>JAKFQP010000350.1:0-242944 GCA_023375905.1 Nycticorax nycticorax | reverse complement strand
CGCCGGGGGACCGCGCTTCGCACCCCGCCCACCTCTGCCGGCCGCGCACGGGGGGTAGACCGCGTGCGGCCCGGCAGCGGGCAGGGCTGCGCTTATCCCCGCCGGCGGCGACGCGTCCTGCGCAGCCCTTGCCTCACAGTCGTTGGAGATTGACCGTTTCTGCCTGGTTTTGTGTAATTCGATTCCGGGCTCCGTTTGCCCCCACCACGCAGCTCTCCGTGGAAGCCCATCACTTCCCACCCCAGCCCTTGTCAGCAGAGAAATGACGAAATGAGGAGTCGAGCAAAAGCTTTAAATGCACGCCTAACATCAGCGTAAAATGCACAAGCAACAGGTAAACACCTCCCTCCGAAAGCTTGATTTCTTGTAATGATTTCTGCTGCTTTACCTACTGTTGGTAGTGTCAAAGGTGACTGCTATGCCTCAGGGGAAAGCAGAGCAGCCTCATGTGGAGAGGAAAGCCATCTGTGTCGTGAAGGGTGAGCTTCGAAGTTGCAAGAATTCTTTCTGAAAGTTAGTTGTATAAAATGAAAAGCAAAACAAACAAACAAAAATCACATGCTAGGACTCCAAATAAAAAACACATTTAGACTCCGCAGAAGCCAAATGCAGCTGGGGTTTGCTCTGCGCTGTGCTCAATAGCTGCTTCAGACCTATGCTGCATGGGTATGTATTCTAAACCACCTCCAAACAGCATTTTTGATTAGTTGTTTGGCTTTATAGGAAAAAAATTACCATACAGTGGTCCTTTTCTTTATTTGGCATCTGAGCCAACTTATATGAAGCAAAATCAGAGGGACTTAGTAAAAACAAGATGACAGATTTACATCTAACAGTTTAGGAAGAGAGGAGTTTTCCAGAGGCTGCAAACTAGTATTTGCCTGATAATTAGGTTACCTTAAAAATGCGTTTAAAGTGAAGCTTAGTTTCCCAAGCAAATAACAACATACGTACTAATTTACAGTGGAATTAGTTAATAGGCCCAATACTGCAGCCTTTCGGCAGCCAAAACTCTCCTTTACAACTGCTTAGGAAATGCTGTAAGATGTGGTTTATAAGCTCCGGTGCAAATACTAGATACAAATTCTGATTGTATTTTTTTAAAAAAAAAAAAAAAATCAGAATATCTATATATACCAGATGCAAAAATACAGAGGGAAAATCTTTACTTACAGTGCATACAGCTACATCCCAAAAGATATAAATGGACAACCAGCAGGAATAATGAAAAAGAGATGTGGCGTGTGCGTTTGCCTATTTTAAGACTGTGTATTACTGTAACTGTTTTCGATGTGCTGAAGTTAAGTTAGTTCCTTTGGACCAAATTCTGTTTCTCTTACTCACATGTATAATCTTACTAAGATTAGACAAAAGAACTGCTTTTGTCAGTAAGGTAAGCAGAATTTTGTCTTTTCAACACAAGCTGCAGGGGGTAAAGAGACTGTAAGAAGCCAATTGAGAAAGACTTTAATATGTTCGACTTTATCACCAGCCAAAAAAAAGAGGAGCATTTCAAATAAGTCACCACATGACGAATACAACGCAAGCTAAAGTTAACGTGGGGCTGCAACAAATTTCTTTAGCTCATTTTATGTTTTCTTTTTATCGTTTCAATAGTTAAAGTAAAAATATAGGGGGAAGTTCTCTACGTTTAACTTTGGGGAAAGTGCACTATAAAATAGAGCCCCTACTGGTGTTCATTAGTTTTAACAAAGAGTCTGGTCATAGGTTAATACTGGTAGACGGTATTGTAGCCCACCACATGCTAACTGTCGTCACTGTGAAACTAGCGCAGAGAAGTCTCTGTCTAGAAGAATAAGAATTAAAAGAACAAAACAATGCTTTCATACTGCAATTATTTTGCAGAGAGAATAATATTGCATCCACATGTACTGTACAAAAGACTTTAATTTCCTAATCACAAAGCCACCAAAACGCTTTGCAAACCAGTTTTTATTTCACAGAACATATTGCATGCAGGCTAGTATTAGCTATGCCTTTGTAAAATTGGAAGAAATAGTATCTTCAAACTCAATATAGAGCAAAACGAGAAGAAATACTTAGTTTGCTCCAGTAGTTTCTTAAAACTGTGCTGCCCATCTGAAAGGTCTAAGCCTTTTGGCATTCTAAGGGACTCGTGCAGAATCACAAATGCGTTAAGTAAAGAATGTGTTGATTTGTAAAGTGTAATAATGATCCAGACCATCTCACTGACATGAGAAAAAAATTAGAGAAAATGAGGTAAAGAATGTGTCCTCATCAGTCCCTCCTGATTGAGATAAATCAGCCTAATGTTGTTGAAATCAGTAGAGATTTGGCAATTTCCTCTCTTTTGGTCCCTGTTGTTAAATTTATGGAATTGTGCCATCGGTCCCTTAGGGGCTGGCAGGGCATGGGCTCTCTCAGGCCCCACCACAGGCTGACTTCTCATTTCTTCCGTGTGCCAAGATTGTTCATGATAGTGCCCCAATCACTGGTGACGTACCATAGACATCTCAAGCGGTATTTTGAAGGCATGGATGTTGTTATTCAACCTCCACGCCCTTCACCACTATGGTTTTATTTAAATCTGTGCTGCAGTTACTGTCCTACCTTACGTGAACAAAGGTGGAATTTTCCCCCCATCTCATAGCAAATCTATTTCAGTGATTTAATTCTGGGGATTAAGTTAAATAAGGACAAATCATACTGTTGCATTCAAAATGTCAGCTTCTAGCAATACAGACACCACCATCAGTCAGGGACTTTCCTTGGTTTATTTTCTCTCTTTACTTAATCACCTAATTGTAAAAGCTATCAAGTTTATACATACAAAAGTGATTTAAAATTACCTCAGCTTTACAATATATACAAGATTGCCTCAAGTAATTGTTACCAAAAAAACCCCAAACCTTTAATCCTCTTCACAGGGAAATAGTTGTTAATTTTCTGTGCATATGCTTTATATCTATATGATTGATGATATCATTGATTTCTTTTTTGAATCTTTGAGTACATTTGTTTCAAATTTTTAGAACTTAACAAAATACACTATATGAATGGAAAAAATCTATTCTGTTTTGAATGGTGCTTGCTACCTTAAGGCCACGTATCGTATGACCGTTGAGATTAGAAACAGAAACTGACATCTTCCTGTTTCTAGGGTACTTTGCAAATGTTATCTCAGTATAAATAAACTTGTTTAAAAGGAGATTGAACTAAATTTTTTTTTTTAGCTGCAAGATATACGTGAACCAATGCAACTTTTCTCCACTTAAGTGTGAATGACATGAGTTTTTTTCCATTTTAGAAAGTGTTGTGTTCCCTGTCCCTTGAACTGAACGGTGAATTTCCACTGCCTGTTAGCTCATGGACTCTGAATGTTTAGTCTGTAATTCTATACTGTTATTTACATGCTCAAAATGCAGGGTTTATTTAAAATGTATGTATTTAAGACCACTTCAAACAACTTCTCTTTAGCAGATCTTGCTCCAGAGCAAATCTCACAGTTACTTCTAAACTCGGTAGTGCAATCAGATGGAGTAAGATGTGTGTCGAACTATTGTGAGCTTGATACCTCTACTGGTTTAAAGTGCTGTCGTGGTTTAACCCCAGCTGGCAGCTAAGCACCACACAGCCAGTCGGTTACTCTCCCCCACCCTCCACCCCTCACCCCCCATGGGATGGGGAGAAAAATCAGAAGAGTAAAAGTCAGAAAACTCATGGGCTGAGATGAAGACAGTTTAATAGGTAAAGCAAAACAAGGAATTAATTCCTTACTTCTCATGGGCAGGCAGGTGTTCAGCCATCTCCAAGAAAGCAGGGCTCCATCATGCATAATGGTGACTTGGGAAGACAAATGCCATCGCTCCACACATCCTCCCCTTCCTTCCTCTTCCCCCAGCTCTTTATGCTGAGCATGATGTCATATGGTATGGGATATCCCTTTGGTCAGTTGGGATCAGCTGTCCCAGCTGCATCCCCCCCCAAATTCTTGTGTACCCCCGGCCTACTTGCTGGTGGGGTTGTGTGAGAAGCAGAAAAGGCCTTGACGCTGTGTAAGGACTGCTCAGCAGCAACTAAAACATCCCTGTGTTATCAACCCTGTTTTCAGCCCAAATCCAAAAACATAGCCCCATACCAGCTACTATGAAGAAAAATAATTCTATCCCAGACAAAATCAGCACATTCTCCACCCCTTACTCCATACCATTTACATCATGCTTGGTACCACACTATCCAATACAACCTCATTAACCACCACCCCCCTTCCCATGCTTTGATATAATACAGAGATATCATTCCCTTAGTCTATGGAGCACCCCTATAAAATGTCTTTAAAACATCCACAAATGTCCACGAAATGTCCATTGAGTTCATTTAGTCCATGGCTTTGGGCTGCATTGGTTATGGTGGTCACTCAGGACAGGAGAGGTGCTGTGTTGCGTGGAGTTCCTGGGCACCAAAGCCAGCTCAGGTCAGGTCACTGCTGCTCTTGCACTGCTTCTTGTAAGGCTTGTCCTCTGTTGGTTCAGGTGGTTGCTGCTCTGCTGTAGTAATTCCTATAACATGCAACTCAAATCCCGGGTTACAACAGTTTAAAGGTATTTCCATTACAGTGATCACACCTGGTCCCTTTTGGACCAGACCATTGGGTCTAACATTGCAATGAGCTCCTCCCCTTGCCCCTGATCCATCTTGGACTTATCCACAGACTGCAGTCTCTTAGGGGAGTACCTGGTCCAAGTGGAGCCTTATTGACAAGCCACAGTCTATTCAGGGGTGTACCTGCTGTGGCATAGACTTACCCACAGTCACAGTCGCTTTGAGGTGCACCTGTGCATGCGTGCATGCATGGCCTTCTGCATGGGCCACAATGCCTTCAGTGATATACCTGCTCCAGCGTGGTCTTACCTACAGCCACAGTCCCTTCAGAAGTAAACCTGCTCCAGCATGGCCTTACCCATGGCTGCAGTAAGGCTGAGGAGCTTCCTCAAATTTCTAAGCTGGAAATAGTCTATCGAGCAAATGTATCACTTGATCAATTATGGGGGAAAGGCTAATCCAGAAAGATCAACAAATAGTTTCCATTTTTGGAACACCTTAAAATAACAAGACTTCAAATTTGAAACCCGCCAGTCCCTGTTGGTGAAAAAAAAATTGCTAATTTGCAACAAACCTTTCTGAGGCAGAAATCAAATCTCTAACTTTTGAACATAAAAAGGAAGTTAAACCAACACAAGAAACAACATAATAGGTCTTAAAACCCCTCTGAGCACAGATTCCCTCCCCCAACTTTAAAACTCTGCCCATGGGTAGTGGTACATTTAGTAAGGTTTCTTTTGTACATTAAAGATTTCAAAGCACTGTTTGACTTCTTCCAATACAACCAAATCCATCTTCTCTTCAAATTCAGACAACTTCAGAAGAAATTCAAGAGCATGAAAAGAACATCTTTCTGAATTTCTTCCTAATTAAGAAAATGGCAAAGGACAGCTTAATTTGCATTTTGGGAGATAGCTGAGAATTGAGAATATGTAAACACTCATACAAATGCAGAGTTTTGTCTAAAAACTTCTAACTAGAGAAAAGGCAAAAATAACCTTGTGTGGCATTGGAAATCTCTGATAACAATTATTTCCTTTGACAGTAAAAATGTACTTGCTTTGATTCTGAAATAAATTACTTGGTTTAAAGATTTAGGTGGAAGAATGATATAAAAAATGACATGCATAATAAAAAATGTTTGGAAACAGTAACTGTTTAATTAGTCTATCCTTTAGACTTTTGACCTCTGTAATTTCAAAATATTATTATTCAAAAGGTAAAGCAGGTAAGGACACAAGTTTTTAAGAACTCTTGAGATTGCCTTTTGAATCAGATCTTCAGTAAGAATTAAGGTTCCAACACTTCCGTGGTTTACATGAGTGCCTGAATTTAGAAGAGCAATCCTTTTGAGGTCAATGTGTATAAGCTTAAAGTTGTTTTATAGGTTCTATTGAAATCTTGTTCCAATCTTTATAAAACTCTGGCTGTACTCAACAGCATGTACAATTTACCGTCGAAACCTGAATATCACTATTGCTATTGTAGGGGGTAGAAGAGGTGCTATAGCACAGACCACTTATGGAGAATACATTCACATTATTAAATTAACACTGGATGGTTCTTCTTGACAGTTACATTTTAAAACAAAACAATAAGCATGTCTTCAAAGAAAAAAGGTCTTCAAAGTAAAAATACTGCTTACAACTGTATTATAATTTTTAAATATATTTGAGAACATGGAAACATTAACTACTGGAAAAAAAGCAATAATGGGAAATATCTTTAAAATAGCTTGATGGACATGAATTCCCATGGTGGAAGGAAGCCTCTCTCTGAAATAAAGATAATGAAACTGACTCCTCTGCCAAACTGTAAGAGCAGGTTAGAAGATCAAAGAAATTTTGCATCATCAAAAATGGTGGAAAATGAGGGTTCTGCTTCCTGTTGGAAAATGTTATCCCATTTGTGACTGTAGCAATTGTATGTTATAAAAATTCTAACCTCTTGTAATGTATATCAGAAACAAATTCAGGCTACTTCATCCTCTCCCTACTTGTATGTCCCCACATTAAAAGGTGGCGGGGACAGCAGGCAGGAATACAAGCTGTACAGCAAAGGGAAGTGTTTGGTAGGAACTACAAACATCTGTGACTGGGTAAAAAACTCCATGGCATTTATGATCAAACCAGAATAATTGATAACTACATTAGATTATTAGTGAACGCTAGGTAGATGTCTGCTATGTTTAAACTAGTACGTTTAAAAGATTCTATAAGCCATAGTTATCCCAAGGTAACCAGTCTGTTTCAGAATTTATTCTGATTTTATGCAGAGAAATGGAGCAATCATGTTAAGAATTATACAGTGACTTAAAAAGACCTTTGCATTACTGTGTATGTACACAGTTTAAATGGCTGAGTGGTATTACCATCATAATGTATTTACATCATTTTAGCTTCAGAAGAAAGCCAAAAAACATTGGGTTGGTTTGTTTTGGGTTTTGTTTTTTTTTTTTTATTGAGGAATCAATATAACTTGAAAGCATACAAACTTGAAGATAAAAATTAAAAACACAGGAATGGGAATGATAATATGTAAGTGAGAAATATTAAAGGCAATGCAGGGAAATCTAGTGTAATATGAAATATGGCTCCAAGAAAGGTTTAAAAAACTGAGTGAGTTTTAGAGATTCTGGCAGTTAAATTGCTGTATGGTCTTCAGTTTATCAGTATAGATCCATTACTATTTTTATTATATAACTATATATATATTACTGTTAACTTGCACAGAGAAAAAGAAGGCAAGAGGCAGGAGAATGGATCCAGGATCAGGAGAAGCCAGTGTAGAGGTGATTGAAAGCTGATCAAGATAACAAAGCCAAGGAAAACAAGAGAGGATAAAGAGAGGATAATGACAACTTCAAAAGCTGTAAGTAAATCAAAGGAAGTGGTCCATACAGTAAGGTTCATTTCCTTGCTGCAAGGTGAGGCATATAAATAACCTTGCTTTCTGAAACATATCTTTCTTTCCATATAAAGAAAACATGCAATAGGATAGCTGAACAAAGATAACTACTGATTTCTAGACATCCTTCTTCAACATGTCACCTAGCTGCAAGCACTGAAGATATCATGAAGCCTTATAGAAATGAAGTTAACTAGTCTCCAAGTCATTATTCATTTAAATGACATTGCGGATATCCTATTTGCACTTTCCCCTGCCGCAGGAGAGAAAGACTTCATTATATCTACCAGATAAAAAACAAACATTGTAGAAATGATTTATTTTTTCCTATCTAAAGGATTTATTCATAAGAACTGCTGTGTGGTAGCCTGCAGAACAGGCTGCCTTGCTCTTTTAGCCTCTGTAACTGGGAAACCCATTAAGACCACATGAGTTGTCAAAGCATACGGTATGTTACATACCGTATGAGTACTGTCCACAGGCACTCGCTTTGAAGGCAGGCCAATGGCAAACAGTGGCACCAGGAGACCAGCTAAAATATAGAGAAATCAAGGTGACAGCACATAAAACACAGGTTGTGCAAGACCTCTGTTAAACGGGCAAAAAGCCAAGGACACATGGCTAAAGGGTTTCCAAGCTACTCTCTGGTAGCGTTTTGCTTGAATTGAGGTGGAAAAAGAAATACTGGTGTCATGTGAGATGTTCTCAGTTTTGCCTCTCAATTCTTAATGTCTGTCTCCCTCTCCTTCCCATTATGCTGAGACAGATAGGAATAAAAGCACAAAGTTGGTGTACTTAAGTGAGGTCAGGCAGTAGAAATAAACAAATTGACAAGCCACACAATGGTGATCATGTTCCTCACCAAAGCCAGGAAGTGTCAATCAACAGAGAGCTCAAAGACCTCAGTTGCAGAGGAGACATTAGTTCCTGTTTGCAGAGCACCCTAAAGATTAAAAGTGCTGTATGTGATTATTATTCCAAAAAGTTCTGTTGTCCAGTAAAATGCAAACTATGATATAGTGTCAGAAAACCTTGGGATTGTTTATAAATACTTTTGCTAAACCAGCTGATGTAAATCTGGTGTCCATGATTGCTCCTGCTTTTTCTGCCAGCGTAAGAGCTTGTAGACTAAGGATTTTACCTCCATGCCTAGATAGCAATATAAGCCTGTTTCATGGCCAGTATGAAGGAAACAGATTTCTATGCATTCAAAGTAAGTACTATACTGTATGACACTTGGGACAGGTAGTATAAACATATCACTAAAAAACCAGAAGGAATGCCTATCCTGCCAAGAAAAGGCTAGCAGTTGTTCTGATACATGGAGAAATTTCACCATCAACAGAAATATTTCCCACAGGACATTAAAATAATGGCTTATTAAAAACTGAATTATGTGGTACCTAACCCTAACTTTTAAAGGTCCTACTGTCATAGCCTTTTACAGTTTTCAGTACTTTTAATCTACTCACATGCCTGAAAGATAGGAAAGCATATTTTTATCTTCATTTTTGGTGAAACAAAGAACCTAGACACAATCCAGTGATCTGTTGAAAGTTACACAAGGAGAAAGTAGTAAAAGCTGAGTTTAAAGTCACACCTGTGATTCTATGACCCTATGATCTCTCACTTCCCAAGCTGGTGTCCTAGATATCAGACCCAGTTATTTTGATATTTATATTATGTAAAGATGATAATGTTAATCCAAGTTGTCATACACTCAGTCATTTCCTAAACAAGTAAGTTTATCTGCACTTTTCCCCTCCCATCTTTTACCTTAATTTTGATGTGAAGAAAAGGAGAGGACCAGGCTCTAGAAGCATAGGGGGGTTGACTTTACAAGGCTGGTGTCAGTGTGACAGTTTTTCAGAGATAATATCTAATGACAGAAGGCAATCACGTATGTTTCTGGTGTTCATTTCACTGCTGCTCACCTTGATCAGTGCTTAATTGATTGATTGATTGATTAAGTGCCTTAATTTGGATTCTCAGTTGCATATCACCAAGTTCCCCAGCTGCACATTTTTTCAGTGAAATACTGTCATCCCAAAATTTAGAATCCCACTTTCTCTTCATGAGGGTTGTCTCTCCATGAAGATGTCCAGCTCTTCCTCCACAGAATAATTTTTGTGAGGGTTGCATCCACAAAGTGAAAATAAGCTCACCCATATAGCAGTCATAATTGTGACTCTCAGAGACCTGATTTCTATACAGTGTTTCCTCACTCTGTTTTCCTTCCATAAGTCACCCTACCAGCCAGAGCTTTTGAACACACCTACATGAATGAAGCCTTGCAACCAGTACACTCAATTCTGACTATTAGCTTATTTTCCAGTAGCTCACACATCCAAGGAGGTGTAAAAATGTGGGAAGGCGCTCAAAGAAAGGCTTAAATGTGTTTCCCATTTTCTTTCCTAAGGAAGCTGGCCTTAAGTAAACCCAATTACATAGCTATTCATCATAATAGTAGGGAGGGAGAGAGTAAGCATACCGGAGAGCTTCCCTCTCCATCACCTCTCCACATAATATCATTCTGAAAAATATGGTTAGGCAGGCCATTTATCCACCTTCCTGCCCAAGAAACTGTTGTAATGCCAGTGTCTCATCTGTTCATCAAGTCAATCAGGAGATTTAAAACCCCAGTGATGAAAAATCCCTGCTCTCCAGTTGATATAAATTCCAGTGTTAAACTATCATAACTGTTAGAAAGCCTATTTTTCCTTAGGTCTGATCTAATTGTTTTTGTTCCTCTTTCAAACTGTTACTTTGATAGCTCTAGATAGGAAGAAAATTTGTTTCCTTTTCTCTTTTCAACAGCAGCCTATCAAACATTTATCACTGCTCTTTGGGGCCTTTGTGCTCTAGACCCCAACACATTTTTTCAGTATTTTTCCCACTGGTTATATTTTCAGATTCATGTTTTCTAGACCTCTGACGGGCCCAGTTGCCCTCTCCTGGACTCTCAAACTGGCCCACATCTTTCTGGAAATGCAATTACCTAAAACAGGTTCTTGCTGAAGCCTTACCACTTCTCAGTAAAAGTTAACCCTCTGGGTTCTGAAGGCCTTAGTCCAGTCTGTAATGCCTCTAGGGATGTTTTGAACTTTCCTTTGTGTTTGGAATAAGAATAAGGGGTTTCTGTTTATAGAGTAAGAACTGATAAATTCTTGGGATTACAGATAAAATAGTGCTTTTTAAGCATCCCAGTTAGACTTTTTAAGCTTCTCACACCAAAATAATGGTGCAATAGGACATGAACTCAATTAGATATCTTATCCTTAGAAGCAAAAACATGCAGTAATCAAATCAGACAGAATTACAGCTGCTGAGCAGAGAATACAGGACCTTTGTGCAAGTGTGAATTAAGTGTGACTTGAAACTGGGTTAATCTGTTGTACAAACTAAGTTTTTCATAAAAATACTGAGAAGATGGCTTTGAAGGGAGAGTATACTGCCTATCATCTTGCCTGTGCTCTTTTTTAAAAAACAAAATACACTTTTTCATCTTGCAGTTACCTAGGAAAGTTAAGTATTTCCAGAATACAGATCAGAGAATGTTGGGGGTTTTTTGTCTCAGGAAACCTGTGTTTGGTATGTGCGCATTGGTGCCAAAGCAACACCTCCAGTTTCCTTCATAACGTAGCAAGATTTCTTTGTACATTACTTATCCCCTCATTCATCATTCTGCAACTAGTAGGAGAAAGACTTCCTTTGATCTTTGGAAATAAAGATATCTCTTCTGGAAAAGTTTCTCAAATGTTATAAGGAGACAAAGAAATAATTTTTACAAAGCAATGAAGAAACATGGGTGGGGAGACAGAGGTTTTATTATAAAATCAGGTGCCTTGCCTGGTTAAATAGCTTCCTTCTTTGTAGCCAGGTGTTCCAGCACAAATGGCCTCTTGTGACTTCAGCTAGAGCTATGGGGGTTGTGAAGGCAAAAACTTACACAGGTATGACTCTTACCATTTAATCAAAATCTTAAATTCAGATTTAAACTATTCGTTGCTCAGAAGAAACCTGAGTCCAGAAGCCTGCATTCAGGGGCCTAGCTTAGTGCTGTCAAGGAAGGTAAGTATGGCTTATGGTAGCTATCACTGGTATTTCACAGTCTATATAAAAGCATAATCTATATTATCTGTTTCCCACTTGATAGTTATATAAAGGTAGATCAATTTCAATTCTTTTTTGACCCAAGGCCATGAATGTTAGAGTCCTTTGAGAAACATAGGCATTTTTATGTGCTAGGAGGACCATGTAGTTTATATTCTCCTTTAGTATGACTTCTAGAGAAAAAAGAGATGAAGGTACAGCAAAAGCAAGCAGGGATATGGTTTGATTGCAGGAAATTATGTGGAAATTGGCCAAATAAGCAAGCTCTTCCTCTAACTGTCCCTCCTGACCTATGAAATGGCCATCTCAGTAGTGGAAATACACCATATGAGAAAGTTGTTTCTCCTCCCTTTTGGCCTATGAAAAAGCTAGTGAGAAGGACCACTGCTTCGTTCAAAAAAAACATCCTTAGAGGGCAAAATCTTCTTCCCCTTTTAAGCACTGTGAAACATATTGTAGTAAACTGTTCAGTCCTTAGTACACAGGATGTCAGCTGCCTTGTTGAACCAGCATGAATGTGCTGTTCAGATCTGGCTCGCAGTGGAGTGCCATCTTGCCCATAGTACAATAAAATGACACATCATAATTTTTCCCTACTTACTTTTCTTCCTTTCTTAAATACTTGTCAGTAAGCAAAATCAAGTGTCTCTTCTGTTAAGAAGTGTGATTCATAAATACAAGCAAAACTGATGAATGAAAGAGGAGACAACTAAAAAAGGAAAAAAAAAATAAAATCAGAGAGAGAGCATCCTTTTCCCTTTAATGGTTATGAATACTGCAAGGTTCCTGCGGTAGCTCTTTTATGTAGCAGCTCTTAGCTTGAAGCCTGCTGAAGTTTTGCTCCTGCTTTAGTAACCTACAGTGCTTTGCAAAAGGCATACTGGTTTAAGGCATTTAAGGCATTATGTCAAACTTCTGCACACTCTCTTCTAAAGCAGAATTTCTATTAAAACACCCGTCCAAAAAAAATTAATCCCACGTCCATGTTTCAAATAAGTAATTTAAAATCCCTAGCATCTATCAGTAGGTTATGTCATTTGTTTTCCTAATACCCATCAGTTCTAGGGCCGGTTTTGTTTAATATCTTTATCAATGACCTGGATGAGGGGATTGAGTGTGCCCTCAGTAAATTTGCAGATGACACCAAACGGGGTGGTAGTGTTGATCTGCTTGAGGGGAGGAGGGCTCTGCAGAGAGACCTGGACAGGCTGGATCGATGGGCCGAGGCCAACTCTACGAGGTTCAACAAGGCCAAGTGCCGGGTCCTGCACTTGGGTCACAACAACCCCATGCAGCGCTACAGGCTTGGGGGAGAGTGGCTGGAAAGCTGCCTGGTGGAAAAAGCCCTGGGGGTACTGGTTGACAGCCGGCTGCATATGAGCCATCAGTGTGCCCAGGTGTCCAAGAAGGCCAATGGCATCCTGGCTTGTATCAGGAATAGTGTGGCCAGCAGGAGCAGGGAAGTGATTGTCCCCCTGTACTCGGTGCTGGTGAGGCCGCACCTTGAATCCTGTGTTCAGTTTTGGGCCCCTCACTACAGGAAAGATGTTGCATTGCTGGAGTATGTCCAGAGGAGAGCAACAAAGCTGGTGAGGGGTCTGGAGCACAAGTGTTATGAGGAGCGGCTGAAGGAACTGGGGTTGTTCAGCCTGGAGAAGAGGAGGCTGAGGGGAGACCTTATCGCCCTCTACAGCTACCTGACAGGAGGCTGTAGTGAGGTGGGGGTCGGCCTCTTCTCCCTGGTAACAGATGATAGGATGAGGGGGAATGGTTTGAAGTTGTGCCAGGGGAGGTTTAGGCTAGACATTAGGAAAAACTTTGTCGTGGAAAGGGTTGTCAGGCTCTGGAATGGGCTGCCCAGGGAGGTGGTTGAGTCCCCATCCCTGGAGGTATTTAAGAGAAGGATAGATGAGGTGCTTAGGGGCATGGTTTAGTGGTGGGATGTCAGGGTTAGGTTAAAAGTTGGACTCGATGATCTTAAAGGTCTTTTCCAACCAAAGTGATTCTATGATCAGTAGTTCATGTTGTTTAAGGAAAACAAACTCTGTCATTGTTTTTAGACAAATGAATATGCCAGTCGTAGTAGATAGTAAAGTTCTAGGGCTCCTGGGGCTTGAATTTGAAAAAAACATCCTTTCAGTTTTATTGAGTTTTCAAATATAGGTTGTGTGTTTTAATAGTTCATTGTAGACAGTCATATATTAATGAGACTGCTCAGTTTCTGTTCCTCAAAGCTTCAGGGTGACATTGGTCAGAAGTGGCCATGATACCTTTTATTACCCTTTTATTTTTTGCTTGATTTCTTCCTATATTCCCAATAGAACATTTTGTTAGAAATATATTTAATTAAGAAAAAGAAATGTAGTACATGAAGTAAAGCAGCAAGCAAATGGTGATTGTAAGAATATGTGCTGCATCATATCAAATATATTTTTATCAATACAAATCATAAAGGGGATATGTATAATGAAGATAAGTAAAAAAACTTATTAAGAAAGCAAATGCTATCAATTAAAGAGTGTTGCAGTCAAGTTTCCTGGTGAGATTAATGCATTTTCAACTCAGTAAAAAATGAAAGTTCAATTAAATCTATTTTCTGAAAAAACAACTTTCATAGAAAGACTGGACTCACTTTTCTTTAGTTAGTGTACCTTCCCAATTTACCAATTACAAAATTTTTATCAACCACTCCTGATTTTATATACACTGAAAAAGAATGATCTGGTTATTTGGTGGTAATACAGTTGTCATCATCTTTTTTTAAGCATGTATGACATGTTTAAAAGAGGGTACAGGTGACTGCAAATTTCAAAGCTCTTTTCAGGTATCTTTTCACATCTTTTCAAGATAAAAGTGTTTTTTTCCTCTTCTTCTAGGCCTGTGATGAAAATAGTATTCCTACATTGTACAGATCTCTTTTAAAGTAAGTTTGATTCCCAGAATATCTAGCCTTAACTTCTGAAAAAGCATCTATGTGAAGCAATTTATTTTAAGAAAAAAAAAGAGAAAAGCAGTTGTAGAACCACTTCAGAGGACACACAGGATAAAATGACTGGGAATAACTAAACTCTGCTAGAGGGAGCTCTGCAGCTACATATTTACTCAAACATGTGAACTTACAAGAATTTGCAATCTACCTACTGTTGTGACAAAGTTAGTCGAAACTTGGAGCTAGCACCTTAAACATTAATAGTAGCTAGACAAGCTAGCAGCTTAAACATTAATAGCTACAGCAGACAAAGCCTATAGAGCATGGCATATGAACTGTAACAACCATATTACAATATGCCAAATAACTAACTACAGAATTGCCCAAAACCAACGTAAGAGCATGTGATATTGTATAAGATGACCAGTTAGCAACTGCTTAGTAATGAACCCCAAGCAAATCAAAACAATAAAAAAGCAAGAAGACCTTAACATTACTATTGGTCTGAACTGCTGTGTGAGGGGTGGGGAACTTAGATTGTAAATGTTGATTTGCCAGGAGTTTCTTTGTTCAGGGTCCCTCTTCAGAGGCACCCAGCTCAAGCTGCAGAGCTATTAATAAAAAGTACTTTAATCTCTTTTCAGCTTACTGATTGAGCGGAAACCTAGAGTCGAACCCTGTTATGGTGGCTGGCATGTGTAATTTCCATAACACTGCACAGAATTATGATAAATTAATGTGAATTTGAAATGGCACGCATATATTGCATGTCATCCCAAGCACAACATCTAGGTTACTAATGGTATGGAAAACATGACTTTTTGCTTTGAACGTTATTTTTGTTATCAAATTTGAGTCTGATTTTAAGAGCAGTATCTTTAAATGATAGTTCTGTTAGGGATGCAAGACCATGAATAATGTTATATGATAAGGAATAAACTTTCTTTCCTGATATATTTTCAAACATAGATGTAGACAGAGGACACGCTGTTGTACAAGAAAGGCAGTGAATGCCTGATACTGTGTTAGGCAAAACATCCATTGGTTTTAGGGTACGACCAGACAAAACACACAAGCTCTGAAAAAGTTACAATTTCTACTCATGTGCTTTAAGCTGATCAAGAATTCAACTCCTTTGCTCGATTAGGTCCATAAATCACAGCCAAATTTTCTCCATTCACTTTATCTGCTCATTCCTCAGTAGGTAAGTCTACCTTCTTACCCACTGTTCAATTTGCAACCTCCATACAGCTACGCTGCCACAATCTCTCAGCGTCTGCTTTGCATTAGCATGTCCTGGCATTTCTAGTAGTCAAGGCAGCACGAAATTCCCTTGTGTGAAATGGCCCCAGTGCAAAACCTCTGTGGAGGAAGAAAATATTCTGACATTTTACCTGTGGTAAATATTCTAGCCACTATAACTGTGTTGCTACCAGAACTGAAACCCACTAGTTAAGGCCTATTTCAGAGGACTGTACGCTACATTGCAGTGCTATGCACAGAGATGTCCTCTAAAGGAAGGAAAGTACAAAATTAAGAAGTGTGTGGTGAGAGGAAAAACAGAAGTTCCTTTATTAGTACTTTTGCTTTAATAAAAAACATTTTATTTATTAATCATTGCAGACACAGTGTTTATCTCATTACTGACTTGTGCCTGTATCTTTCTCCCATATACATCTCACTGAAGAGAAGATAGAGCTCAATATTAAAAAACAGGGAAGAAAAGCTGACTATTACAAGATATTGGTGACATGCTTCAACATCCTATGCTATGCTTACAAGAAAGCTGGTGGAGCTTATTGCCATGAATAAGACAACATATAAGCAGTTATAAAGTAAATACAGTATGACTGAATTTTTTTCACCCTTAAAATGGGAAGATACATACATTCTAATGTAGAAATTATTTAAATAGGGTATTTTTGCAAAGAATTTGTTGTTAACAATATCACCGAAAAAGATCAAAATAACGAGCTAAAACAATGGCCTCTTGAGTCCAAGCATCTTAACAGATGGTTTCTATTAAACTTCTATTGCTTCTTCAAGAAGAATTGCTTTAATGTCTACTACAGTTTTATTATTATTATTAGTTTGAGAACATACCTACAGTATTTTAGACATATAATATAAGCGCAAAACTATGCCAAAAATGTGACAGTAGCATTTCTAACAGGCTTAACTTCTCTTTTTTTCAGCTGCTGATTCAGGTCACGTTTTCATTTAGTTTCTGCTACCATTGGACTTGATGTACGATTCTGTTCAACAGGAGGCTCTTTCACCACAGTTCAGTTTCTTTTCAGTGTTTCCTCATGCTTTTTTTCATCAACAGCACATTTGAAGAAAAAGTGCTTAAAAATATTTTGTTCCCTTGCCTTTAAAAAAGCATAACTATTTAGGACTTACAAGAAGGTATCCAGCAACCCTTATGGAAATTTTTTGACATAGAGTTTGGTCCTGATCCCAGACAAGAAAACTCTCATGACTTTAAATCTTTTGTAAGCATAAAAGCTAACTATGTAACATACTTATCTTGTGTTATTTCATAGGAAATGCATTCCAAAATGACTAAGTGATGTAAGTCAGTATCGTACATTGTATTCCAGGACAATATACCATTTCTTCTTCTAGAATAAATGTAATACAAAAGCAAAGACACATCGAAATATGATAGATTTTGCTGTATTCAAAAGACCAGTGAAAACAGGGTGGGGAGGGAGAAATTTGGCACACAGAACACTCTTTGATTTCCCCTATTTTGCTGTTAGATTGACATTAAGAATGATAATGAGGGATTCCTACTATCTCTGAGTGAGGTATATTCCAGGTATTAGCTGGAATAAACTGCATGTAAACCTCCTCAAAGTGTATTTGATAGAGTGTTCTCTGCCTCCCTATGATTTCTCATATCTTTCAGATTCAGTGTTAAGAAACATTGTGGTGATTTGTTATTCTCCTTAGCAGATTCATAATCATAAGCCAAAGAGTTATGCCTATCCACATGGGCATTTTATTAACCAGTGACAGCTATAATACCTGGTTCTTCCAAACGGCCTTCAATTTCAATTGCTCATAGAAATGGTAGGTAAAATCTTTTTAGTAAACCTCTCTCTCAGTTTAATAGCCAACAAACAAACAGAAAGAACTTCTAAATATATGAGACTGTATTCTGCAATTTTAAAATAAACAATCAGAGCATGGAAGTTCCACAGACAGCACAAAATTTACTACCAAAAAAAATATTCACCTGTTTCTATAATGATCTCACCTAATCTAATCTAACTGAAAGCAAATATAATGATCTCACCAAATGTCTGCCTCCAAAACCACTGTAGTTACGACTAGCATTACCTTTTTTGGAAATACTGCATGATACTCATGTGAAATGAACCTGAACAGAATTTCATTGGCAATTATTATTCTGGTTTTCCCAACCTCCAGGTTATGCAATCAAGAACAGAGAATAAATGTGCTAACACAGTGCAAGCATATTTTCTTGAGCCAACCTCTGGGAGGAAAGTGATACATTTGCTGGAGAGGTCAGGTTCTCAAGCTCTGTAAGGGTAGTTATAAACCTTATCATCATCATCCTTTTGTTTTCTTATGCATTTACATTTTCCTCTGTGTCCATCTAACCTTCTGTCTCTGTTCCCCCCCTGAATGGGGGGGAGGGGGGGACGACACACGCAGGGGGGCACTCAGCCATGACTTAATAAGGCTGCTGACATGTTTCCTCATTTCTCCTTTGCCCTCCCTAGAAACCAGTCAGGACAGCCTTCCCATCCTCCATTGCAGCGTCCAGCACCAAAGTGATTAAAGTAAGTATTTAATATGGAATCTGATAGTGCTAGCCTTTAACCTGTTTGGTAGCCTTTATCATGGGTAGAGATTCACCCTCTGCCTAAAACACACGTGGATACAATGTGGGCATGTGTTCAATAGCAAACAGATCAATAGCAAACAGAAATTGTGTATGGTCTCTGTGAAAATCTAGGAACAGATACAAGCTTACAACTGTATGTGAATCTAAAATGCTGGAGCATGTGGCAGTCAGAGAGGATTCACTTTTTTGCGATAGAGTTATGTCTGAATTATTTGACTAGGGTCATGGCATTGAATGATAACACAGTAAGTTCACAATTACTCTCTCTTACTCTCCACCATACAGACAAGTACAACAGCCTGGAGGAAAGAAATAATACAAAACAAAAGAAAAAAAATATTTGTACCAAGAATAGGGTACTTAAAAGACAGAGCTAAAAGCCCAACAGTATGACATCAGAAAATCAGTAACTGGAGTCACTCAGTTCAGAGAGGGAATGCATAACCTTAAGCATAAAAATGAAATAGCTAAAGGGTATCTTGAAAAACCATGGAAATTCAACCCTATCAAGAAAAATCTACAGAATACATGTTCTGTCAAGGACAATGCAAGACTGAATTTATGGAAGGTATCAAGTCTAAAGGAATTTAAAAATATTATTTAAAGCAAAAAAAATTACTAATGTAAGAGTCAGGAAGCCAAAGAACAAAAATAGAAAATTAGACTGGTAGCAATAGCTAGAAATAAAATAGCAGATAGAATGAACACTATGGGAAACTGGTGCTAGCCCTCTAGCGGTAAAGACAGTCCTGCTTCTATATAGCAATGCAGATGGTAGAATTTTCCATTACCTTCAACAGCTGTGGGACCAAGCACTGATTTTCACTATCCAAAAGGCTAAGTAATCCATGGGACAAAAATTAGGGAAGTAATTCTGAAGGAAAGAGGCAAAATTGTTTTACTAAGCAAAATAAACAGAAAAATATGTCAGGGATTGAGACTATGAACAAGGTTACTTTTATGCCCGCATTGCAGTTCCATACTTCTACATACTTGGACATCTAGTAAGACTACCAGGGTATCTGATGGCCTCTGAGCTATTTATTTATTTATTTACAGTGGGTCAACTACTGTCACATAGACTGTATATTTTATCTCAGTGACCAATTGATTGCATTTCGGTTCTGGAAGATCTTTCTCTATCCCTTCCCATGAGGGTATCATTCTTTTCATTCACTGTTACCACCTGGGAACAAATACCGCATTATATTTCACCAAAGTTGTCTTAAATTAAAATCTTAGTCCTCGTTTTTATAACAGCAAGTGACTAGGTTAGGTTATAACATGCTCCTAGATCAGCCATTTTCTTACATCAATGTATACATGAATTCTGGCACTTACTGCTGTCTTTTCAAAGCCAATTTATGTAGGAGAAACATGGGTTCAGACTTTTTGGGTTTTTGGGGTTTTTTTTAACACATTATTGGTTTCAAATGAGTTCTTAAATCAGAAATGAAGCTATTTTACCTTGGAGATTTATTATCTCAATTTCCCATACCAAAGTTGATTTGCTTTATGCAGTGGTTTTGCTTTCTGTCTGGTGACATAAGTGCTGACATTTTTCAACTTTAGGTGATGTAAACTGGTTAGAAAGATTCAGTTTTCATTTGATCAACAACATTATAGAATCAGCAGTGAACATAATGTGTGTGTTTGCAGTCTGAGGAGAGACATACCAAAAAGTTTGTATTTTTCTGAGTACGAACTAAGGATTCCAGCTGTGGGGTGCCAGGAACAATCTAGAGGTATGACTTAATTGTACAGAAAGATATTTGTCCAAATTGCCATTTTACCCCTTCATAACAAGGTTTTGAATTTGTGCCATGAAAGTTAGAGTGAACTCAATGTCCAGTTTTGTTCTGGACATATATTTGAAGCTTGCCTTAGATCATGTTCAACAAAAACAAGGATACCAGGAACAATTTAGAATCCACTGAGATCATGAATATTTTCCCCCAGGCATACCCCCAAATACAATACTTGCAGTAGGTTTCAGTAAGTGATTGTGAAAGGCATCTGGACCAGACAGACATGCACATACAGAGAAAAATAGCATCCTACTATTCAGTCAAGAGGAAGAAATGGGATCTTTACCTTCGAGTGTGTAGGGGAATTTATAATAGGTTGAGAGGATCCGTGTGTTAATGGACTGATAGACAGAGACACTGAAGACAGCCTAGGTCATAGGCTTGAAATACAGCTCCTGGGAGGTTACCAAGAGCAGAGAGTCCTGCTCTGTGCTCCTCTGGTTCACCCAGGAATTTGAGAATGCTGCCCAAGCATATGGACAAACCCATAGGCCTGTCAGTAAATGAGTGTCCGTATTGGGTGTGCATACACCTGCACACAAATACAGTGTTTGGGTTCCCCTTCCTCAGCTGATGAATGTATTGGATAATTAAAATTAATGAGAATGACTTGAGGTTCCCAGGGAGGAAAAATCGGAGGAATATCAGGCAAGAAATTGAAACAGAAGGCTGTAAGGAAGAAAAGTCAGATGCAGATTTATCTTCTTTGGCAAAGAGAAGAGGGCTCCCCAGAAAGTGTGAGGAGTGAATAAGGGAACAGGAAGAAAAACAAAGAAACAGTCATTATAGTAAAAAAGAGACAAATTTTAATAATGACTGAGGCAAGCAGACCAAATGCTAGAAGATGTCAAATAAATGAAAGTCAAGTAAAATGCACTGGAACAAGAGGATTTGCTCCAAAAAGGGATATGTACAACAACAAAGACAGATACTGGAAAGTATGCTAATGGCAAACCCACTCATGCAGCCTTGTCTAATCCCATACAGAAAATACTGAAGAGTCCCTTAGTATTATACTTGAAAATTTATGTCAAAGGACTAGGCCCTTTGTTCTCACTGTAGGCACAGCAAAGACAGGACATTGATCATTTGTAAGCCCAACAAGAGGCACATCAGGGATCAGAGGGCAAGAAATACATCAGTTATCTATGTCAGTTCTGCCAGGATTACCCTAGTAATGATTACAGTTTAGCATAGTTATACTGGAGTTCCTTTTGCAAAAACCAGAAATTTCTTAATGAATTCACATATACTGATTAGCATCTTCACAGAAGGCTACGATAACCCCATTTGGGATTTTTAACTATGAAAAACCCTTCACTGAAAAAGACTGCTTCCAATTTCTCATGAATAATCTGTTAATCTTAGCTTGACTACTGAAGACATTCTCATCTGTTGTGGTAGATGTCTTCTGAGAGTAGCTGTCTTTGAGTTACATAGGAACCAATGAAATTAAGACAGAAGTTTAAAAACAAAAACAAAATACAAACCCAAACTTTTATTACACCTGGAAATTAAGTGAAAGCTGAACACTGCAGAAGTTTGCTTTCTGAGAAACTCTTCCTAACAGTCCTTGTAATCTTCTCAGCTGAAAGTTCTGGGACAGAGTCCCCAGTTAGAACCCCCACATAAGGTAGGACTGCACTTTTCAGAGATGTCTGGAGGAAACAGAGAGAGAACTAGAAGGTAGGACAACACCATTAGTTCTTCTGATGAGTTTTTACAAGGGTAATTCTGCTTATTTTCATTCCCTGTGAACTTACATGCATACATGCCCTGAACAGAAGAGACAGGGAGACTACTGGTATTGAACCTAGTGAATTACAGTGTAAAGCTGAGTAATAGATAGAAACACTACAATTTTGTCACCATCACAAATTCTCTTGAAAACAGCAGTAGAAGACCCAGAAGATTGTTCTTAGCCTATAAATAAATAAATTAAACAAACAAATAAATAAATAATTACTCCAAGTTGGATTTATCTCTGTCACATTGGACTATGTTTATTACCCCTTTTGTTCAATTAGCATCAACGGCTAGAGTTTACACCCTTTATTCTCATTTATTGTGAGGCAGAAAACAAGCATTAGAGATCAGCACAGCATTGTGCAGCAAAACATAACACATGAGAAAAACAAGGATTTAGATTTTTTTGCTCTGACTACGTGTGCTGTCATAGAAGGAATGTTTGATAGCAAGTTGATAATTAGAGAAATGTCAGTGCACAAAGAAATGAGAGCTAAAGCAAGTTTTCACCAGTTTTAACCAGAAATTAAGTGGTATCTTTCTTTCTCCCGGTAATTTCATTGATCAAAAGCAACTTGTGTGCTTGGCTTATTTATCAGTTTAAAACTCCCCCAGTGCTTCCAAAGTCTCACCAAGAGATACTGTTGACCAAAACTCAAGCCAAAAAACCGTTTGTCCCTTCTGAGGCCAGCCTTTTTCTTTGCAAGCCAAAAGTCAAGTCTGAGTTTTAGTGAGTTTATCCAAGTATAACAAAAAATCCTCATCATGAAACACTCAACCAACCCCAAGAGTAGACAATTACTTGGAACTGGTCACTGAATGAGATGTTACAGATGTCATGGAAAAGAAAGCTCATATATTTTTTTCTTGAACCGTCATGGCATAAAATACAGTCTTTACCAGTATCGTTGTCACTGACACTCTAGTTATCTCCTGTGATACCATAGGACACTGCTCTGCTATGTCTTGAAAAGGATTATTAGGCAGCATTGCACTTAGAACTGTGAGCACATTGGTTTAACAATGACTTAATAGGCAGCAAAAGAGATCTTCATCAGAGCTATTTATAGACAGTATGGATCTACAAATGGTCCAGACTGTATCAAGGAAATCCTTAGTCGTAATGTAGTAGGGTGATTTCTAATTGGAGTTTACATACAATATGGACTCTGTATGCTGCATTGTTGCTATCACCAGTCCTGTATCAAAAGTAAGATCCAGACAAATACCTTAATTATTCCTTTCATTGCTACTTACAGAAACTATGAATTTTTGAAGCTGTTCTGAGGATTTAGTGCTCATACGGGTACTACAATTGCCCAGGGCAGTAAGTTTCTTCACAGCTGATCAGCTCAAGTAGAAGAACTTTATTCAGCTAAATGAAGTTATTTAAATATCTAATTTAAAATAAAATATTGCTATTCCTTTAAATAGGAAATTGAAAAACTCTAAAATAAATATTTTCAGTAACCTACTGGAGCAGTGGAAGTTCACCAGTCATTTCATCTGGCCAGGATTTCACCCATGGTTTAGGCCATGCAACCAAAGCTGTAAGTAGTTCTAAAAATGGAACCATAAATTAACAGCAAAATGCTATGCTATTTGATGGCAATTCAAAAAGAGTGAGGATATCTTATGGTTAATAATGTAGGTAAAGTATGCAACTGGGGTAGTGAAGTTAGTATATTTACAATGTACCACTGGTTAATAAGTGGTGTCTGCATTTAACATTAAAGTGAATGTTAATGTTCAAAAACTGTACCTGAAACTATAATGTTATATTGAACCACTGGACCACTACTTCTGACAAACCCAACACCCTAACATTGAATGAAATACAGTGTGTGCAGAGAGGAACCAAAATTAGTAGACTCTGTTTGGCCTAGGAGTTTGGGTTTGTCATCAGAATTGCTGGAGAAGCCCAGCAGGAAAAGAAGCAGCAGCTCAAAAAGTGGCAGAGATTGTAATGCAATCTATGTTTGATGAATCCTGATGCAGTCAGCCTAATAAAGAGGAGAAAGTGACCCAGCTGGACATTAACATGTTCAAATTTTAACTTTGTTTTTGTAAGAGTACAACTGAGGAACATTACTTCTACCATGTGCAAAAAAGATGTCACAGTGCAATGAGCACAGAACCTACAGAATATGTACAGAATCTACACCCTTCTATGGGAGCAGGTTGTCAAGCTTATATAAACTCAGTAAAAGTGCACATGCCTCAAGAAGTGAACTCTTCATTCCACAAAGAAGGTGAGAATTTCTTACCATACTGTTGATTAGGCTTATATATAACCAGTTCATAAATGGACTATAAAAGTACTTCAGACTTCAACAGGAATTCCTTGTGGGGTCTACCTGCAGAGTTGGAGTCTCAAAATGTGGCAGAGAAATGGGAGGTATCTGCTGCTTCCATTTTTTTTTTTTTTTTTTTAAGCTGGAAACCATCCCAAACCAGGCTTCCGTGCCCAAAATGGCAGCAGCTGTGTTTACACTTTGACAGCTATGTCTTAAAAAGAAAAGATTTTTAATAAATACTGCAAATGTGACAGAAATTATGGACAGACTGTACTGGCTTTGGCTGGGATAGAGTTAATTTTCTTCATAGTAGCTTGTATGGTGCTATGTTTTGGATTTGTGCTGAAAACAGTGTTGATAACACACCAAGGCTTTATTTATTGCTGAACAGCGTGTATGCAGTGTCAAGGCCTTTTCTGCTCCTCACACTGCCCTGCCAGCAAGTAGGCTGGGGGTGCACAAGAATTTGGGAGGGAACACAGCTGGGACAGCTAACCGCAACTGACCAAAGAGATGTCCCATACTGCCTACTGGGGTTCAACCATGACAAAAGCCCAGGCTGACCTGCTGGAAAGCAGCTCTGCCAAGAGGGACCTGGGAGTCCTGGTGGATGACAAGCTGACCATGAGCCAGCAGTGGGCCCTTGTTGCCAAGAAGGCCAATGGTATCCTGGGGTGCATTAAGAGGAGTGTGGCCCACAGGTCGAGGGAGGTTATCGTCGCCCTCTACTCTGCCCTGGTGAGACCCCTCCTGGAGTACTGTCCAGTTCTGGGCTCCCCAGTTCAAGAAAGATGAGGAACTCCTAGAAAGAGTCCAGAGGAGAGCAACTAGGATGATTAAGGGACTGGAGCATCTCCCCTACAAGGAAAGGCTGAGAGAGTTGGGTTTGTTCAGCCTGAAGAAGAGAAGACTGAGAGGGGACCTCATCAATACATACAAATATCTTAAGGGTGGAAGTCACAAGGACGGAGCCAGACTCTTCTCAGTGGTGTCCAGTGACAGGACAAGGGGCATGGGCACAAACTGAAACATAAGAGGTTTCAGTTGAATATGAGGAAAAACTTCTTTACTCTGAGGGTGACAGAGCAGTGGAACAGGCTGCCCAGGGGGGTTGTGGAGTCTCCTTCTCTGGAGATATTCAAAGGCCTCCTGGATGAAGTCCTGTGTAACATGCTCTAGGAGAACCTGCTTTAGCAGGGGGTTTGGACTAGATGATCTCCCGAGGTCCCTTCCAACCCTTGCGATTCTGTGATTCTGTAATATGCAAGCATTTTAAGATACACTTAAACATACAGTTTTAGGTATATGCTAGTACAAGTCCTCTGATAGAGATTGCTATATCTCCAAAACTGGTACCTTTCATGTTTTGTCCTTCTATAATGCACGCTTTCAAAAAACTCAGCCAGTTACAGGTCTTGTCCCACGTCCCTGGAAGTCTACCTGTGGTTCTTCCTTCAGACACTAAGATATCATCGATTCAGTGAGATACTGATGAAAATTCCTCACTCAACCTGACTGATTTTTCTCTTGTAGATTCTGTATTTTTACACAGAGACTTTCAGACTAGTAATTTATTTCTCATCTTTTTGAGGTATTTCATACTATGAGGAAGAAACTTTACAGGATTATTTGCAAGGAGGAAATACAAATTCACTGACTACACTGTTTATAATAGGCAAGAACAGGTTTCCACACCCTGAAAAGCACAGGACTAGGAGGGTCCTGCATTAAATCCTGCCATCTGCTCAGCATGCCAAGGAATCTCATCCACAAATGGATTAAGAACCATCAATCATTTCAGTACTCTATTTTTACCATCACTATTCCTGTTGGAAAGTTGTTCTATAGCACCACTGATGGTTAGAAATATTTAGCTTATAAATACTGATTATTTATATCTATTTCTTTTTGTGTCATTACTGTTATTCCCCTTAATAGCTGATATATCTGTAAAGACTTCTTATTTGGAAGAATTCTGATAAAACAATAAAGCCTATTTATTAGTCTCTTGTGAAACACTTTCTATTAAATTTGTCAAAAATCCCTTCTCATCACCTATTTCACTTTGCATCAATCTTCCTTACAGGTGGGATCTCACTCTGCATAGTAGAAAAGCAACAATATTTCTTGATTTCTGCTGGTAGCAACTTTACTTAGTAAAGCTTGGGATAGCATCTGCTGCAATCAAAACAGCATCCCGTCACACCCCTGTGATTAATAATCCAATCAGCTTTACACCTTTTTCTGCTTCCAAAAGTTTAGCCTCCAGTTTAGAAAGCAAAACTTGTTTTATAATTCACAAACATGTAGCACATTAATCACATGCACACAAAAAATCGGGTTAGATTTTCACTCTCTGTCAAAGATCTTTCTCTGAGCCCTACTATACCATAGATTCTGCAGTGAAGATTATGAAGTTCCCCTGACTTGGGGGCAGTAAATTAGTGAAATTATCTTTCCATCTTTAACATAGTAATTTCTAGTTCCATACTCTCATACCGACTAGCCATCCTGCCTTGGCCCTTGAATTCAACTTCAGCATCATTCTGGAAAGGTAAAACAGTAATTTAACTTTGCTTATGCCTCCATTGTCCTCCCTTTCAATTCCATCTTCATTGCATAGCGGTACCACCTTTATGCTCTTTTTGTTTACATGACTAAAGAAACTATTGTTGGATTCAAATTTCTGTGCAAGATCTTCGGATTCTGTTTTTGGCTCCATACAGAGATGTACATTCTGGGACTATGGTACACATGAAACCACTGTATTTGTTCAGAAGCAAATAGCCTTGATAAGGGGTTGCATGTGAATAGTTGTTTATGACTGTGTTTCTTGTATTTAATTAAGATGTTTAAAATGTTGTAACATTACTTTATTTACATAGAGAGGCATGCTTCAAAATGCTGAATATTTTTCTGAAGGGTAAACACTTTCTTTAACATAGGTGGTCATTGAGAGATAAGGTTGCTTGATCTACAAACAATATCTTTGATTATTCATTGTGCAAACACATAAAAGAGCCAAGGGTTCTGCTTCATGATGACCCAGAGTTGACAGCAAGCTGGGCCACTAAGTTTGAACACAATCCTGTCACTATCCTGAAAGAGACAGGAAAAAAATATCAGCACTACTGAAGAAAATGTGGTTCAAACATGGTAAGCAAGTGTTCCCTTACCTTTTTTCTCTACAGTTGATGAAAGTGATCTTGTTCCTTTAGTGCTCATTGCTGAGGTCCTCTGAATAACAGCCAAAGGCATTCCATTAAAAAAGAAACAGCTACTGCCATATTGCCAGCTACAGGTCATTTTCACAGTGAGGATGAGACGACACATATTAAAAACATCCAATGCTTGTGCTAGGAGAAGGGCTGGGCATGAAATTCAAACTCACTTGTGAATAGTAGGTGAAGTGAAAGAAAGACCCTGTTCATGATCTTCAGTAATAGAAATCTTCATTTTAACAGTTATTTTTAAGCAGAGGGTCAAGTGTGGGGGAGTGTAAGGCAGCCACAAGACAGAAGGTGTAGAGATGGTAGTGATAGAAATCTGAATCCTGAGGTTACCACGGCTTTGTTCTTGGAGCACTAATAGTCATGTTACCTGTGGCTATTTCATATCTCAATAAATCCTGAAGTTATTTTCACTGACCCATTCTACCAATACAGAAAAAAAATATTCTTTAAGATCTTACAACTCAGTAAGAATATTTTGGTACTATTTCTTTAGATCAAATAAGTCATTTGTATATATAACTATGAACAACTCAGGTATTGTAGTTACTACTTAGCCTAGACTATGAAAGTTGAATTTAGGTTCAAATACATTGTGATGCACCCTTGATGGCTTTTAAAATCCATTTGAAAATGTGATTTATTAGACTTAGCAGTACAATTAAATTTATTTATTAACTTTTACAAAATTTATTCAGGGATCTCTGTTTATGAGTCTGGAAATTTTAATTCATTTGCCAGCACTTCCAAGCTCATATGCATACATTTGGATGAAAATGATTCCATTTATGTTTAACCACTTGGTTCTTTCTACATAGTAGTGTATGGAACTACTAAAAGTGTGTATGGAACTAGTAAAATTGATCCCAAATAAAAAAAAATTCCACCCCTTTCTGATACGTGCTGTTTATCCACAGGCTCCTTTTCCAGTTTGTAAAATGGTTTGTATTCTGAAGTACATATGATCAAAAATGGTTCTTTAGTATTCCCTCTAGAGATTAATTTTGGAGACAAGACCACCACCAGGATGTGACTGCCTTCTGGGAAAACAAAAGCAGTAGACATCCTAGTATTCTTTTGAAAAATCCTTCTTTCAACATCAGTAGGAATTTAGATCAAGAGTCACACTATTTGACCCAATATATCTTGCTAGTTTCCCTTTTTTTTTTTTTTTTTAAGTGGAAACAGGGAGTGAACAGGTAGCTGGGGATTTGCACCTCCTGCATACACTGCACTGCTGTATGGGGATTTTCAGGGAATATTGATGGATCCTTACACTGTCCAAGAAAGATACTTGGCCAACCTTGAGGAAAAGGTAAGTATTCAAATAGCAGGGAAAAGCTAGCAATAGGGATGATCTAATAGAGTTCTTCGTGGAAGCTCAGGCAGTTGTTTTCTAAACCAACACCCTTTTTCAGTTTGGACACAAGCAGTAATGGATATCTTCTAAGTTAACTGTGAGCATCTAAAGCTGTGTGGGCTAAAGTACAGCTCACAAGGTTTGTTGAAGCCAAGGTCAGCAGACGCTCCCAAAAATACTAAATGAAATTTTGGGGTTGGGTCCTAATAGATTTACAAGGTTAGAAAGGTTTTTTTGCATTGCTTTTTTTCTTAGAAGCTAATGAGCTCTTCAAAGACAAAAATCTGTTTATTCCCATTGGCAACTAATAACCCCAATGAAATAGATATGTGTTTTCCACTGGGGTTTATACCATTTGCTCTAGCATTTATATTACTGGCTTGTACAAAGGAAAGAAATAGTAGCTTGAGCTCATAATAGGTTGGGCAAAATATCAAGAAGATTAGGCCACATGGTAGAGCAAAGTCTGATGGAAAACATACATTTACTGCAGAGAAACAGTTATGCCAGAACCTAAGAAATTCTACTGCAAAACAGTGTCTGCCTTGTATCATGATCTCTTATTCCTTCTCCCTCTATAACATTTTCTTAGCAGGAAACTGGGCCTTAGCAAAAAGGATCTGAATAGCAGATTACTTCAAAAAAGATTAAGAGAGTTAGTGTAGGAATAGAGAAAGGGAAGGGTGGAAACAGAGAAAATCTAGACCATTTTTTATTAGCAAAAATATTTATCTTTTTCAGTTCCATGAATTGATGGCTGCCACAAATACTAAACAAACCACAGATGTTGAAGGACACCATCAAATGTACTTTACAATGTTTATGATATTATTATGACCTCATTTGAGATTGAGTCTAATAGTAATTATGCTCTGCAGCTGCTAGTCCACTGATGGCCTCCTTCACTTCCATGGGGAATAAGGAAAATGCTCCCACTGCATCACGTCCATGAAAAACAAGCTACATGTTAGACAAACTGTTCCTTTGCACATTGCAAGGCTGCCGACTTCCTCTACCATGCTCAGCAAATAGCTGTAACCCAAAACACAGCTGGTGTCTACAAGGCTGAGCAGCCCAACATCTGCCTCTTTTACCCTAGCCAGAACTGCATTGATGCCACCGCCTTCTTCACAGCCATCACCCCAGGGAGCATGCTGCCGGAGAGGCTGAGCTCATGGCAAGCATGGCTGTGCAGGACACAGCCTTTACTTTCAGCATCTGCTAAGCCGGCTTCAACACCTGCATGCTGCAGAACTCACCCTCACAAGCACTGCTTCACCCCATACACCATCTTCCTTTTAAATACATATTGGCACACTGGGTAATACCCTGTTTCCTACTGACACAGAAACACGCTGGGGACAGTTAAGCCCATCCTAAAGCCTTAACGATTTGAACATTTGCTTTGGATCTTATTTGTTCAGAGCTTGCAGTTCTGATAGTAGCAATCAGTTATGGTTCTCCCACAGACTTGCCTTTCATTTCTGTTGTACCAAGATATAGACAGAAGTGCATTTTTCTGCCCTAAAACTAAGAAAGGTCAGTAGTCATTCTGCCTTTCAGACTGGACTGGGATGTAGCTCTAAAAGTAGGGCTGCCTCTCTGTTGCAGACTTTACCTCCTGAATTCATTCTCCAGTGTAGCAAAGTCACACTTCGTAGCTGGGATCATTTGCTGCATAGTTACTTTGGTGAAAAATTTATTGATCTGTGAAGGTGCTACCACAAGTACTGTCCCTGTTGTAACATCTTCATCTTTTTTTCTTCCTCTTTGGTTTCTTCTGACCACAGTCTCAGCAAAACACAAGTGTCTCCCAGAATGGTTAAGGTGCAGCCAACTACTGAAATTTTAACCTTTTAAGCACTGCCTAAACACATGTCAGTACTTTCTTGTCAGGTCCTGAGTTCTTCCAACTTCCTTCTGTCTCTCGCCATTACAGCAGCCTTTCCCCTCCTCCACATCATTGTCCTACAGGACTGGGTTACCTCCCACACCTTCTTCTAACCAAGAAATCATCACCTTGCAGCCACTTTCCCCACCCAGTTCAAGTCTTGTCCCTGGTCCTGTCCTGACTCCTGTGTTTTCCTCAGCCCCCTTGTCCTTATTATTCACACTCAATTGTAAGGGGGGTCAGAATAGGAAGGAAAACTCTTGTATGTATGGCACTGGAAAAGTGAGGCTGTGATGAAGAGATAGCATAAATAGTAAACCCACTTGATATGTATATTGAAAAGGTCCTTATATGTACAGATATTTGTATGAAGTTGTTCAACAGGGTTGTGATCTCTTTCATACTTGCCAAAACCCAGTGGTTTGTCATTCTTAACAGCCAAGCAGACCATAAGAATATGAAGAGATGTTTAAAAAAAAGGACAGAAAAGCCCTGCTGCAAAAAATCTTTCTTGTTTTTTTCTCCATTTGGAAATGAAAAACCAATGTAAAACATGCTGCTATGAAACCAAAACAATGCATGCAGGGTTAATTTCAAGCATATATAAACTTTCTACAAGATGTGTGTATAATATGGAAATTATTAATGGCAGTCATTGTGTAGTTTTATTGTTAAGTAAGATTTACCAGACGAGCTAATCTAATTTTTCTGACATGAACAAAATAAATACCGGCATAGCATAATATGTCCATTTGAGCATTTACTATATGCTAAACATTTTATTTCTGCTTTTCTTGAAATGACATACAATTATCACTTACAATGCTAGATGCCCTGCTAAACCACAAACAGTTTCCCTTCTTAATAAATCTTCACTTTTTGCTTATGCTTCTCTTAGAAAATTCATAGGAAAAATCCTGGTCTGTTGGCTGATTTCATTGTGCTGAATCACACCATGTCATAAGGACGGGATTAGGCATATGCTTGAGGTAAAGAAACTGTAAACTCTTCAATTGTTTAGAGCTGCAACACAGCACAGAGAGTGATGAGGAAATTTAAAGCCTACGCAGCTCTGTATTAAGCCTCAAAACTTTCAAGCCCATGTAAGGATGTAGGTACCTATCAGCCTAAAATTCAGAAAGGGGTATCTTGGAGCAACAGCAAATGGGTTTATTTATGGGACCAGTCCCAAAACCAGTGAAGTTAACAGGAATCTTTTAGTTTACCTGTGCTCTGTATTGTCTTCATGATAATTTTATTGCTTTGTACATTTTTAGTTGTACAAATATTGAATTATTAGGCTTCACATTATCTGCAGGACATGTATTCCTCCATGGACATCTCTCTTTCAGAAGCCTCAGCTTGAAGCTCTTTAAACTTACATTGCATTTCGGTCCTCAGGTCCCGGAGTGTCCCTGAGGATCTCAAAGCTCCCAGCCCAGACACCTTTCAGTCCCATTTCCCTTGCAAGTAGGATGAACCCAAGCCAAGTTCAAGCTACTAAAAATCCATGGGAAAGGTGAGTTCAGGGACCTTCCCAGAAGAACAGCAAGCCTTACTTATCTGCCAGCTCTCTGTTTAGAGCGCCATCACAGGAAGAAAACGGAGGATGCCGAGCCCCATCCCTGTGCTGGGGTAGGCGAGGAACCTGGCACGCGGTCCTTCACAAGCCCTCCTCCATCTTTGTGCCTCTCTTGCCACCTCCTGTTGTCTTTCTGTGCATCAGCCTGCTTCACAATGCTGTATCATGCTTCAGTTATCTGCTCCTTTGTCAGCTTTCTGGAGACGTCTAAACATCCTGACCTGTGTTATACCCAGTCTCAGCTGTTAAGAAGAACTCTTACCCTCTTCATGCTTTAGGTACAAAACCAAATCTGGGACTTTGTGTGAGATGTATAGATTTAAAAACAAGTTAGTGCTAACCACACTTACAGTTCTTTACTTCAGCTCAATGTGAGTAGTAGTCTGGTGTCTAGCAGCATGAATGCACTTGAAGAGGCTGTCACAAACAGCCCTCAGTGGGTGCTCATGGAACACAAACTTTAAACAGACTGCAACACAATCCTGCCACAGAGGAGACAGCACATGTAAATCCTTAGTGTCAATAGCTGTGGGTTGGACAGACAGTTACAGATCAGTAAATCCAAAACGTTTGATGTATTTTAAATGGCATGGGACACCCATTCAGGAAAGAGAGACTTCCCACAACCCCTGGCAGGAAAGGAATTAAATAAACCAGACAAAGAGGTGGCCATATTGGTTTTGAGCTGGACAATATGTTTCCCTTTTGTGCAAGTCTGGTTAGAGAAATTATCTTCAAATTGAATTAAATGTGACAGTAGCTATATTTTATTTTTAGATATGATGCTTTAGATAAAGCCTGCACGATCCTGAACAAAAAACCCAATTGAATCATGATTGTCTGTTCTCTCTTTTTAAAATTACTGAATTTTATTTTTCTAAGAAATTCAACCCCCTTGCTAAATTTTTTTTCCCCAAATTGCAGGATTGATGTTCACCCAGATGCAGGGTGGCAAAAAGGTCAAGAGACGTATGAAAAGCAAGAACACTCAAAAGCTAAAGCTCATGCTCTCAACTATTCAGTTACTCCTCAGGAAATGAAATAAACCTGTTTCACAAACTTAAATATAATCTGAAAAAGTGTCAGTGTGGTCAGTATATTCCAAAAATCTTTGTGTTTATAGATATAATAAACACCTAATATAAAAATACATTCATTTGCTATGTTATGCCTGAGAAAGTTTGCTTGGTCTTTAATAGTGATCTATTTGTCCCCTAAGGATTTTGTGAAGTTTTTTGGGTTTTAGTAAAAGTTTCCACAGTATTGTCAAGGGGAACATACAGTATAGATGCTTATCATGAATGCAACAAGAGAAACGTCATTACTGCAGTATTTATAAGCTGGCTGCATTTCATAGAAGAGCCACACAGAGTGGAAACAACTGAGGAGACAACTGGTAACTGGGAAGCAAGACAAGATTTCTTAATAAAGCTCTCATTCTGGGAATAGCCACCTCTCATGAAGAACAGACGTGAGCACATATTGTGGTTCCCCAGCTGTCAGGGAAGATGAGCGCAGAAGCAGAACAAACCAATTCAGTCCAGACAGTCCAAGAAAGAGCAACAGCGAAACCCAGTAGTAGCACAATTGAATTTTTTAAGTCAGATTTTTATGAGACACAACATTGCTGGTAGTCACAGGAAAGCCACCCTGCAGAGCAATATTTACCAACAGTTTATGAGGATTATTATGGACATGGCTCGGTTGGTGATTTTGTGCTAAAGTAGTAGACTTTCAGACTCTGCTAAATGCAAATAATATAACATATTATGTGTAGTTAAGGCAAGGCGCTTGAATGCAGAGCACTGCATAAAGCATACCAGATACTTTTGATGTATCTGTGATGTGTCTCAGTGGCTTGGATCTGTGGGTTCCCCCTAGGGCCACAGACACTATTTTTGCCACAGATCTTTAAGGGATCTCTTTGCATTGGTAGAGGCATTAGTCCTAACCTGCTACCACTGTTATTTAAAATGTTCTTGTACAAATTGGCAGGCTCCCATTGCCCCTTCTCTTTGTTTTTGCAGGTTGCTGGGTTGATAGGACCTACTTCTCCTCAGTTTCTGTCTGCCAAATTTGGGGGACCCCACTACAAGTTATTACTATTGTTTCCCCCTGTAAGATTATATATATAGTATCTTTTTCTGTATGGAAAAGACCTTCAGATACTGTACCATATTGGTTATTCTGTTTGGCCTTTTTTGTTTTGTTGTACTTCTGCAATTCCTCATTTCCTCTGGCATCAGTTTTAAATATTACAGGCTCACTGCATCCAGTTTTCTATTAAATATGACCACAGTACTTGGTTGATGCCAAAATATAATTTGATAGTGCAAAGTATGAACGACTCCACATGATTTTTATAAAGGTACTTTGCTACTCTGAGACAGTTTTCCTCTTGGGTTGGGATGAGTGATTTTATACCTAACCCCAAAATTCAGTGCCTGAAGTCACTCTCATTGAGAGCATTATACATTGAGAGCATTATACATTACTGCTATGTTAGGTATATCACATCTTGAAAAATAGAGTGCAAAATCATGTCTGTTTTTTAGCAAACTTACCTTTGGAAAATGAGATTTATGGGCTTTTGGGGAAGCTCTAGGGACTGTAGGTTTACTGTGGCTGTGGACTGTAGGTTTGCTGTGGGCAGGCTCCCACCTACCTCCAGTCAATGTACTATTTTTTGTCTGTTTAGCTTTGGGACTTGTTGGTTTTTGTTCAGACTGGAAAACTAGATTATTTTGTTTTATTTTCCCTTCATTTATGGCATATGCATGAAACTATGACAGTTTTTCTTCTAAATATTTTGCCAGATACTATTTATGGATGGTCTAGAAATCTCTCGCTGTCCTGCTTTTGACCAGTCTATCTCAGCCTTACAAAGGTGTGGGCCAGGCCAAAATTACAGTCTGTAACTGAACTTCAGGTGAAGAATAAGATTCTTCCATAATTTACATATCTTTTATATCTTTACACATATCTGCTTCCTTTCCTGTAGAAGGCAGTGTCAACACATAGTGTAAATACCTACCTACATCTTCCTGTTGCACTGGAGTACTACTGAGCACAATAAATGTTTTAGTACAAGACAGGTTAAAAGATAGAGCCACTGTCTCAAAATCTTAGTTTTTATGGGTACTTATTTATTTGTAAGTACAGAATGAGGTACTCCTCAGCAATCTGATTTCACAGATCTGCATTCTCCAGTATCTCGGATCCAGTGGCCTTGCATTGACATACAAGAAGCCTCCACAGCAAGTAATATTACCCTCTGAAGTAAAGAGTTTTTTAAAAATCATAGTAAAGTCTCTGAATATAGAGTATATTTTCTAATAACATGTATCTATTATTTGCAAATAAATTTTAATTTAAAATGTAATTTTAGAAAAGTAACATTTATGGTAATTTTGAGGGGATCTCAATTATTTCAAAAGAGAGAAATATCAAAAAACTTTTTTGCAATCTCACTTTCCCCAAATTTCCAACATCATGTCTAACGATAGTTAAAAAGCAATGGAATTTTGTAGCCTACCACTGAAAAGACTAGGATGTAATTAGGTTAATTCTAAATGACTTAGGTAGCAGATATCCTGACTTCTGTATGGAAATAAAACAGTAACTCATCTTATTCTTAGGTGGGGCTCTGTCTACACTTGTAGAAAATATTAATTTTAAAGATACACAACTAAGCTGCCTGAGCAACCTAAACTCTTTGCTGTAATTATGACTGTGTTTGCATGGGTTTTAGCTGGCAAATAGTCTTGTTCTTTTGCACTCTCAACCAATACAAGACACTCCACATTAACATGGCATCATTCCTAAAATAATATACAGTGCTTATTAGCTTGGGTGCCGTGATATTCTAATGGCAGTTAAATGGCTCTTGCTCACTCAGGCTCTGGGAAGAGCTTGCTCATGTCTGTTGTAGCACACCCTTTAGTAATGCCTCATGTAGTAAACATATAAATTAATGTAAGTGGCTGCATGAGTAGGACTTTTTAATTTGATTTTGAGATTAAAAATGGAGTGGAATGACAGGTAACAGAGTATTTTACCTGTTCTTTAACCTGAATTCTGAGTGACCTGGACTTTTAATGATTTTTTAAGATAATTGCAGATTCTGACTTTTCTTCATGTTTAAATTAATATTTGTGTCTGCAGAATAATTCTTTTCTGTTCCAAAATCCTCACTCTAACTACTGTGCGTGTCTTTGCAATTGCAATTGCAATTCTTGTCCCTGGAGCTCCTCACTGTTGCTGCCTCTCCGATTGGCTTCACTGGGGGTCCAAGCTGAAATGGTCCAAGGAAAACAATCTGTTTAACTCTGCACTGAAGGAGTGCTCATAAAATGGTTTATTTCATGGTAGGTGGAAAGCCTACAGACATAGCTCAGCAACCACGTAAGCAATACTCAATAAACTTCATTAATCTAATGTTCTTGAGCCTTCTGCTGAGATGTACTGTCATCATATTCTCAAGTCTCTTTCAAGCTGTTTTTAGGTATATCAGAAAATCTTATCCTTTCTGTTCATTCATTTTCCAATTTTCTTTTCTCTCTGTCTTCATTATTGAAAATTATCTTTGTTTCCATGTTTGGGTGTGTTTCTTCACATCACATGGCTTTATCTAGAAATGGTGTTAGTTTTATACCAAAAGAGAGGGGAAAAAATAATAATTTTCTAAATAGGGTTGTTTTATGGAAAAGACTGACATGTTTCCATGTTGGTAGTTCTAAAGTTATGAAGTGGTAATTAAAGATTACATTCACCTGCATTCATAGAACCTTATTTAAATCCTTTCTAAATCTGAGAGAAGATGTGCTTAAATAGTACAAAACGTGATCATCCATGCCTTTGCACTGGCATGTAGTTTAAATTAATTCAGTGCAACCTCCAGAGAAATTGCACAATTTTGATTTCTAATTTTTTTTTTCCTTTTGTTGAGATACTTTGTGTCCAATTTTCTGCCTTCTAGTCAGGAAAGTGTGAATTACAAAACAAATGGTGAACAGCCAACTACTCTCAGTGTGCCATATTGTGATTTGAACATGAGAAGTTGTGGTGAGCCTACTGTTATATGAAAAGAATACACAAAGTTATTTAAGCTGTCAACCTAGCTGTAATTAAAGAGTGTCCACTAGATACTCAGGGCTCATATTCTAATTATAAAATAAGTTTCCAGGAATCTATTCCTTCATGCCTCTATCACACTCATCTGTCATTTGCTAAGTCTCTGAAATATTCCAGACTTGACCTTGTCCCTGTTTTCTGTTTCTGTTTCTCTCTATTACTTTTCTACTGGCAGCTTTTGTATACCACGTGATGTTTTGTACCTTATTGAAAAGTCAGGGTGTTTCATAAGTACAGTTTCCTGGATTGTAGCATCCTTATTACTTTAAATTAGACCTTACAGAGCAGCTCTTCAAGTTAAATCATACAGTAATTCATAGCCCAAGTTTAAAAAAAAAAAAAATCCCTTCAATTAGTCTGGTAAAAGGAAGGATTCCTCTGTAAAACTATGTATAACCAGGGCAGTAAAACTGTGGAAAGTGCCTGCAGTAATGCAATTACTTCCTACTTCAGTTTGCCATTCAACATTTTACAAAATGAAAGAAAACAGAGCTCACACATTATAAATTAGCGTCATTGTGACACAGATGAGAATTCATCAAACAAAATATCTATACTTGGATATTTGTATTTTTTTATATAGTGTTCAAAATGTGTCCAGTAGAAAGAATGAAATAAAATCCTTCAAAGGATGATTCAAAGCAGTGATATCCCTTTCCATTTATTAGAAAGGGAGCTTCCCAATGTAAGTTTGCCTAAAAGTGGATGCTGGGACAAATTTAAGGCTTGCCATCAGTATGAGGTGGTTTTGACCATTGTAACTCTGTTCTTTCAGGCTGTAATAAAATGTCACATTCTCATAGCCTTGCAAAGTTTTGTTGCTTTTATGAACAGAGAAGTGGTCATTTACTCAGCTTAGAGCGGAATTAGTCACAAACCCCTCTGTATTAGAAAAAGCTAATGAGGATTTTAGCATTGGGATTAAGAATTATTATTTAATTTCTTTCTTTGAATTTGTTTCTCCTTCTACAGAGCATTTCTCACAACTTACATCATCCTTCATACCAGAGAATTTTCATCAAATTTGTTTCATATCTTGAGCTAAAGATTTTTAAGCATTCTTGCAAAAATTAAACAAGCAAACAAAAAATTGCTTACTCAAATCTTCTTTTCTTTTTGTACCTAGGACTCAGGAAATAAATGCAGTTAATACATTTTAAATGCACCTGTTTATAAAATTGAAAACCTACAAATTCATCATGCAAATATAGATTTTCTATTTTGATATATGTATTTTTAATGCATGCTCCCTTTTCAATTTTGCAGGTTAAAAAGAACAAATATTATCAACCATTTTGAGGAGACTTATGTAAAAAAAGCTATACTGAAATCACGTATGTCAGCTTAAGTCATCCAGTATGAAATAAAAGAAACTACTGAATTGCACAGGATTATCTTACTGGTATATTATGCAGTCCCATATTGGCAAATTGTGAAATACAATTCTGTATAAAGCAATATCATACAAGGGTTTGCACAAAATCAAGCAACCTATGCTAAAAAAAGTAATGCGAGATTAAAATTACTTGGCCACATAGACACTGCAAAGATGGGAAATCTTATTTGGCTCAAATGAGACCATAAATGTCAGCTTAAATTCTGGAGCAGAGTCAGAGAAGATACAAAGATAGAAGAGCAAAGTTAGGTGTAGTTGGACCACAAATTAATATAATGAATTAGAATAATTTATGAAACATTGTGAAAAACACCATTTTGAGGTTGATTAGAAGGTCAGTCTAAGTAGAAAGCTAGGGAAGATGAAGCTGATATAGTGGTATTTACTGGATAGACAGAACTGTCTGTCTATGATACTTCAGTCCCCCTGACATTGAGATAATAACGATTTATAAAGACTATACAGAGGGAATAGCAATAGTCAAGATAAGAAGTGATTAATGTGTGACTGAGGATTTCAGCAAATGAAAGGTCATTATAAGACCAAATGCAGGCAATGTTCCATAGGTGGAAAAATAAAAGATACAAAAGTTTCTTGAAAGACCAAGATTATTCACAGGGCTTTCTTTTATCTAAATATGAAAGCTTAGAAGAATGAAGACAGTTACGTATTTTAGGACTATGTTGTTCAAGCAGGACAGCTTGAAAGAAAATAATTATGGAATACTCAAGTTTCTTGTATGACAGAGCTACTTTTCTCTGCTTTTACACTCCTACCTCATATTAAATGCTTATTAAGTTTTCCTTAAAGAACTCCACTGTGTCCGATTGTCCATGAACAAAGACTACAAGGTGAGAAAATAATTACTCCTACACAATTACTATTCTTGTTATGAATTTTTTTTTTAAAGGACAGAATATGCAGCATTCATGCTCAAATTGTGATAGGCAAGTTGTTATGGTTTGCAGAAACTCTGATTCTTCAACCTCAAGACCCTTATCAGAAATGTAAGGTTTGACTGCTGTACCAGCTAAATAACATTTAGTTTAAGATTTTCTTTACAAAATACAAGACAATATTCTGCCAGCCTTCTACATACCTGTGTAACAGAGTATTGAAGGAGAAATAACATTATTTAGGCCAGATTCCACTTACAGAACAGGACTTCTCTGAAATTGCACAAAAATGGCAGGAATTATTTAAAAATGCTGAAATGCTATACTTTTTCAGTTCTGATTAATAAACATATTTTATGTAGGCCCAATTAGACCATACAGTAATAACAAAAAAGCCCCAAACAACTAACACAATCAAAATTGTGTAATCTCCACAGTTTGGAATAACAAGGTAAAGTTGAATAGCCAACAACTGACTGGCTATAAGGTTAATTTCTGACAAAATGATAGGACTCTAGAGGGAAAAGAATCCAGTGGCAGGGAGGTAACATTGGAAAAATCTAGAAATTGTATAATGAAATTGAAATTCAAGGGGTTAACAAACCAGCAAACTCAAGTGATTTAGAAAAGAAAAAAACACATTATCCAAATACTTGAAATAAGTAGACATAGGGCTACTTGGAAGTGCTTGTTTTATTAGACGGGTACAAAACTACAATCTGATGTACAACAAAACACTTGCCAGTCAGTTTATATGGATCTTTGAATAGATACTAGTACTAGCTAGTACCCAGAAAATGCATGCCTCAATTAATCTATCAGAATTACCTTTGATATAGGTGGGAGCTTTTCTTGAATAAACTGCAATTTTAAGCATCTTAGTCAACAGGTAAACAGGAAATATATGCTAGCACATATATGTACAATCATATACAACAGTATGCAGGATCAGGTCCTTGGGGCAGGGAACTTCTTTTCCTGTGCATGTTGGCAGCATCTAATCAGTAACATCATTAATAACAGAAGAAATGGAGAGAGTAGATTATAGCATTCCCATGCAATTTTCAATATTTTGCTCTTTAATCTACCCTATGGCATTTCTTTATCATTTCATCATGTTCATTGTGAGAAAAGAATGAGATTTCTGGACTAGAGCACCTTTCTAAAAATGAAGATGCAGATTCACCAGTTCTGCTGGCGGGAGCCTGAGCAAACAGTGCTGCCTGGGCTGTGGGTGAGCTGCCACAGTGGGGAAGCTGGGCAGAGTTTCCTGAACATGGTCCTTGACAGAAGACCCTTGAGCACTCAGAGTTGTGTACAGTAGTGTATCAAATCCTAAGTCTTCCATTTTATTTTCAGCTTGCTATTTCTTTTCTTTTTATTTAATGAAATAATTATATTGTGAAAAAGAAACAAAATCTAAAATATAAGTTGCTGGTAACTTGTAACTACAGTTACTATAATTTCATCCAGCCATTTTTGGCATCACCTTTGAAACAGCAATATTAACCCAGCATATCACTTCTTGTATAAACCACCATGTAGACTCTGACAATATGTAGTTTATTTTAACTTGGATATTTTCACTGGCAGTATTATTCAACCATTGTGTTCAATGAGATAAAATTTGCCTCTGACACTAAATCCTAATCACACACAGTACTTATATATTTCATATTTTAAAACAAGAGGAAAAATCCTAGAGGTATCATATTACATGAAACCCTTTGTTTGCTGTCACATTATCATCTTGTCCTTCTGTCAGCTGAATTGATCGACACTGTCCAGAGAGGTTTATATCCCAGAGACCTCAGTTCAAGGCATGATATCCTACCACACTGCAGTGAAAGGCAGAGTGATTGCAGCGTTTAGTAGCTTTTATGTACCGATTACGCCAAATCAGATGCAAACATCCTTATCGTCATACATAAGCCAGGCAGACCTCACAACAAATCTTCCCTTGCCCTCTGCCTCAGCATTCAGCTGCAGAATACCTCTCACTGGCCTGTGAGTAAAGGCTACAGCAAGAGGTGTTTTCAGCATCCTCAGCAGTCCCCAGCCAGTTATGGAGCCAGTACCTCTGACTCTGGCTACACGTTGAAGAAGCTGATACCAGTATGACTTTGCCTCCTAGTAAATTCATTGAAGCTATTAAGCACTCAGCTCCTTGCAGAATATGGCCCTGCATCTGTTTAAAAAACATGGTTTCAATCAACACACTTGATGACAACTGTCCAAAGAATTTTTACTTCAACAGGCTGACTGACTACCTGAAGCAGAAGTTGCCAGTACAAAATGTACTACGTTTTAGTTCATGAATAAACATTAGGGGGAACTGCCAATTAAAAAAAAAAAGAAATCCTGGTGAAGTTCCCTCTCCCCTTTCCTCTCCTTTCTGCCATCCTCTTAGTGTCACTGTCATCAGTCTACTGTTTGCCCTGCTGTTTTATATGCCATGTGATAACCATGATAGCAAGTTTGAGCTCTACCCGGTTCTTCTTGGCTCATGATCATAGAAAACCTCCATGAAGTGGGGAAAAAATGACTTTCAAAGATTAGCGTTACCACTTTACAGACACTCTGAACAAAACCACGAGCCAGGACCCACAGGCCACTGAAAGGCATTTAAAAGTGAGTATTTGGGTGATTGTCTTCTGCGTGATTTTAAGTAAAACATTCATTTCCTCTGACGTGGTCGCTGAGCTGCAGTTTTGTTTACATAGGATTCTTTGAAGTGCTCTCTGCTACTCTCTCTATTTTTTTAATCTTAGTTCAGTTTCAGCTTTGTTCATTAAAAAACCATCAGTGAACTATTGTGCTTGAATTCTGACTTAAACAGGCCACTTGGGGGTACTGTGCTGTAAAGCCAACAGAGCAAGCAACATAAAAAAGGCAGACATAATCTCATTCACAGCCTAAATTTGCAGAAGGACACCTGGAATATAAATGTGTCTGGATAGGACCAGGATTTTTGTGATTAATTGCCAGCTGTTGTCCATAGGAGATAGAACTACACTGTGAAACCAGGCAAAAGTGTTCCTTGGGGCCTCCACTGCTCGCCTTCAGATGTACTGGGGTAGGAAGAAGCACAGTGAAACTCACAAGCAGAAATAGATCTCTTCTCAGGAAAAAAAGAGTCCAATATTGGTACACTGTTTATTTCCTCCCTCATCGTGGCTATTCTCAATTAAGTGTTTATGCAAGGTTGCAACCTGGCTTAATTGCCTGTGTTTTTCCCCTGGCTTAATTGTCTGTGTTTTTCCACAGCTTCCTTTTAGAAAGCGTACCTTGCATAACCATAAATTCAATTAAGAATCACGAGCTGTGCTATTTAAACATATAAATGTGGTAAATGTCTGCAGAGGCGCAACTTAGGGAGCATTGTCAGCAAAACCAACAATTTGCTTAAACTGTCAATTCAAAAATAGCCTAAAAAATAACAAATAGTAATTGGCAACATTAAAGCAGTAACAGACTTTAATATGTTGTTTTGATTAATTGAATAAACATAGATATAATAAAATTGCTTAATATTTCACAGACCTGTAGTGTTTCTCATTCGTAGGTACCAACTTTATACTGTGGCAAGACAGATAATTATGAGATTTTAGAATTATCCAATTTCTTGGATGTATAAAAAAAAGCTGATATATCACATCAAGTCATATGCTGTATCATAAACCCCAGAAAGTAAATATCAGAAATACTTCAAGAACAGATCTATCATTTTCTCTTGAGCTTTTATTTTTTTAAAAAAAGAATGTGTCTCTGATCATGCACTTACAGGAACTAATGAGGACAGATTCCAAAAGCAACCAGATGATTTAAGAAAATCAATCCTACTCTCGTAGCAACTTACTTATCTAAGAGAGTGGGATGTAAGTTCCTAAGTAGTAATTTCTTGAAAATGGGTCTTTCATTTTGATACTTTTCAGTATTTTAGGTAGTAGTTCCAAATGCATAATATGCTGAGTACTATTCCTTTCAAAACCAAACTCAGACTCTCTTGGGTTAAATACTTAACTTTTTTTCATGTGCGGAGCTTCAGCAAATGCATAATAAAAATCATGCGCCCCATTAACTTTCAGTTTTCTCTAAAGTGATGTAAGAACATAAAACTGGAAAGATCCTGTTGGAATACTAAGTCTAATCCCTTTTTACTGCAAATAATCTTCTTATGTCCTCTCTTCCATAAACATGTAAACTTCTACTTAAAATTAACTTGTCCCTTTTTATCCTTCTAGGAAATTTCCTCTAAAATCTTATTCCTTAAATTCTTAGGAATCTAATTTCCAGTCTGTATTTATTCATAACAAGTTTGTACTCATTTGGTTTTCCTGCATGTACCCCTTCTCCTCATCCATCTTCCTGATATATCAATAGAGGTCAATAGCTGGGTTTTTTTAAGTCACATTGGATGTGTGAAAGATGTTTTAGAAACATCTTTAGAATGATGTTAAACTTTAGAAAGATGTTTCAAGGCCAGCTATTGCAGACATTGAAGCTCTGGCACCTACTTTAGTTTTAGATTTATGAAGACTGCCTAATTAGAATCAATATCAGTTTGCAAGTGCAGGTGAAAAAAGATGAGATTTCTCTGCTGAATCACTGAGTAGATAATTCTGATTAATCCTTTTAATCTAAAAAATTCAAAAGGGCAAGTTTTTCAAAGATTTTCAAAGAGTTGTCATTTCTGTTTATTTTAACAGTTATTGCTAGATTCTGTGATTTGGAGCAAAATTACCTTCACTGAGTTACTACTTCATTAATGTGTTTTCGACAAGTATGTGTGTTTTCTGGATTCTGCTCTTTTTTTCTGTAGACACATCCAGAATTCCTCCCACAGGTCCTTCACTGTTTTCATTTAATTACAAAACTTAACTTGTACTCTCAGACATTAGAATCTTACTTTTCTCTTTTTGCAAAACCAGTGGTTTATTCTATACCAGCTTAAAAATACAAAGTTTTTGGGTTTGTTTTGTTTTGTTTCAGACAATGATTGGCGGAATGAATGGCTTCCAACAAGTTTCCAGGGAAAAACCCCAGGTCTACAGAAAATTTCAGAATGGACTGCCCTTCCTATTTTGTAAATCCTGGGAGGGCATAGCTAGAGAAAATTTGATTTTATTTTTTTTTATTTCCCTTTTTCATATGTAAGCCTTTCNTTTTTTTTTTTTTTTTTTTTTTTTTTTTTTTTTTTTCTCCAGAAAAGGTACTCATCCATTCTGTCAGGAATACTGCTTGTTTAGGTCATGAATTTGAATGAAAACATGATTCTGTGTCCTTTTATGGAAGTTAATTAGGGCACTTTTAAAGGAAGAAAAAACAATCAGCCATTCCCTTCTCCATCTGCAAAAGTTTAAAATTGGTATAACTTTTTCTTAAGTTTGTTTGACTGAAATACTTTGTGCAAAGAGAACTAACAATGAAGAGACATGTGGAACATCATACAGCCTATACTGAAATGATATTCTAAGCACTTTACAGTGACAGCTGAAGAAGGGGGAGATTTCAGCAGAAAGTGGGTAATCTGACTGAAGGTATGCAACGTTGTGAGCCACTTAGGTGGGCAGGCTTGACATATTGGCAGTTTTGCAAATAATTGTACTGAGCAGTTTATATTTATGATAACATGCAAATATTTTACAGCTTTTTTCAAGCAAAAATAAGCCTGGGACCTATGCTCTAAGTCTCTCTCATTCTGAAGTTATAGGCAGCAGAGTGGACTTGTGTTGGACATGCATAATAGCCGTAAATGTATTAGACATAAGTACAGTGCTTCAGGGGAAGCTTGTTCATGGCTCAGCTTGTCTCTACAGACAGCAAAACTGTCCTTAACAGGAAAGCAGAAATGGATTCTGAAAGCAGACTGAGGTTTGCTCTTTAGCAATGTGTTCCTTTAAAAGAGGGTGACATGGAAATGCAAGAAAATCTGCGAACTCACATTGCCTTGGAATAGGAGGGAGTAGAAGAAGGAATTAAAAGTAGGGAAAGACTGAATTTTGTGAGACTTGTAGGCATTTTTAGTAGGAAATCCTGAGATATTAAAGAGACTAAAGGTTAGAGATGGGTAAAATATATGCCAGAAATGGACAAGAGCACATGCTTTAAAAATTATTTTTGTAAAAATCTATCATAGTTTTACTGATATGTCATACATATAATTTATTCAGAAGTTTTCAGAAAACTGAGTTGTTATATGTGTACACTATATGCAGATAGTCTGAGCAGGAGAAAGAAAAAGACTTCTGATGATCTGACATACGCTTTCTAAATGAACAAATGAAAGAACAGGGTTTGCTCAGCCTAGAGAAAAGGAGGCTTAGAGGGGATCTCATCACCATGTACCAGTACCTAAGGGGTAGCTATAAGGAAGATGGAGACTCCCTTTTTACAAGGAGTCACAGGGAGAGGACAAGGGGGAATGCACACAAGTTGCTCTTGGGGAGATTCCGACTGGACATGAGAGGGAAATTTTTCACAATGAGAACAGTCAACCATTGGAATAATCTCCCCAGGGGGGTGGTTGACTCCACCACATTGGACACTTTTAAGACTCAGCTTGACACGGTGATGGGACATCTTGTCTAGACTGTGTTCTTACCTAGAAAGCTTGGACCAGATGATCCTTGAGGTCCTTTCCAACCTAGGATTCTATGATTCTATTAAATCTAGCATGCAGGGTCAGAGCTCTGCAACAAGGTCTCCATTTCTAGCTACACAGAATTGCTTGGTCTTACATTATACCTAAAGCTGCCCACTACTGAACAAAGCAGAATGCTTGCAGTGCTGTGTTTAACTGGTATTAGAGGTGGCAGATTCCTTTTGCAGGTCAAAAATTTCCTGTTATAACCAAAACGCCAGCTTTCCCAAGGGCTGGTAAGGGTAATTAGGAGCTGGTAATCAGGAACGTAAGTCTGCTGCTGTCTCCTGGCAGGCTGTGTCGTGACAGACCATGATGAACCAAGCTGCTTCCAGCAAAATGACCGGAATTAACAGAAATCCCTGCAAGGGAGTCCTAATACCTACCCATACTCTGTAAACCAAAAGTACTTCATGACTCCAGTTACTGAGCTGATGGGAAGAAGGCTACCAGAGATGCAGTCAAGGAGGGTGGGCTGAACACACGCGATAACAGAGCAGGGCTGGGATTAACTCAAGAGTGAGTGAATCTGATGAAATCACGTGTCCCCACCAGGTTGAGGAGAGCTGCTGTTAGTCCCTTTTTGATCAGTTTGGCTTGGACTCACACTAACTCTCATGGTAAACTGTTGCCCTGCAGGACTGAAGTAGTCAGCATCACTTTAGAGATGGCAGTTTATCATCTGATTAAGATAAAGGCTACATAAAACATTGCTTGGGTTTGATTACTCTGCATTTGATGTAGGGTGGGTGCACCTTTCATGAAAAAAGTCCCAACACTGGGAAATTTTAGGCACATTTCCTAGTTCTGTGACAGTGAGGTAGCCACACATGAGTCACTAGGAAGCTAGTGCAGTTTTACTCCAACACAGGCCAGAAAGCAAAGGCTTTCAGAGCTTGCTGGTAGGTTGCATTTCCCACTGGAGGCTTTAGGGACTGCACTTGCCAGGATGTGCCCTGGCTCCGCTGTGCATCTGGATGGAGGTGAAGGTATGGGGCACACAGAGACCAAGTCTGCCTCAGGCTGCCTTGCCACCCAGCTCATACCACCACAGCGCAACCATGTAGTGGTCTCAGGTTGGCGTTTCATTTCTTTCCAAGGGGAACTTCAGCAGGGAGTTTTTCTTTAAAAAAAAACCAAAACCCAAAACACCCAAAACCCCCAAACTCAACTCCATGATGTGCTTTCCTTTTCTGAGCTAAACACAAGGTAATGCAGAGTTTGTTAAGTCTCTCAAACCTGTCTTTTAAGACAGAGACAGTGAATGCAATTGAGTAGATTGTGCTGCATGGCTTTGTTATTTTACAAGTTGTATTTTGCCGTTGTCTATATAGGAAACAATGTATTTTCACAGAGTTTCTGGTATTCTATATAGAATAGAATGGCAATTTGACTGCACTGGGTATTTTTTTTTGTCAGAGTTAACATGAGTTCTGAGTAATAAATACACTCTTTCAATACCTTTCCAATAATAAATGTATGTGCTTGTACAATCAGTTGTGTCACCTTGCCCAAAGGCAGTTCCCTAGGAACAGCTTCTCTAGATTTTGCATGGTACTTTCCCTACTGTGTGGCGTAGTGACCAGGAATACAAATGATGCTTTGAAAAACGCTGAGCAACAGCAGCTACATTTGTTTCTTTTGCTACATACTATAGATACTTCTCTGTAACTAACACCACATGTCCTGAATTGAACTCCAACACAATTGCAGCATTCTTAAGCTCTAATGGAGAGAATGTGTTAATTCATCTTTTGTTTCTCAGTTTATAATTCTCTTTTCTCCTTTAGCTTTTTGATCAGTTCTCAGCCACTTTGAAGATTTCTGTTTCTATTCTTTTACTGCTCTTAAACTCCATATATAGTGTTTGAATCAAAGCAAAGAAACACATCCAGCTTACACACCACAGAACCACCAAAAATAGATTCTCCAGAGTATTTGCAGTCATACCCAGACTTCTACAATGCTGAAGCCAGCCACAGTGTAGCTGGCCATTTAAGGTAATTTTCTTCATTTATATTCTTCATAAATTTTCTAAAGTTTGCTGAAAATTGATTTAAATATTGAGGCTAAGATATGGAAACTGCATTACTTAAGCACAATTCATCCCCCCTGTGCAAGCAAAGTTGTTCCTTATAGCCTCCTCCCTCCCATCCCTCACAAGATCAGATGATCTCTGGTATCAGATATTTTCACTGCTTGATCACTGGGTAATATAAGCTGTATCTGGGATAGGCGTATTTTGAATTAATTAGCTGGAGCATATAACTAGGTGTTTATGTAACATTTGCCACAAAATTGTTGCCTACGGCCCTGATTGCTTGTTTGTTCTCTTCTGGCATGGTGGTGGCGGTGTCTTACCCTATGAATGTCAGTGATGCTAAGTCTACCACCACCAGTATGGTTACCCTTATGACTTGATGATTGGGCTTAGTTCCCGGTGGCTACACTGGGAATTGACGTTATTTTTAAGGTCAGACACTGCTGTCGGTAAAAGCTTTAAAAAAAAAAAGACAACTCTCTATACCAGGATGGGTGGCAGAGGACTGTGCCACAAACCTTGGAGTTCGGGGAAAATGTCAGATTGAGGAAACCTGTTTCCATGGACATCAGTGTTTTTCCATGGACATCAGTGTTTATACTCTACCTTGGTAAGGAAGCTAGCCAACGGGAGACTTCTGCTAGGCAAAGAAATGCCAGGCTTATTTGAAATCAGCCAGCCACAGACATGTGTTGTGCTGTTTCTAGTTATTTTGGTGTAAGTCAGCATCTCACTATGATTTATGGGGAAACGTGCCATTCAGATGACATTTTTGTCATGCTAACTGTGGATGGTGCGCCCATAGACAGTCACAACAAGCTTTATTGACATGGGCTCCCTTATCCATGTCAGAACAATCAATAGGGTGTATGATACATAGTTTTGTTCTCCTCTATGGCCGCTTCTATTTCTGTGAACACTGGAAAAAGTACTTCTTCGTTGCATTTTGGATTGAGACACTGTATCACAGTGAATGCTTTATCACCGTCTCTGTACGTGGCCTTGTCACTAGATACAACACCTAGGTAGAGAGCTTTTCCTAGTCAAAACAACACCAAGAAGCCAGAATATCCCTGATGCTGAGTCTCTCACCACCACTATAGTTGTACTTGCTATTGGATGAGTCTTTCAAGTTTATGTGTTGCACTTCAGACACAGATAATTTCATTGACTTTATTTTCAACACTATCTGACAAAGAATTGCAGAGGACCAACCAAGGACTTGGTATACTGGGGCACATAAACAGAAGCACGATTCGGAGGTTAGGGGAAGGGAAAGGTAAATTTTCATTCAACTTTGCTCCCTGAAGAAAATAGTCATGGATTTGTGTGCTGAATGCTTCTGAAAAACTATGAAAAATAAATTCTGACAAAAAAAAGTTGACTCACCATCTAAATAGTGAAGTTTGAGCCTAAGAAATATAACTGTCTAGATGGCAGAGTAAAACAGCATGTAATTTAAATGACTAATCTCAAAGACTGACGTTTAGTCTGAATGTAAGACTAATGCAACTACCCTACAATCAAGTCTGCAGTGTAGTGGGAAATATTCACTTAATTCATATTAATAATGAAATATTAGGGAAAAGTATTGTTACTAAAGGATGTATATCTTAAGAAAAGTAATTGCATTAATTATTCATTAGAAGTAATCTGCCCAGCTCTTTTTAAAATTCTGTTTTAAAAGAGAAGAAGGGAAGTGATCTTGAAGTTGATTGTAGTAACAGCAACAACTAGTTTCTCCCTTTTTTTTAATCTTTTCTGTTTATGATTAAGGTAGTTTAAATTTAGTGCATAGCATCTGTTTTCTTTTCTTTACAGTTGAAATTACATAATTGAGTCTCCATGGACTTGATGTAAACATGCCTTTTTAGAAATCTATGTAATATGTGTGTTATTTCTTTTTAAGCATAGTATTTTAGCAAAGATTATACAAAGGCTATGCTGAATGGGGACAAAGACCCTAGGAAAGTGATAAAGCTATTAGAGATAATTCTAAATGTCAAACAGTAGGATTTAGCTAGGTGACAAATAAGACATTAAACAGGCCACAGTCTTTGCAGAGATCTTGACATTACTTTGTAATGCAAGGAGGATTGCAGACATGAATTGAGTTCAAAGGCTTCTAATGGAAGCAGAGTGGGGGAGACCCCTTAGTCAATAAAAGTCTGTGTGGTATCTGATTTAACCCTTGAAAGGCAAAAGATCTGCATGAACTAAATAAAATAATTTTAAAACCCCACCAAAACAACAACTTAACCATAAAAAACCCCCACAAATACAAACATGAAACTGGCCATTTGTCTCCTTTTTTAAGGATAGCTTAACCAGCCCCATTGCCTACAATATTTATATCATAATCTTTCCACAATGCAATGTTCTTAATAAGCTAAATACAAACATGAAAACACCCAAATCCACAACTTGAAACAATAATCTTTAGAAGAGCAGCCTGCATGCCATTTGGATGAGAGCAAACAAGAAAAAGCAAATTTCTGGAATAACAATATACCAACTGTCTACTGCAGTTGAGTGTGAATTTCAATTAATTTAGTGTACAGTTTCTCTATTGAATTTGTAACCCCCAATACTTTAAGTACTATGAAATCAGCCCCACTGGGCTCAAAATTAGATAGTTATTAAAAAGCCAGAATGACTTTCACTACGGTTTTCATCCAGAAAAAACACAACTATAAAATCTCATGTCTCAGGAACTTTTAGTGTTGGGCTTTAAGTACCAACTTTTCAGTGATAAAACAGAGCTATCATTTTTCATCCCCTATTTCTAGATTGACAAGGATATAAGTACAACTCCCAGTAGCTCAAGGGCAAATACTGCTTACTATGAACTACAAATCAGCTAACTCTAATACTGAATTCTGTATGTGAAGGCTTGGCATACGGAGGAGATATTTGAATTACAACTAATAAAATTATCACTTTATTGAAAGGAAAGAAAATTACAGAAAAAAGGTAAAAAGAAAAACAGAAGGCATTTTAGCTTCTTTGGGAGAACAACAATTTCCAAGTTGCTTTCATCTGGAGTTAGAACTTTAAAAAAATGGAAAAAAGCCAGAGTTAAACAAGGTTTGATTCGTTTTCTTTTGAAAGCATCCCAAATGACATTAATTAACAGTTGGAATATGGGTGAGGAAGGAAAGGCAACCAAGTAATTTAATAGTCCTCTGGGATTTGCAGGTTATCACATAGATGTTATTACACAGAATCACATTATGGCCGAGGCTGGAAGGGACCCATGGAGATCACCTAGTCCAACCCCCATGCTCAGAGTAGGGGCAGCTGGAGCAGGTTGCTCAAGGCTGTGCCCAGTCAGGCTTTGGTTATCTCCAAGAGTGGAGATACTACTAAATACTTTTAATAGATGCCCATTTGTATAATAGACTTCTCCTCGAGGCATACAAACAGTAGGTACTTACTCATTTCTTTATCTCAGCCAATTCAAGAGCTTATTAGGCTGACATTATAAAATCCTCCTTCACCTACATCCTTTTATGGCACAGCAAGCTGCATCACAGGGACACTGGTTATAGAATACCTGGTTTCCCCCTGAGCAGACAGCTGTCACTCTTTGGCATCCATAATAGTTTTTTTAACCTTCACTTAGGAAAAGTCAGGTCTTTATAACATAAACCACTTCTAATTTTGACTAAGGAGTCATTTGCAAACTCCAGACAGAGTTCTGAATACAACACCTAGGGATGGCAAGAATCATACATACCTTTGAGGGTAAGAAAGTGTTTCCTATTAATGACAAAAAGCTTCCAAAATAAACATTTATTCCAAAGAAATCCTACTACATTGCAAGCATACCAAAAGCTTGTGCAGGTTTGCCTTGCCATGGAGTGCAGTGGGCAAAGCATTATAGCTAAATGATCTGTAGGCATTAGCTAAAGTTCCACTTGGCAGCTTCAAGGATGAAATAATCGAATGAGACAGTTAAGTGCTGGAGGGAGCTCCCAGTGCCTCTTCTGAGACCTTTGCTAAAAGGTTACAGAGCAACCTCCCCCTGCAGATGCACTCAGACAATCCATGCCAGAGATAACGTATCCATGGGATACTGACTAATACTTTGGAGAAAATTTTCTCCTTTTGGAAAAGTAAAGACTATAGCAGGTGTGACATATTTTCTCATAGTATCCGCAGTGAGCATACCACAGGAAACTGAAGAAGACCCTTAACTGTTTCCCTTCATCCTGACCACCTCCTCCTTGCTTGGAGTCAGAGGATGTGTGACATATGTACATCTCTTGTCTCCTGGGCTGCAAGGGCAAAATGGAAATGTCATATCCTTCCAAATGAAGTACATATCACCCACACAAGGAATTGCTCTTCTGACTCATATGGAGAAGAAAACAAGATTATGATCTTTGCTCCCATCTGTTTCTCCCACATGTTTTGTGAAGGCTGGTGCACTGTTGTCAGTAACCTTCCACTCCAAGAAGTGGAAGGATGATGATTTCTCCCATCTTCTCCCTTGAGTACTTTCAGGTTAAAACCTGAACTCATACTGTTGCATTTAGGCCAAAATAGGAAAAGGAAAACAAAAATCCAGAAAGACAAGATTTGTCCCACAAAAATAAGAAGTGGCAGTAGAAGTTCAACGTGTTAACTTTTTGTAGAAAAAAGAGCAATTTTAGAAAAAACTCTTCATCTTCTTTCTTAGTTTTAGACCTCAATACCTTGTAGTAGTAAAAATAATATTTTTCTTGACACTTTAAAAACAATTGTTCAGTGGTCATTAGTTGGTATTTGTGTTCTTTCTATATTTTCTTTTTTTTTTTTTTTTTTTTACTGAAGTCGTTTGTTTCATAATAACTTCTGGAAAGGTACAGGGGAAAAAAAAGTTTGGAAAAATTACAACTTCAAATTAATAAAGTATGGTAAATTTTAGGCTATCCTACTATCCAGAGGTAACATAATCCTCTTTTAAGGAACAGAAATAATTTTTTAAAATGTGCATTCAATTTTACGTGGAAAAATAACTGAGTACATATTTGCACCACACACTGCTTGCACCTCAACTGCTAATTGTACCCAACTGTAGCTGGATGCATAAAAGTTTTCATGATTATCTGCCAATTCATGGGAATTGCAGGTGATTCTGAACCTCTGAATCAAAGTCCTTTGCAATTCTTGGCCTTAGTTATCTGGGTGATCAAAAATTGCACCAGCAATTTCCAGAAGAAAGTTTTACCAGCAATGGTTCTGAACTGAGGTCCAGCTAACCTCCCTGCAAATACCTGTAAGTCACATGTGTACTGTAAAATGGTCACAGTAAACTGCGGTTAAAAATCTTTCTCATCCCTCACTCAAAGAGCCACTCAGTAATGTATTCACTTAGCAAATAAGTAGTCAGATTATTTTTAAGTACTAAGTGGAGTAAAAATTAATTCTTAATTTGCTGTTATGGTATTCTCATCCTGTTCCTTACACAAGTATGGATGTACAAGGAAAACATCTGGTCATCCACACTGGATCTGATTCTTAGCTGAAAGAAGCTGCAACTATCATCATAGAATCATAGAATTGTTCAGGTTGGAAAAGACCTTTAAGATCATGAAGTCCAACCATTAACCTAACACTGCCATGCCACCACTAAACCATGTCCCTAAGCACCTCGTCTACCCATCTTGCAAACCAGGAACAGAGTCTCTGCACCCTATGTAAAAAAGCTGTTCCACCTCTTTAAACCTCATGATTTCCCATGGGATTTTGCACATCTCTGCAGAAGAAGGAACTATCATGAGACAAGTGATAGAAGACAACTGCGTGGGTAACAGGTGATGAGAAAGGTGAAGTAACCAGAGTTACGTAGTCATTCGGAGTTGTTCTTTTAATTTACCAAAACTTAAAATGTATTTTTTTAAAGCTCTTAACATTGAAGGCAGTGAGTGTTTTAGTATTGACCTCAGTGGAAGAAATTTATGACTTTTTGAAGGAGGGATGAGAAGAGCTTGAGAAGAAAGTCAAGGTATGCCAGATGGCACAGAGAAGAGGACCTAGGCAGACCTCAGCTATAAATGTCCAAGTTAAAAAGAAAGGAAAAAAAAAAAGTTGCATTATTTCATGCTGAGAAATCAGATAATAATGAGAAAAGAGTAATTGTCCCCGTTCTCAGAGCTTCAACATGACATTAGAGTCAGAGCAAAGATATCAGATTACAGATAATACTTCTTGGATTCTTTTCAGTCTTATTTAATTACTTGGAAACACTGAAACATCTAGTCCCAAGTAAGTACATTTTCTCTTCTCTGTGTGGGTTTTATTTGAGGACTGCAAAATTAAGCCCTGTTAACTGCTCTCAGGTTTCTCTACTTTCATTCTAACTCTGGAGCTGACTTTCTCATACTGTACAGGAAGTGGTAGAATACCAGGTTTTAGTTATTAAATATTATTAATAAATTTTGTCCTCAGTATTCATTAAGCAGCATCACATTTCTTATTTGATGCTTTATTTAATATTTATTAGAGTTTACATTCACTATCCCACACACATTTTAATGATAATTTGAGTGGTGCTATTAATTTCAGTAGTTGTGAGGTGGTAATTTTATCTACCTAAGCAATAGGTATAGTCATGGATACAAAGATAATGCTTCATTTTGGCAAAACGATACTGCTTCTGAAGTTTTGGGACAGGTGAAGACTACAACAAGCCCAGTGTGTAAAAACAAAACAGCACATCCGAGATAGCAAAAAGTATCTAAAACCTGTAGTATCTTCAAAGGTAAAAGTTCAGCTTAGCAAAAATTTGTATTAGGTAGAAATTTTTTTTTTTCTGCATAAACTTGACCCAGTTGTTTTGCATTGTACCAAAAAGAAAAGGCATCAAAACGGAACCCCAGAGACAATCCCCCATTGAATTAGACCAGAACACCTCACATATTCACAGGATATAATAAAGAAGTTTCACAGGATTCAGAATGCATAATGATGCCCTACTATTATTAATCTTTTTCAACATTTATTAAATTCCCCCCACCTTCACCAAACTGTGTCAGGCAGCCCCTACTTATTTCAGGGTAGATGCCTGGCAGTGAAATGCATGTGTACAAGAGACCAATGCACTGAAATCTGGAGAAAAAGGGTTAAGAAAAAAAAAAATCATGATGGAAAATCTTCAAATTATACAGATGATTACTGATGTTTAATACGTGGGTAACTGGCTTACATAGAAATGTCCAGTTTACCCATCTCTGAAACTGAACAGAAAAATCTCCTCCATCTCTATAATTTTGCTAAGGAGTAGGAATGTGTCAAACATGAATTTTTAGTTATCCCAGTCATATGCCAACCTGAAACCAATGAAACCTCAGTACAAATTGTCTGTCTGGCAAATCTAGGGCTACTCATGTACTGTCATTACTGAAAAAGATTTTTCTCTGATCATGAAGGTTTGACTAAAACCTGGGGACTAAAAATATTTATACTTGTAGCCCAGATTGTCATTGTATCTGTTATGAAACATTCAGGAAATCAACCATAAATATAAATCCAATTACATGGAACACACAGGGAGCTAAAGTTTGCTGGTTTTGACTAAAGAGTCAGGCCCTCAGAGGGGGGCTACACATGTAGCTAAACAAATCCTGGAACAAGTATGTCTGTGATACAAAGTAGAAAGGATTGGGAGAAAAGATAGTGGAAAGAATGAGCAAAAATATGAAAGCTAAGTAATAAGATACATTCAAATACACAGATTTTTTTCCTCTCAAGTTCACAAAATCTAAATATAGTTCAAATATTCATTTGAAAATCAAATTTGTCTATGCAAATGACCCAAATCTCTTTTGCATGGGAAAACATCTATTACCTATACTAATAAACAATTGTACTTGTGTACAAGTTTTAATTAAAAAATCAATTTTCCATGGATAGGAGCCCTGAAAACAATGATTTACCATGGAAATATTGACACAATGCAAAACACAATAGGACCAGTTCTGCTTTAAGACATAAATGATTCATACTGCAGTGAGTCACTGTTCTACATAGGGGACTTGATTTCCTGGCTCCATTGCTGCTCAGTTTATATCCTAAAACATCATACTTGAATGCTTGCTGTAATATTAACTTGCATAACTACAATTATTAATAAAGAGTACAAAATTATCTACAGAGCTACATAATTTGTTCTCCTGTGTCACAGAAGTAGATAGCAATGCCCTGCTTCATCACAAGCCTCTCATTCTTGTACTTTTGAAGATTAGGTCAGTATGCCAGATGGTTAACCTCAAGTTCCCTCGAGAAAAACACTTCTTTATAGTCAATATATCTAAAAAGCTGTAATTACTTGGCCTTAATTCTTTGGGATTATTTCAGTTGTACTCTCTTGTACTTATTTGTTATTTCTTACAGTTTAGTGAGAGCTGGTTGTTTGCCTGATGCTGTGCAGACATAAAGAAATAGATTGAATAATGCAGTTCTTTATTTCTAATGTTCTTTTTTTGTGCAATATAGTCATTTTGAGGTTTCACATAGACACTGTAACTCATACCAAACTGGGAATTTATATACAGTTTTCCAGGGTGACAGCATGCAGGCAGATATACAAAAGATGTTTATTTCAAGTAGATAAATAGCTTGTACTTTCATGAGTTGAGAAACATATAACTAAAATACAAAGCATTTAAATTCCATAATCCCATGTTGTCTTGCTGTTACAAAGAAAGAAAACTTGTAACAAAACCCTACTTCCAAGTTAGAAACATTTGAAAATTTAGATTTGCGGTTTGAGGCTACAGCTCATTTCTAGCCAGAATTACCCAAATCCTTCCTGATTTTAAGCCCAAAGTCAACAGAATTAAATGAAGGAGGGATCTGGCCAAATAATTTGTAATGTAAAATAATTTCTAGTATCTTATAAAAACATTTTGGACCAACTCTATGCTAACCAGCTAGTGCTTTCTATGGTCAGAACACTTATTTGCTTGCTGAGGTACTGCTCTCTTTGCTTCAGGGCTTTCTAGGTGCAACAGCAAGAAGTTAGCATTTCTTCAAGCTAATAACTGGGCATCTTGCTGGATAAGGAAAACCACAGTGTGAACCATGATGGAAATACAGCCATGCCTCTCTAAATAATATGAAGCATGGCAGTCATAGCTGTTCAGTTGTTCCTGCTCAGCATTACAACAGTAGGAAAAAGCTGATGAGGAGAAATGTTGCCACGTGGTGGATTATCTGTTCCTTGAAATCCTGAAATAAATGAATTATACTTTTCTTAGCATTTAGACCTTTCCTTAAGAAAAAAAAAAAAGTATCAGACACAGCCAAATGCGTCAGGCAGATGTGGCTGGAGAACCTACCTGAGGTGCCAGCTGGATTTGTACTAGCATTCTTGGAGAGACTGAAGACACAAATGGCTGCTTTGAATTTAATATATGTTATTTCCTGCCTGCTGGCGTTACTTACGGGACATTTGCTGTCCACTCTGCCATGCCCTCTGAATGCTTTTTTTTTTTTTTTCTCTTCAATTTTTTCTTCATTTTTAATATGGACTTTTCATGAAATGAAACAAAAATATTAAATTGTTGCCTTAAACATTTGGCTCCAATCACTTAGGTCTTAAACAAAGACAGACAGCAGTTCACGGTAAAGAGTAAGGGCAAATGGTTAACACATTTTAAGATAGATTTTTGGCAATGAAAGAAATTTGTCAAATAGTTTCTGAAACAAAGCTGCTTACTAGAAGTACTAGAATGTTTCTGTGACACCATTGCCCTTGCGGAGCTTATTTGCAGCTCATATTGTAATTATGTAATATGAGGCCTGCTGGTGACAAGCAACATAGTTTATCCAAAAAATTATAGAATTTATAGAATTATTTATAGAAAGCAAATCAGTAAGCTTTACAGTAAAATTGGTGGGCTTGACCCTAATCTTAGTGGTCAAATACTCTGCTCCACCATCGAGGAGTGAATTAACAAATGAGTGTCGTGTTGCCCAAATGCACTGGAAATAACAAAAGCACAGAATCTGAGGTTCTTTATATGGACTATGTACATCAGATCATAAAGGTTCCAGGATTAGCGCACTCATATGCAAGTATGCATATATATCTACATGCACACACGTGCTCATATGTGTTTTGGATGTGCATGTCTGTTCCTGTAGCTTTTAGATACTGTTTTCTTCCTAACAGATGTATTGTGTGCACCATTTTGAGAACTGTTATCTGGATGGCAGCAAATGAGTGTTGAACCCTGTGGTTTGTTTCATCATTTAAGTAGTTCTGTGACAAGAGACGAATAAAACTATAGCGGTTTTGTTCTTTTATATATATTTATTTTATAGAATGGTTGAATCCCAGTGCCCCGCAGTCCTATACACCCAAATCCTTACTCCTGCATGAGCCTGCTCGCAACTCATCAGGTCTCTATCTTTCCTTGGGCTGACAGCCCAGCATGAAACAGCACGCACTGTGGCTTGGTGAAAATCACAGCCATGCCGACTGACCGGCAGCTCTCCGCAAGCCGACTGCCCGACTGGTTGCTGTTTCTTGGCTGCTGGGTGAGCCTAAACAGAACAACTCAACTTTGATGGATCAAACAAACAGCTCTGGAGCCTAAATGAGGCCCCTGGGCAATATTTTGCGCAGACCAGTTGAAAGAGCTTAATATCTTTGAAAACTCGATGTCTTTGTCAAATTTTGTTGAAACTGTCCAAGGGACCCCAGGGTACTAGCGAGAGAGAGGCAGACACACAGACAGCATGACTGCCTAAGCCTTGTTTCCCCAGGAAACCAGACTAAAAATGTGCTTAGATATTTTTAATGTCCCAAACTGTTAAGCAGTCTTCAAGATAAGGAAGAGAAACACCTACAATACAGACTCTTTGGAGGAAGATTTCAATGCACAAAATGAGAAGTAAAAATCCACTCAGTGCTATCTAAACCAATGATTTGGGATGGAACAGGAGTGCCAGTGCTTTCCACAACTTACACTTGAATGCAATCAGCACCAATAACTACAACAATTATAAATGGCTGTTAATCATAAGTGCTTATAAAGCAGTTCACGGCAATAGCGTGTCTCTTGTTGAATCCAGATTATTCTTACTAGACCCGCTCAGAATGTCATCCCATATAAATTCTCTGTCACATGTTGTGTTTCCACTCTCTTCCAGAAATATTTACAGATGCCTTCCATTTGTAGAAAAGTATCTGTACAGTACTCTGTAGTTAGTCTGATATTTTGTTTTGCTCATGACTTCCAGATCACATGCGATGCTTTTAATTGAAGAGAAAGCTGATATATCTTGAACATGAAATAAAAATTAGCAAGCATGGAGGAAAGAATATTCTTTTTCATACGAGAGTGACTATTTAGACATACTGCCTCAAGACGTGTTAATGCAAATATGCACCTGTTATCAAAGTATGACTGAAAACTGTCAAAAGATGGGGAGGAGGTAGAGTTTAAGCATATACTGAAGATAATGCCTTATATCTTCATACCTTTAAAAATGTGAACAGTCCCATTGACGTTAATGAAATTGTCTATAAATTTAAGGGTACAGACCTGCTAAAGGAATAGAATTGAGGCCTATTTGATCAGCCTTACCTGGGAAACCATTCCTACCATGAACTAGTAACTAGATCACTCCTTCTGGAATTGAGTATAAGGTGTTGAAGTAAGTCAATCTGCTTTGCCACTGGAAAATAATTTATTCTCTTCCATTAATATTTGCATCTCAGTAGGCACAAATAACTTTTGTTTCTGACAAGATGATCATTCAGAATATGGTCCAAACAACACTACAACAACTCATTGCAAGAGAACAGCAAATTAGCAGGTTCTGCTTTTCCCACAAGGTCTCAATTTCAGTAGGGGCCAGCCTTGAGTGAGTCCTGTACAGGGATCTTGCAAGCTTCTAAGACCCCAAAGGCAAAAAGATAGGTCTGTGTGCTAATACAGAGATAGTGTGAATTCTCTCTTGTGCCTGCCTGCTCTGCTTTGTCGTTAGGATGCTCCCTGTGCTGTTTAGGCTGATGCCAGTTTGTGCTTTCCCAAGCATAATTTGAGGGATAGCAAACTCCAGGAACTATTCCAATTAGGAAGACTCCAGTGTGACTGTCCTGTTTTAGGAGATCTGGCTGTGGACAGGAAAAGGAAAGTTTAGATATGTGGACTCAACCCAGGCTTTTCTACTTGGCTTTGGACCCAGAATACGGGCCCTGGTTTATTTTATTTAGCAATAGAGACAAAGCCTCAGCGTCTACACTTGGGCACTTAGTAGTGCATGATAGTGCTCAAGCCCACTGTGGGTGTACTGGCATGGCAAAAAAGCAGTTTTTCTTCAGAGAGAGACAATTGCATATATAAAGGCAATAAGGACATGTAGAAATATAACCACATAGCACAGAAGAATTCACAGGAGCAGATAAGAGCTTGCAGAACAACCCAGCAATTCCCCTGTCCCCTGTAAATATCCTGTCCTGGTCTGCAGGCTCCATGGATAGACCACAACAGCAAGTGTGCTGCAAACACTGAATCTGTAGATTCAGCCTGCAGGTAAAAACTGGCCACCTTATTTTGGAACTAGTAGCTGTGCCTTTGGCTATTTCACAGCTCTGCATGAGCAAAGCAGACAGGAGTTCACTTAAATTTGCAGTGAAAATTGTATTACATTGTATTAAAAGGAAAGGTGGTGAAACTCTTTGGAAATTGTGTTCCATCCCAAGTAGTCTGTAAAGAAATTCATGGAAATTTTTCTTTCCTTTATTATGTTACAGTATTTACATCTGATGAGAAGATTAACTTCCATGAGTCATTTCATTTTACTTTGAAATGCATTTATTTTGGTATACATTCTTTGATATGAATTCTCATGCATATGCAGGAGAATGCATAAGCAAAGAGGTGAAAATACCTTAAATTATTCAGTTAGCTCGTCTTTTAGGATATAGATTCATGGATTTCTCTGAGACCTCACTGTGCCTTTTCTGGGTACAAATGAGGTACATTTAAGCTGTCTCCTGTGTATTTTTTTACCTGTTATTTTATATTAGATCTCCATAGTCTAATTCCGATGTGATTTTAGCATACCTCTTGCCTCTAGATTACCGGGAGACTAGATTCATCATGCACCATTTCAGCCGTTCTTCTACATTCATTCTATATGCCAAAACAAAACACTTTGAATTTTTCTTTTTTTTTTTCCACAAGTGTGCTGATTTTCACACAGCTGAAATCCCAATCATTTGAAAATACATATGTGCAGAAATATGCTATTAAAAGGAATTCAAAAAACATTGGCAAGCCACACTTCCCTACTGTGAGCAACCAATTTATATTTGTAACTGCAGGTTTTGAAAATCAGGAGTAAAAATGAAGAATAAGAAATAATAAATAGTTTTCAGACAGAAGTATCTATCAACATCCTACTGTGATTTTTGTCTTGTATAAAGCAGTGCTGAAAGTTTTATTGCATTTGGCAGCATAAATAGACCACAATCAATGTTTAAATTCCTAGCTTTTAAATGTGTTTAAACTATATGCTAATATTCAATGTCCAAGGTCCATATACCCTGTTTATTTGTTACTACATCTTGAATAACTGAAATTAAAAAGAAATTTCCAAATTTCTTAATGTAGTCAGTAATTACATCTTCAGAGAATATGCTTGTGATTACCAGTTCTTTGAAACAGCAGTCTGGCTATCTATCGAACCAAGTATTTTGCACACTTAGTACTTCCCAAACGATAGTATTCAGACCTCCCTTATGCGCAAGACAAAGATAGATGCAAGCAGCCTTACAGGACCATTTTCCAGCCATTTTTGCAACCTGAGAAAATAAGCAATGTTTTGTAGCTGCTCATGGACATCTGCCACTTCTTGTTTGTTTTCTTCCCTTCTTCTTGCTGTGGCCATCATCTCTTTCTCATCCTCATCCGTTCATTCAGTGATATGGTGCAGCTGGTGCAGAGAGCGTACTAATTGAACTGGGCCCACGTGCCTCTGGCCGAAGCACCTCAGGTTGTTGCCATATGAAGGTCCTGGTATAGGGGATGTACAACAGGGACATGAGCTGGCTGAAAGCAGGGCACATTTTGCTTGAGTTCCTCACCCTGCGCTAGTATTGTCAGGGACAGCTGCTGCCTTACCTATCTGGAAAGGCGCACAATGTTTCATATTCCTACACTTTTAAAGTGGTTTTGGATCTTTGGGCAGAAGATACTATTACATTTTATTTCAAGGTAAGCTGCAGTATTTTTACACTAAAATGCAAAAGATTTTCAAGTTTTAGGCAAATTTACAGTCACTGATAAATACTTTTAAAGTACATTTTAAAACCAATCTGTTTAAAATTAGTTCTTCATTTAACTACCAAAATCTGAGGTAATGAATGCTCTCTGTGGTTCTCTGTTTTTCTGGTTGTTGTTGTGGGTTTTTTTTTTTCTTTCCAGTTGTAGTTGGTGACATCTCTAGTATGCAAAGCAAATATGAGGAGCAAATTTGTATTTCTGCTTTGGATGTTTGTGGGGTCATCTGTTAGAAAAGAAAAGCATCACTCCAAACTCATGTTTTGGCAGATAAAAAAGTTGTTTACAACATTTTGTGTCTTGCTTTAATCGCACTGTGAAGACATGGTTATTAGAAACATATTTTTATTTCTATCTTTATGTTTGTTATGATTACCAGTATAGGGCTTACCTAGTTATTTACAAAGTCATCTTTCCTTGATAAAGAAATAATTCTGAAGACAACAAATTTCACATAATCTGTATATGTATTAATGATATCGCAATTTACAGTTCCTTTTACAACAAAAGGGGAGTTTTTTTCTAATTAAGTTACAAGATACTAGCAGTGGGAGCCAGGTAACAAGAAAGTGAATGTACAATTAAAACTTTTAATTCATAGGAAATTATGATATCACATACTAATAGCTCAGAGTTGTAACATCAAAAAGATTATTAATAGTCACTTCCTGAGGACACTTTCTAAGCTTGGTGCTGAATACCTACTGAATACTCTCTGCTGTATTTCAGTGACACTGGAAATTACTCAAGTTACAATGAACCTAGTTAAAAGATATAAGAACTGTTAAGTATGAATCTGCAGTACTATATAATGTACTCCACTGAATCAAAAGCAAAGCACTGATCAAAGCAGCAGTGTTCCTTTAAAATCTCCTGTTATTATGGGTACAGTGTCTTTGATAGCAACATCATTTTTTTTAGCATCATCCTATCAAATTCAAGGAAGGCTGTATACATATGATGAACTTTTTCACAGTTCTGTTAAAAGACTAATTTAAAAATTCCTGTTTACAGTGATGAATAGTTTGAGATTGATTAGATGCATCATGAAAGAAACAGTGAAAATAGCTTATTGGCTCTTCGTCTGTCTAGTTTACCAACAAGCAAGTAGAATAATAAAGTAGGATCATTTTTTCAGCATTACATTTCAGTATTACAAAATTTTAAACAGTGCACATACACTACTATTTCACTAAGAACATCATTATGGTTGCAGAGTCAAGCATGTGCAGAACTTGGACTTTCCGGAGCTCACAGACATCTGACAATATAGTGGGACACCTCTTGACTGCAAAGACAAAATATAATATATTAACACATACATAATGTGAGATACCTCATTTCAGAATACAGTGCTATTTCATAAGCAGTAGGATAAGATATTAAGTTCCTTCTCCTTCAAAAAGAAAACAGAAAAATAGTCCCAAAAATTTTGCAGTTCATCAGAGTCTCAGGAAGAACTAAAACTGAATAGCAATTAAAAAAATATCAGCAAAAGGGGAACAGAACTTAAGTGTACTTATTATGGTTCACTGCTAATCTTTCGCTCATGAGTACAAAACAGCATAAGTGAGAAGTTTATGAGAATAAAGACTTCAAGACAGGGACATAAAAGAACTGGAATACTAAGGAATGCTATTAGCACAAGATTGATAAACATGACCAATCTTCTATTGTTACACTAAAACTCTTATATAAACTTGATTAATCATTGTCATGAATGTTAGTATGTACATATTTTTAAAATAGTAAATTAATTTGCTTTGCCCAGCAAAAGATAGTATTTGTGTATTCCTTGAAGAACAGTTTTACTCTAAAGTAAAGTTCTTCAAGTATTTTCAGAGCCATCTGTTACAACACATTCTAACACGATGTTAAAAAAAGGTCTACTAGGAATTCCAAATGAAATGGTGTTCAGTGAAGAAACTGATTGTTCCTTGTACTGCCTTATTGAAGGAATACTGAATAATACATTTAAAGATCTGAAAAATGTGGAGTATGGAAATAAAAGATATGTGCATTGTTAAAAAGGATCTGTAAATGTTAATCCAAGTTATGTATTCCTGTGTGCTTTACATCATTGTAGTCACATACTTGGAATAAAAGTCAATCTGGAACAAAAGTTATGCTTGTCCTCATACAAACTTTGTGTCTCTAGTAGAAGGTAGATTATTTCTTAAAAAAGAACAATAACAATCAGGGAAAAAGATAAGCTTATTTTCTCATACTGTTAAAGCTGGAAGACAAATTAAGTTTAACTGATGATTTTCTTAAAAAAATGAATTAAAACTAACAAATCAAGTCTTTACACTGTACTCTGGAAAGTTGAAGGGCATTAATATGTTAGGTCTATTTTCATTCTGCTATATAAAATAGCATATCTATTATTTTATTCCCTATATTTCCAGTAACAATGATAATTATAACAAAGTATATCTTGGAAAAACATTTTTGATGTTATAATCTTTATTTCAAGAAACTGGTTTATTGGCTTTAAGACAGTCTCACTGTTGTATGTCATCGTATCCAAATGTTTATTACAAAATTAGGTCATTACCACATTATTTCACTCACTAGTAGTCAAACAAATGAGCCAAGTCACTTCAAAAGTTAAAATGGTGGCACAGACAGAAATTGTAGAATTAGATGAAGTGTGTCTCGGACAACAGTGTTAGACTGTAATGTATGTAATTCCTTGGGGAGGTATTCCTTATAGCAGTTTAAATATAAAGGTCATCTTTAAAATTCTCTTCAGAACTTACGACTGAGCTTGACAAAATCAAACAACTCAAAATAGAAGGGATGGAAAATACTGCAAATTATTACAGTATGTAAGAGTTTGGGCCCTGATAGGCTGAATGAACAATGGTCAAGAGACAGAGAAGACGACCTAGGATTACACAGGAGAAAAGCCTCTTCTTTCCCCTGGGTTCCTTTAATTCTGTGAAAATGCTAACCAGTTTATACCAGAATTCTTCTCAAAACAATTCAGACAGACTTACACATATACAGTGTGAGGTTTTCAAAGAAGTGTAACCTTTATTTTCATGCAAACAACTGATCCCTCCAGCTTCTGAGTCCCTCTGAAGAAAACAATCCTTATTTAATAGCTAAATGGGAAATTCATTACTTTCTCCACTGAAATTCTAGGTTACACTCAAATGAACACCTTTAGATTACATGTTTTCTTCTGTCTGGAAAAAACAAAACTGTGAAACTTCTCACTTTGGTTCTTCTTGCCCTCAAGGCAAAATAAGAAAGAAAAATGTTAATATAGCCTGACATTACTAAATGCTAGGGGGGAAAAAAAAGAGTAGTTCTACCTGCTTCCTAAACAAAACCCCAGACTCTCTCATTTGCAAGTAACCTTTGCTTTGCATATACACACAAGCACATTCACAGACTCATGTAAAAAAAATCTGGAAAATAAAGTCAGTTGTTTCACTGTCATTTCCTATTATAGCTGGAGAAATCCTTCACCACATTATTATTTCTCCAGTTTTGAAAGGAACTGAGATCACACATAGTCATTCCATCATACTAGATCTTTTCTGAAAGAAATAGAATCATTAAAATTTTTTGTAAGTTTCAGCCAGTGAGAAAATCAGAACCAAAAATGGATAAGGATCTTCATCTTAAGCATTATATATAAACATTCATGTATATAAATAATACCTCATCTGAAAACATATCTGAAACATATATATCTGTACAGAATGGTTTGGTATTAGCAAATTGAACTATGTCCTGAAAAATGTCAAGGTCTTTTTAAAGACACGAATAGTCTTCGAAATCACAAGAAAGACTTTTGTTGACCTCTGCAAAGCCCATGGAGAGCAAATCTCCAGCTGCCACGTAATGAACAAAACAAAATCACAATGATAAACTGACATTAACAGCTGCATAGTGTTTGCAAATGTTATTTATTCTTTTAAGCCAAATTTTTGTGATTTTTATATAAAATTGTAATGTGTGTGAATAAACAACTCTTTAATAATAAACCCCTTTATTGTTATAAATGACAGAACACATATTTCATGCTGATATGACTTGGTGAAAAAAGAGTTTTATCACCATTTGTTTCAGCCACATGTTCTTATTCACAATATTGCTTACAGAACTAAAAAATATTTATCTTATGGATTAGAATGCTGGTTTATAGAAGATTCCACAGTGTTACATGATGCTAATGGGGTGAACTCATAACACAAAATATCATAACCTCTTTACTAAAACTTCACTCAACCCTAGAACTAAAATCTTTTTGAAGTACTATTTATGTAAAATTTCTGATCATGCTACTACATATCTCTGTTTAGAAAAAGGGACAGACAGAAAGGAAGGCAGGCAAAGAAAGAAAGTAAGAAAAAGAAAAGGAATCAGGTGTATTCTTTTCATGTCCCATGGCTTTTTACTGTTTGAATGTTCCCCAGCCCCACATTTAATTAGTATTTTGGGGGATGGCAGAACACGTTATTTTGGCATTTCCCGGATGTTCTGGAGCCTACAGGGTCATTTAAGAAGTGGTAGTTGAATTCTACCCTTTTCTAGGTACTGACCTCTCATTTCACTGGGATTTTTAGGTTATGACTGGATTACAGACTTGCTAGGCACCAGCTGAAGAACTGGAAGCAAATAGTGGACTTCTTTGTCAGCTCCTTTGCAAGACTCTGGCTAAGTGAAGGAGTTCAATGTTCACTTCCAAAATATTTTTCTTCTTAGTTGTAAGGATGGAAGAGAATTTATCAAGTTGAACTCTGCCAAAAAGAAAATAAAAACCAAAACAAAACCCAAAAACCAAACCAAAACACCTCAGCTAACAAACCATGAGATTGAAAATGTTTATTCTGCTGTATACTCATGAGTTATTTCAGGATGTAGCAATTAAATCAAGTCCTACAGTAATTTAGCATGCAACAATCATATTCAACCAATTGTTCTGAACTTGGCAAATTACATTCACTGCCCCCTCCTCCCCCACAGAATGGATACAGAAGAAAAACTTCTATGTCACAGCTTTTTACCACTTTGAAGATTTGCTCTGCAAATACCAGGTGCACAGTCTGTAAATCCTAAAGATTATAGACCCTCTCTGATCTGATAAAGAACCATAAATTAAAAGAAAGATTGAATAGAAAGTAAACAAAGAGAAGTAATTTCTAATAGAACTACGTTCCTTTGAAATTTGCACAGTCTATGCAAACTCGTCAATGTATTTCTATATTATCAAAGATTGACTTGATGATCTAGGTGGTACTGAAGCCCCTACAATTTTTTGCAAATTCACTGTCACTATACCCTTTGGAGTTCTGAAGTTATACATCTGCAGCTTTAATAGTAAGAAATTAAGAGACTGATAGGAAAAAATTCCTCTAAAGCCTGTGATTTTAGCAAAACTAGCTATGGAGTGAAACTCTGTATGCAGTACAACAACTGTGAAAACTCTGAGGCTGGAGGAACTCCAGTTGTTTTCCCAAACTGTATAAAATCAATGCTTATGACAATTTTAAAGTAATTTATTAAACTTAATAAATGAAATTGAGTTAACTTTCACTTGTTAAAATTCTCAGCTCTCTCATTTAATGATAGAAAATATCATTATGATAGATTATTGTTTGCCTACTCTTCTACCTGTTTTAAAAAGCTGAACTAATAGTACTGACATACACAGTGCCATTTACACCCTTCACTGATTTGTCTCCTTCATTCTTTTATGGTCTAACCATCAACTGACTTAACCACACATGTGCAATACAAACCTAATTTTTCAGTGCTATAATATCTGATACCACTGTGATAGTAAACATTCATGAGAAGGGTCTAAAGATATGACCTTCAGTATAGTTAATATTTTACTATCAGCTAATATATGTATTTGAAAAATTGCTTTTAAATTATTTTTTTACACCCTATAGAGTCTGAAATCTAGGTGTGAATTCTGGGAGATTGGGGTTCTCCTGAAATGAAAGGAGGGTGCTAAAGTGGGGGTTAGAAATTTGTATTCTAAGTTAAAATTTTCATTCAATTACAAGTATTCACTGGTTGGGATTTTAGGAAAAACAAACAAACAAATGCTGCAACATTAACAGTAAGAACCACGTGAACTGGTAGCACTCATATGCCTTCAGGATTAGTCTTTAATCTGTTACCAATATAGAACTTTCACCGCATCTCCTTGAATCCTACTTCACAGGCTGTGACTGCTTTACGAAGTGGCAGGAGCAACTGTCAGCTCTGGCTGCTGTTGCTGTGTCAAAGTCCCTCCTTAGAGCCTTGCTCAGCAGCAAGCCAGCTGAGAAAGTGCTCACTGGTACTCAAGGCAGAAGGAAATAAAAATAAAAACTGAAATAATAAAAAATAAAAAAGCAGACCAATGCAAAATCAGTAAAACTCATTAATAAATTCAACACCTGCAAAGCTCATCTGTGATACTAGCCCTGTCTTGCATTAGATTAAACTGCCATTCTTTTTAACAATAATTTTTTGCAGTGAATTTTGAAAATCATCATGTACTTCTGCAGAGAAATAGATACTACACCAGTTTAGTGGTTTAATACTTATGACTATTTGCACATTTGCAGTGCCAGTAAATAGAAGAATGGATAGGACGAAGAGTACCTTTATTTCTTGAAATATCAGCTACCAGTTATATATTTGAGTGTCAATAAGCCCTCAACACAGAGCAGTTGTAGTGCATATGTACCACATGTGGCTATCCATTACCTAGGCAATATCAACATCATGCAAAAGTTATAAAATATATGCAAGATATTAAAAACCAAATCCATATATACTTTACACACACTTTCTTGCAATGACTACTAAACCTTAAAAATAAGTAAGTTTTCAGTAATTATTTCCTTTTTTTTTTCACATGTCTAGTATGAAGTTAGAGACAGACCAGGGTGGAGGAAAAGGAGGAGGGAGGAAGACAGAAAGGAATTTTGACCAAATTCCCTATCCATAAAGTATAACCCTTTAAGAGGCTGTGATGTGCTAAGAGCTTATCCCGCAAAAACAGGACTAACTCTACATCAAAAAAACTGTCTGCATGAATTCTCACAGCTGGGTGATAAAAAGGGAAGGGGGAGAGCAGCTCAGCCTTTCTTCAGTTGTTTATGCATCTAATGCAACAACTGGGGGGATTGATCTGGTACGTACTGCATGGGTGCGCTGTCAGGCTGCTCTCCGTGCCAAAAGCACTGCACCCCAAACAGCTGGTTTTGCTCTCACATTCCCGTGCTTTGTGGACACCATTTTGGTGTCTCTGTACCTCCCACTGAGCTGAATTTCAGGGACAGAAGATAAGACCGTAGCACTTTTGTGAGAAAATTAATAAATTAACATCTGGTTGTCAAACCACAGATGGTCTAACTAGTTCTAAATTTTACAGTGAAAGAAGAGTGGAGACAAAAAAACATTGCCTCATTATTTACATATTTTGGTAAATATTATTTCCTATTATTGTTGGAGGTAGATAACATCACTGCTATTCCCCGCTCAGAGCCTTGAAAGTCAGGGACGCTACAAAACCAGGCAGTATCGTAATTGCTTGTTCCTCCAACATACATGTAAATTTTAAAAGGTAATAAAACAGATGTTACAGATGTGTAGGTAATTTCCTTCATATTTCACATGTGATGTTCTGATAGTATTTCACACTATGACAGACATCAAAACTTCACTGCATTTCTCCAGATTTTTCCAGAAAAGCACAACAAGAAGAATGTGGATCAACTTATTTTTGAAAGATCTTAGCAAGGACAACACTAAACAGAATGAAACTAAAAGCCTCACCTAGGAAATATCCTTGCAAGCCATAAATACATTTAAACAACATTAACTGCAGATTTTTTTCTGTACTAAATAGGAAACATCATCAATTCACTTACTACCACAAAGCTTCCTGATAGCTTCTCATGATTTGCCCTCTGCCAGGATGTACAGGTGACCCCCATGTGAAAATACTCAGTACTGGCTCTTCACTCAGTACACAACACCTGTACACCTTTGCAAATGTATAGGTGTACCCCCGCCCAACAGGGAGACAGAAAACTGGCTGCACTAAAGCAGTCACAAAATAAGGGCTTTGCCTTTTGGGGACAGCCATGATGAATAGTGCAAAAGGAATCAAAGAGCAGTAAAACAGCCTCCTGTCATATGGAAGAGAGAAAATAGTGCACCACTTACAGCAGCAGAGAAATACTATTGACCTGAAAGACTTGCGTGTATGTACAACTGTGCATGTTGGATGCAGGAAGGTCAAACCTAGACACAGCAAGTCAAGAACCAAAACTTGTGGAAGACTCTCTTCTGTGAAAGGAATCTGAGGTTTTCTGGACTCCCAATTGTATCTGTACTGACCTAGGAGCCCAGTTTCAGGCGTTGGGCATCCTTATTGAAATCTAGCCACATCAGTGCAGGAAATTACAGTCCCCCACTGCAGTCTCCCTCAGGCAGCCCATCCCTTTGGACCTGGTGGTAGAGATACTCATCTGGTATGCCTTATCTTTTTTTTTTTTTTTTCCCCCAGTTAAAATAAGTGGATTAGGGCACATCCAGTACTTAGTGAGTTTACAGTAGCACAGCAGATTTCAGCTGCAGCAGGTTAAGTAGCTGTTGTATGAGCAACTTAGTTGGCAGCTTTAAGCAAATGTTACCCTTTGGTATGAATACAGTGATGGACGCACTTTCCTTGTTCACAATAAGAGAACAAGAGAAGGTGGTTGTGAACATACTGCTTTGTTATTCCTTCAGGAATAACAGTGGTTTAAAAGTCTTTACAGTAAAAGTACTTTCAATAACAGCATGACTAATTAAAAATAAATAAATAACAGCAAGAAACCATAGACTTCCTGAGACGTCTCCAGAATTTAAGTGGGCAAAAGCTGCAAAACCAGGTTCTGTGATTCTGTAGTGACATAAGAAGTAAAAGCTGGAAAGAGAAAAGTCTTAGTCTAATCATAAGCAGCTACAGAAACTCTGTGTCCCAGCTGTGATCTCAGGAGAGCCATATTAACATAGGGGTGTTGCTAAATGTATGTGTCCCAAATAGTTCAGACCCATGGAGACCAGCTTTAGATAATGAGCAAAAAAAGGTTAGCAATTTCTGAATACAAGCAGAAGTAGCACAGCCCTTCATGTATCTATCCCCATACCACCTATAAAACTTGAAGTGCATTGAACATAACATTTAACTTTGGCTGAACTTGATAACTCGAACAGGGTAAGAAATGCTTAAGTAGCCTCTCCTGCTTTCTGTGCTAACCCACTAATAATTCAAACATTTAGGCAGCTTCAACTGCAAGATATCCCCAATATGTCCTTTACCATTCCAGTGTTAAGTACTACAGCTCAGCTCTACAGCAGTATTTATGCACGCAAGTCTCACTGGAGTCAGTGCTGTACATGTCTGGGTGTCTAGCTGCCTAGGTATCTGTGTCAATTTCTGGACCCAAATTTCTTTTTAGAACATGCTTTTGCACAAAACAGGGACCATGTATAATACAGCGATAAAATCACAAAAAAAATCAATGTAGTTTGCTTTTGGCTAGTGTCACATTAATCTTTGTGTATACATATACTGTTTAAAATACTAAGAGGTTATTTTACCTTGGTTTTCAGCTCCTCACTCATCCACATACCATTTTGCCTGGTCCTCCTCATTTGCATATCTTAGCCTGGGAAGTTCATTATCTTCTTGCTGAAAAGGGAAGAGAGGAAGGTAATAACTGGGAGCTTTCTGGTGAGGCAGGAGAGCATGGACGGCAGCACAATCCTGTGCAGAACCATCTCTCAGAACTAAGGGGATCCATGCACTGCTGAATTGCTTTCTTAGGAGATATTGCAAGAGAGGTGTGCCTTCAAATTTTCAGTCCAGATTTGTTCATAAATTGCCTGTTCACCTATTTTTGAGTTGTTAACAAGTACCTAACCCCTTCAAAAAAGTACAGTTAATTTCTGGGCTGGAATAAAAGACAGTAAATTATAAGCATGAGACAGTTGCTTCTAAAACAGCTTTTCAAATCCTTCTAACTTTTAATACTTTTTTCTTTCCAGTCAAGCAGGTGAGGTTAAGCAGTTTAAAGATACTTAGTTTGGCTCTGTATGAGAAAGAAGTGGAAGAGGAGATAAGTGCAGACAGAAACTCATTTCACCTGCATGCCAGGTGAGCTTTGCACTAGCTGCAAGCAGGCAACCTGCAGCTGAAATCAATGCCCAAACTCAGCTGATTAAAGTGAGTGACCTTGATTTTTCCTTCAAAGCATAAAAACAAGGACTGCTAAGGCAGTCTCATCTGTCTTTATGCTCAGTGAAGCGAGTGACAGGTTTTTTTCTCTTGGACCTGAGAGCTTTTGGTGGGGATGTGATAAATGGCTATCACTTGTAGACACTTCAAAAGCAAAATATAACAGATCTGTCTTGGCCAGGGGCCCAAGGTGCATTTTAGTGAACTGAAAATTGCAAAATTATTTTTATTACTAGTTACCTTAGTTACATCATTCCTTAAAAATTTGATGAAGTTTAGCCCCACAAAGTAAGAGTGGCTTCTCTCTTAGTTAGCTGCAGCAGTTCCTGGAATACAGGTCTACATAAACTCACTGAAGCAGTAGCTTCATGTTTTATGTTACTAGTAGCTTTTGTTTTATGGTTATCACTAAGAGGACAGGAAAACAGTTTAGAAAAAAATAAGGAACCCATTTTACCCCCATGACCTGAACCTTCATTCTTTTCTCTCATGCCAGACCAAACTCTCTTGCAGCCTTGGAAATGTTTAAGTGTTTTCCTGCCATTATTTTTCATTGTTGCATACTTCTGCACTTGTGTAAGGAGAACTTTGTGACAGATGAAGCAGAAACAACTGTGAAATGACAATAAATAAATTGTCAAAGTTTTCCAGGGAGAAGAAAAGTGCCAACAAGCGAGGTAAGTTTTGGTGATGAGCAAAAAAATCAATTAAAATACAGTGAATTTAAGACATATAAAATATTTTTTTCAAAGAAAATTATTCTTCTAAAAAACAATAGCTTTGAAATATATGACAAATATCCTTCTGTTCACAGCAGAAACTTAACCCATGAAGATCAGGAGAGATTTTTTCAGCATAAACTAAATTTAATGTTTTAATTTGTATTGATCTAGCTAAAAAGACAAAAAAGAAGTTAATTCCTTGAGTGGGGCAAATCAGTCTTTATGTAATTATTTATTAAACATTGTAACTTTTTTTTTCTCAGAATTCCTTACAGAGGAACACAGTCTTTTCATATTTCTTAGTATCTAAAACTCTTTATCCTTTTTTACCCATGAAAAATGGGTGAAATTGTCCACTCAGAGTTAAAAATTTGAAAGTAAAATCATACCCTCCCTAATATCAACAATGTTTTTTCCCATTGATTTTGTTTTATCCAAGATGTGGAATTGTTCTGTTCTTCCAAACCCAGTTGTCTGTAACTGAGCACACATTGCAGGATGCTGTACATTATAGAAAAGTTATGTATGAAAAATAACCACCACTTACCTTCCTTTCTCAGAAGAAATTCGTTCTAAGGAGGTTCAGTTGCATAATTAGCAACGCACAGTGAATAGAAATGGTGTTCATGGCTGACCAAAGCCCTTTTTTTTGCCAGTTTATTTGAATACTTCAAGTTTCAATTCTTCTACAAATTACTGTGCTCTAATAACTAAAGCTTTCAAGCCTGACTGCAGATTGGACAACTTACAAGTCGCAGTGTTGACAGTAACAGTGAAACAGCAGGATGTACCAGTGCTGCAAGGACTGGGCAAGGTTGTGGGAAATGCAAATTCCGTTATTTTTCTTCCCCAAACTTCCTCTGTGGTCCTTGACAAGTCATTTTAGCACTTTGTACAAGTGTGCCCAGTTCTGAAATATAATAATGCATTTGGGGCCCCCACATGTGCTGTGGCAGTGATATGACTTACACAAGTAACCAAAATGAAAAAGGAGCACCTGGCCAAAGAGAAGTTATTTACAGACCATCTGTAACGACATGCAAAAGTGACACAATATTAGGACCCCAATCCCATAACTAGACCCGTGTGAACCTGTGAGCTTTTATAGAGTTTTATTGTCTTCTTTTTTTGTTATTTATCTTTGAAGCATCTACTTAGAGGCTTGGGGCTCTGCTCATGCTGTTCCAGACTCAGAATCAGGACAATCAATGCACTTTTTTTTTTCTTACAATAGCGATGCAAATAAACAGCTAAATCATGGACTAAATTACATGAACTGAGAAAATAACTTTTGATAGTGTAACAGTAAAGACTAATGCAGAAGGCCAGCCAAGAACACTATTAACAGCAAGACAGGGCAAAAAAATTATGCTAGTGATGAAAAGAAGATAGTAGTAGTGAATAGCTTCACCTCAGGTAGGAGGATGAGGTCAAGCATAGTGCCATAAGATGAATGCAGAAATACCAGTCAGTTGGACAGAATAACACAAAGAAATGATAACAGTTATCTATGCTCTGCCTCACTGGGTAAGCACAAATTCCCCAGAGGCCATTCTCCCAACACAAATGTTTTCCTGAAATGACAGTAAGAGAGCTAAATCCTGTCATTTTTCTGCTAAGTGAAATCTGGATGCAAAGATGGAAAAAATAATGGCTTAACAAAAAGTTCACTTTACTGTATAATAAGGCGTATATTTACACATGCACTTACAGCCCTGCATTATAACAGGCATAATTACTGTATTTGTATCTTGTTCCAACATGCAGGCCATTTGCTGAAATGAAACACCTAGGAGGAATACTGTAATTCATTTCATTGCTTAACTTTTGTTATACTTTGGTGGGTTGGCAGCCACCTTCATATCTCAGGCCGGAGCCCACAGAGCAGACTGAAGAGATTGAAGAGATACTTAACCTCTTAAATCATGTCTCTTATTTTCTGTTATCTTACAATTCTAAAATTTCTTGGCAAAAGTATCAGGACGTTAACAAGAGAAGTTCTTGTTTGTAAATTGTACTTGTGTTTATGGCAAAAATAACAGCCTTTAAATGCAGGTTCACAAATAGGATTCCCATCTGCCTAAGTGTATCAGGTCTCATTCAGTCAATTCCAAGCTCTTCCAACATATTGCATGACTTGTACCTTTCATATTTAAATTTCAGTTTTGTTCATTAAATGCTGTGTCTTAAGGAATTACCGAGTTCATAAGGTTCTTATATTGGACTTAAAACTCAACTTCCTGATTTCTCATTAAGAAGAGTATTGTAGGTAATGGGCTGTGATGACAGCAGAACAAGGTCTCCTTCAACCCAAGTATTAGAAATCAAAAGTTGTGTTGCATCTACCCCCATTTTCAGTTTCTGTTCTTTTTCTGGATATATACACTTTTTCCTAGGTGTAAATACAGATTCAGGTTATATAGTCAAGAGTTTACACACATGTACAAGAAACAGCTCAAAAAGTAGAAATACTTTCCCATTGAAACTGTGATCCCTCAAAAGTATAGTAAAAAATTACACAGCTGCCTTAGAGAACTTCCCTCAAATGCAGTTCAGAGAATATCTGGCATAAACAAGGAAAAAAATCAGAAGGGTGAGAATTGGAAAAATATAGCTGCCTTTTTAGTACACACTGACCTGAGACAGTTCTCCCAAATATATATTTCCCCTAAAAGCTGAATTTGCCAAAATTTTCACTTATACCTTAGATTTAAATCAGTATCAAACCAGAAGAATCTGAAATAATATTTACTGTACTACTGACTTGAAATTTTATTTCCTTATGAAAAACTAACAGTTTTAAGACAGATAATGTGTTTATATCTAGGACAAGGTTTTCTTGAACTAACTTTTAAGTTCGCTCTCACATTTCACTGGTTGTTCTAATTTTTTAGGATCTACCCGGTAATTATGTACCTCAGAATTAATAGTGAAAGGAAACTTTCCTTATGTCTTCTAGAAAAAGTAACTGATGGACTCCATAATGTTTCGCTGCATTATCGAAAGATTCATTTATTCTTTCACAGTGCACATAATAACCTTGAAGCCAAACAGCTGGAAGCCATGCTGTGTGTATATGTTACACTCCATACATTATTACTACCATCTCTGTTAACAAAGTACATTCTTTAACTAAATCCTTCTTCTCAAAGTGATATTTCTTTAAGACTTTGACACAATGTGATCAATGTTCTGCCACCAAAGTTTATAAATGAAAAACAAATGCTGGGGGCTTGGGGGATGGTGGCTGGAGAGTAATTTTTATTTAAATGTTGATCCAAGTTATCCACTTCTTAATTGATCTTATGTTATCATTTTGTCTACATACTCAAAAAACTTCACAGTAATTTGTCACTAATAATACAGTAACACACTATATATCTAAAACTGCCCTGCAGCGTACCCCAGGAAATAAACTGTATACAATATTTCCCTTTAATTTTCTAATTACATCATTGTAGGAAGGATGAGTATACATATTTTTTCAACTATTTGTATAGTGAGCAACTGCTACTACTTTTAGGTGGAGGAAACAGTACAAAATTCTAAAACGGAGACATTGAATTAGGATGCCTTCCTACCTAACAAAAACCTGTCTAGAAAAGCAGCAAAACCAGTGTACCTCTAGACACTGTAAGGATTTCCTGCTTCTGGTTGGGACACCAGCTCCTGGTCTGTTTTGCTGGCAACTTTAGCTGGATCAAGTATGCAGGACAATGAAAAGGAATGTCCAAGCTGACGACCCACCTCTAATTTTGAATGCCTTGAAAGCTTACTGTCAACATTAAAGCAAAAATTTTTTAAGGACTTTTACTGAGTTGTATCTTTTGTGTGGCTTTTTAGCTATTTTCAGTTTAATCATGGAATGATATAATCATAGAACAGCTCAGGTTGGAAGAGACCTCAAAAGATCACCTGGTCCAACCTTTCATGGCAAAAGGAGCCTAGATGAAAGTATCTAGCATCCTGTCCAATCACGTCTTGAAAACCTCCAGTGACAGGGACTCCACCACATCCTTGGAAAGGTTGTTTTAGTGATTTATTGTTCTCACTGTAAAAAGATTCTTTCTTCTGTCAAGTTTATACAACAGTTTACTGTTTCTAACTTATTCTGTGAGGTCCTATCTGCCTACAACCAAGCTAAAAACAATTCAAACTATTGCTTACATAGCTAAACCATAACCATTAAGATGGCTACCACCTAGGAGGCATCGCCTATGTCCTGGTAAACAATCTCTTACCTGTGTTAGCAATCAACTCCTGTGTCAGCAACCCAAAATGGAAGAGACAATTTTTTGGCAACCTCTGAGAGTAAAGAAGTGGGGGATTGTTCAGTTGTTTGCTTACATTGATCAAATAATTTCTTTAAAATCAAAAAGCACCATTCCTCATCAATGACATGTAAACAGTTTAGTATTAGATGAGTAACACTTCAGTGGTCATACCATTCAGCTGGAAAGCTCCATCAGGATTGCAGAGGAATGGTGAGAGATGGGAGATGCTCTGAGATAATAACCACATACTCATTCCTTCTCCACAACCTGTTTTCCATTAATTCTCTCATTTCTCTCTTCTAGCTTCAGAAAACAGTGCTCCAGAGTGCCCCATGCAGGCAATACTGCAGAGAACAGCTACACTGAAGGGAGACACTGGGCACCACTCAAAGAGTGAGTAGAGATGAGAGAGAAACCACTTCAAACAGTGGAGGGGGTCAAAGGCCTGAAAGTGCTCAATGGAGGAAGCTCTAACTTTACTTTGCAGGGAAAGAGATATATGAACTATCGGGGAACATATTTAGATTGTAGACAGTGGGAAAATTACATTTTGCATGTATGAAATGATGACTGCTTATTCATTTCTTTCTACTGACTCATCTTCCTTCCTCAAGAGTTGACAATGCTCTCACTGAAGCCCTTAAAAAGGTAGTAATCCACAAGAAGAGGCCTGGAGATGTTTCCTTTGCCTTGATCCTTTTATTTCATTTCAGCTTGCATTATTTGCTGTATTTACGTATGTCTGTTTCAACACATGCTGGTAAATTTTACAGCCTTGTTGGTCAGTGTCAACCTTTTTTCTCTAAATGAGCAATTCCTGTCCTACTGACCTAAATCTCCAGCCACAGCAAGTTTGCTTGACAACTGCTAGTCTGGTATGACCACAGCTCATTAAAAGACTACCATATTAATGTTTTCTTCCTCACTTCATCAGTAAGGGAATAACACAGCACAGTTCACCAAATAAATATGAAGAAAAAGATCAACAACTTGTATCATGATCTAAGGCTAACACTGTTTTACATGGTTCACATCCAGGTAAAATACAAGCTAAATTTTGAATACAGTGAATGCAAAAATAGCAGCTACTTTCATGCCATCTGCCTACAGCTATCTGGCAGAGGAACCCAAATAATGGCCATGGGGGGAAACCTGAGTTAGAGAAGACAAATAATTGCAGATCCCAGATCCTGAGCTCAGAGTAGAAGTCCACTTTGGACAGCCGTCCTTACAGGACAGGGTTATATGATATTTTGGTATGATCTGTAGAACACAAAAAAAAAGTTAATTATTTTCAGTAGCTAAAGAGGCTGCTAATATTATTTACAGATTCTGTGGCAAAGGGGTTTATTTCTATTTTCTTTTTTTGTCTTGCTCTCCTTGCAATCCCATATGCTAGGGCAGGGGATTGTGTCTGTGCTTAAGCATTTCTGCATAAAGCTAAGAGGTGAACACTATTTGTACTTTGAGTCAATCATTATGTAACAAGTTCATATTCTTTTGCTAGCTTCTACATTCTCACTTTAGTTCACTTACAGCGTTACCCTATGCATTTTCACCTCACTGTATAATCAAGGACATTACATGGAAGATCTGTGTATGAGATTGGTATGGTTATATTAAAAAAATGCTTAATTCAACATTGACAACTTCACCACATGAGGTCAAGAAGTGCTGACATAATATCCCCACAGGGCTTTTGGAAATAAAAAAGGCGAAGACAAGAGAATGGAAACAGTATGTAAGACAGATAGACTGAACAAAAAAGAACAAGAGACTGTTTTGTAGAAGTGATTTCCAGGGTTCAAACAATTACTGCACATCTAACTCAAATCCAATTGTTCTCATCCGTGATCTTTAAAGCATTTCTGCTTCTCACAAAAAGTTACACAGAATATTTTTGTTTTCTGTTTTATAATCCATTAAATCAAAAACACATGAATGAGGTTTATGCAATGACATATGGAAGTCATTAACTCTGCTTTAGTTCTCAACTAAGTACCCAATCCTGTACTCCTTAAGTAAGAAAAACTCTTACTGAAGTCACTATGAGTTTTTCTTGCATAAAAGAAGAAAAACCTGAGTACTAAATGTAATGATCTGTAGGCTACTAAAATTGCCCAATGACCCCTATGTCAGTCCCTTTTAATAACAGACACTCTTTTTTGCAGGGTATAAATTCTCACTATACAGTGAGTGATTGTTTTCTGTTCAACCAGGGACCAATTTGGCTTCCACAATGTCAAATGCAAAACTCTCACTGACCTCTATAGGAAGCAGGATTAAGACTTTTACATAGTTCCTTTATAAGAAATCTTCTGTCTCAACAGGCTGTCACCTTCTCAGTTAGCTGTAGATATGAGTGGGCTGCTGTATCAGTGTCAGTCACAGGTTTCTTGACAAAGAGAGTGCAGAAAAGCTTACCTGAACATTGCAAGGTGAAAATTGAAAAAATCAGACACTCAACCCCCTACATATTGTCTATAGAAAAGCCCCTATTTGCCTTTTAAGGAGATAAGCAAACAAAAAATATCAGATCTTTTTTTTTTTTTTTTTTCAATTAACAAATGCTTCAGAGAACTATTCATCTTGATCTCAACTCAAGCTCATGGAAATCAATGGCAAAAGAAACCCCTCATGGCAGTAAATGGGAGTGGATTCAGAAATATTTTTACATTTGTGAAGTAAAACATACAGATAAGAAATTTCATTATCATCCCCACATAGAGACAGAAATGTTTTTATGTGAAGTCTCAGAATTCAAGTATTCTGCAACAAATTCTGCTCATATTCCCTGTTATTCTGACTTTTTTATATTTGTATATCATTCTTCCATAAATAGGTCACCTTGGTGATTTCTCCAAGCCATAAGATCTTTGACACTGGAAAATAAAGATGGAAACTCAAGACTGGAAACAATTTTCAGTAAAAAGAATTAAAGAGAAATATGAAATATCCTGACCTTCATGTATTCCCTGCTCAGCTGAACAACTGCATCTATGTAATTGTGTTATAACACTGTATATTTGTGAAAATATATGTGCAAAAGACAAACCTGTATAAACTTACATGGTCTTTATAGTCCATTAGAGTATTTAAACATGTTTGTTTTAAAAGATAAAATCTGTTCTTAGAAATTGGAAAGGAGAATTTAGATAACACTGTGTTGCAGTACAATGATTACTTGTTCCAGTATTTTTCTTGGAACTGACAATTCAAATCACTGTGCATTCATTATCAGCTTTCTAGTACTTCAGAAATTCACTGTAAGATTTGATAGAAAGTAAAAGACAGCGAAGAAAGAGAGGCAAAACAATGAAAGGGGGGGAGAGGCGAGAAGAGGCGAGGCTGGGCAAAGCGAGGCAAGGCGAGGAGAGGAGAGGACTGCCATCTAAGTATCTTCTATGCTGTGTAACAGGAATTCAATCAGGTGTCATACTGCATATCACTCCCACTGTAAGTGTGTCCAAAAGCAAGTTAATAAAAAAAGTCAGGTTTCTATAGAATTTAACATATTACCTGGCTGGCACCGAAAGCAAACATTTTTTTTGGGGAGGGGAACTATTTTTCTAAGTGGAATGTCATCACCAAGGTTGAAATAAACTCACTTCTTTCGACTTAAATTAATGGAAAGTGATTTTGTAGCTTACTTCATAATATTCTGATGAGATTCTTAGGAAATTCAGTGCTGAATGTCAGAATTTCATGGAGAATTAGGTTTTCTGCATTCACTAGTACAGCAGTACAGTACAAATTACACTAATTCCGATTTGAATTTCCTTCAAAATTTTATTTTATTGTATCATCATAGTTGTTTGTCCTGCAAATCATTCAATGCAGTGTTCTTCTTTAATTTGTCCTCTTTTGTGAGAATCAGGTTCTGTCTAGGCAATATTTTGCAGGGTTCTGAGAACCTGAATGGACCAGCGCTCCCTCTAACAGGCCATAATTGGCTTGTCTTCTCTTCTTTTCGCCCTCAAATATCACTTAACTGTGAAAAGGCAAGGCAATTGAGCAGTAATCATCAGAAATTCTTTTGTTCAGCCTTACTGAAGGCAAATCTTGATGATGATATTTCTAACTCATGTTGTCTGGTCTATCTCCAAGCTCGCAGAGAAGTTATTGCCTACAGAAAATTTTTCCTCATGATCAGTTCAACAGTTCTAGTTTAGAATATTCTGGTAGTAAGGCAGGGAAAAATGAAATTAGTTTTTTCCAGATCAAATTATTATGAACAATAAGGACCTTTCATAGAAGAAAAATAGTCTGGTTTATGATATTAACCTCCAAATATGTGTGAAGGCCACACATGAGCCATGAAGTCAATGATTAATCAAATTAAATACTTTCTATTTTTCTGAGCTGGAAAGGAAGAAGAAAGCCAATTTTGATTTTATTTTCACTTTTATCTTCATCCAGCTTTATCAAGCTAAGCTACATAGTAATACACTTTTCAAAATTAAAGTGCAATTAGCATTATGATAAAAAATATTTCTGGTCACTTTGACAAAGCCACTAAATCCTTTACTATTCTAGAGTCAGATTTTAACATAATTCTATGCTGTTGTGATTACATATTTATTTAGATGTGGGCTACACAGAAATCACTGGATGGGAAAAAGCCAACTCAAACAATTTTCCAGTAACCTTTCCAAGTTAAATCAAAGGAAGTGTTTGGGCGACAAAGAGCTCTTTACTTTAGCAACCAATGCTTAACTACCTTAGGGACTACTGACTAAGATTCCTGTTTCCTGGTAGGTTTCTTGTGGATTTTGGACAGATGTTTCTGAAAGGTCATGAGGATGGTCGTTAATTTGCATGTGGCTTTTTCAGAGATGTGGGCATGCAGTGTCAGTGACTCCTATCCTCTTTTGACTGTAATGAAAGGAAACTTCTTTTTTTTTCAGGAATACAACTAATTAGCACATTAGTTATCAATTAACTTATTATTAACAGTCTGTCAGTGGCATCTAGAGATACCGTTTTCTCTGCAACTAAAAGTGACAGAAAACAAAACACGTTTCTGACACTGACATTGCAAAAGTCATAGAGCTGATGTTTCCTTTATTTTACCATGTGGTGAGAAATAGGAGGGGTGTCCTGTCCCAGTGGGTAGAATGGCAAAACCTCAGCTGTTTGCAGTGGTGCCAGAATTTTACCCAAGAAGTTCAATCAGAGGGACAAGGACTGCTGAATGTACAGACTCCTTGTAACATTTCAGAAGAAAATGCTATTGGAAAAGTTTACTTCACTTTACTTAAGGTTTACTAATACATTGAAACACTAACCTATGTGGAATGTAATACAAGCTATAAAAAAATATTATTTCCATGCTGTCATTTTGTTTACCTCATACATTTAAAACCCCTTAATGAAAAGTGGGAAAATATAAACATTGAAAAGGAAGATCTGGAGATCTCAGAGTGGATGTTCTGTTGTAGCTTAGGAAAAGTTGCCTTACTGATTAAAACAACATGAGGTTTGTCACACCAGCAATTCCCTCTAAACCTGCTGCAGATGAACCTTATCACCACCTTGTGGAAATAAAAACTAAGTCCCATGATTCTTACCCAGATGTAGTTGGAGAATCCCTATCTGATGCAATTGGAAGTCAAAACACCTCAGTGGGAGCTGGTCCACTGTTCAAGTCTGTATTTATGTTTATATTTATGTATGTATATATGTATAAAAATACATGTGTATGAGTGTGTGTGTATATATATATATGTACATAAAAGTGTGCGTGTGTGTGCATGTGCTCCCTGAAGCCCTAACTAATTAAATCTCTGTAGTAATTCAGCATCTTTTCTTGCATTTCCAGGACAAAGTCTTCAAGAATGTAATTGTGTTGTTCTTTTTTACAGACTTCAGTACTGAGATTGGGTGTTCAGCTGCTCTTCTAAGTAGAAGATTAAAACAATTTGGTACCCAGAAAGTGAATAAAGATCATAGTATCCCATGCATCATCTCTCTACTTCTACTTTTAAAATTAGTTCATATCCAGTGTCTTTCCTCAGATTTCTTTTTCCAAAAAAACCACCCCCAAAATGCAGTCACTGTCACAGTGAATGCTTTGTGACAATAGCTTTTACTATAAACAGGGAAGCATCCTATTCCTTACAATTAAAACAAAGTTTTTAATGAGTTTTATTAGATTAGAAATTATACCAGGTGAAGGCAGACAGTATGGTGTATGTGCTAGCAAAGACACAAGGTGAATATTCTAAGATGGAATCAGAGACAGTCATTATATTTTATATGACACATTCCATAGAATTACCACGGACAAATGTCATAGGAATATACAGAACTCTAAAGTATCTGTCATGGCTATTGGAATGCATGACACACCCATGAAAGGATGGATTCGCTCATAAGCAAATGTTTCCAGTTCTCATAAATTTAGCCAAGTGCATGTGTCCAGCTCAAGTAGTGGCATGTCATCGTGGTAGCTTATCCCAAGAAAAATCAGTTCATGCCTACTCTCAGAATCACACAAAAGCTATTTAGGGACTGTAAAAAGAAAGACTCTGGCTGATAGTTGTATCTGATGCATAGAAGTCAAGAACTGACAGAAAATTTTAAAGATTTTCAGTAAATGCAAAAATATGTTTAACCCCATTCTTTAGCATCCTGGGCATAAGCATCTGTGCTGTAGCAATGAATCTACATAGATTATGGCAGACAGTTTATGAGACATATGTTTTAAATTGCTTTCAATACTTACTGTAAATGACTAGAATTATTCTGTATGAATTAAATCTAATGTAATGCAGATGTTGCATGTGTTAAAATTAGTGGTTTAGGGACAGCAGTTTCTGAACACATTCTGTCAATGAACCTAATTCACACTCAAGAGTTTCTACTGCTTGTCAAAAGAAATGGCATCAAAAGTAATATCGGTATCCAACAGCAGATAGCTTGATATGAAGATTTATTTAAAAATTAAAATGTAACTGGTAAACATTTTCCACATAATAAAAATCTTATTGGAAAAGTTATATTACTTAGGCTTAAAATTTCTTTATCAATGGAATGAAAATATTTCGTATACCAGAATTGGTTTTTTTGTTGAACTTAATCAGTTCAACATTTTCTTAACAGCCCCCTGCCCCATAAGATACGTAATTCAAGGTACAATTCTTTCTTCTGAGCCCAGATACATTGAAAATTTACTCTCCTGCAGTGCATCCTTCCCTCTTACAAGGACTTCTCATGGGCCTTATCTAAGAGGTGTCATCTGCCAGGTACCTGCAGAATCAAGAAATGTTCCTCCATTAAATCTCTATAAAGGAGGAAACACAGTTCGGCAATGTTACACATTTGGAGATGTTACATATTTCTATTTAGGTCCATCACAAAATGTATACTACTTTAATGAATTAAAAGCTTCTGACACTTTTTCTGGGTTTAGCATTCTGAAAGTTCAAATTTTCAACTTTGCTTAGCATGAGAACAGAACTATGGCACTTCAGAAATTCCAGCTGAAACAAAAATTTCAAGTTTTATGCCAGTTCTAGGTTTGGGCAAGCCAGTAATACAATGCATTTTACTAAGTCTTGCATATTAAGCATATTTAGTAAAATTTATTCTTTAAGCTTAAAGAAACCCACTTCTTCATATTATGTATAACATTTAAAGAGTTAAAGGCAAACTTTGGTCAGTTACCTCCATTAAACTTTTAACTCCAGAAAGACAAATATGTCAGATCAATTATGAACTTGATTTCCAGCCCTGTCACATCAACCTGTTCTTAATTTGGAGTCTTCTTTTCTTTCTTGTAAGAGTATTCATCCACAGTTTGGTCCCCTACTGAGTGATCCCATTAAAGATAATCCCTTTTATTGAATCTCCTTTCTGAACAACCATTTTATCCATTGCCCTCTCTGCCATGGTCCTGGAAGTCTTGCCCTTCCTAGCAGGGTTGCTGTGTATGTCAGAGCTTTCCAGGTATGCTATTGCTGGAAATCTCTCCTAGGGAAAAATTGGGATTCACTGCTTTCCTCCAGCTACTGAGGGAGCCTGTCAGTAAGCAATGACAATAATCTTGGGCATGGAAGAAAGGATTATTCTACTTTCATAGTCTTGGTTACTTTTGCCTTTATTTTAGCACTATTACAAGAAACAATTAAAGCCTGAAACAGTTTAAATGAGCCCAATAATTTAAATGTACAGAGATTAATACTGTACTTTCCAAGTAAAAAACAATGTAGTTTGAGGTAAAGATCACCTGCTCTCAAGGTCATTCCCTGTTAAAGGCTCAAATCCGCTTGAATCTATGGATACATTTTCAATAGTCTAAGGATGTATCCCAACATTGATAAAACACTGGCAAAAGAAACCATTAGCATTCCTATGAATTTCTCTTTAAAAACCTACACCCTTGCACTGTAGCAAACTAAACTTCTCAAATAATGGATGTCCGCAGCCATATGCAGCCAGATGCCTCCCCACCATGTGACGGGAAGTTTGTGTTCCTGGTGATGGGAGCCCTTAGTGGGGATTACAGCACCCCAGCCTGCTCGTGCTCTCCTTCTCTGTGAGTTATGATCTATAAGCTGTGAAACTAATAGGTTTGTCATTCATTGTGTTTCCCCCAGAACTATTAAAAATTAATGAACCATTCAACAAAATTCACATGTTCACCATTTAAGACTCTGATCCTTGCAAATAAATCTATGCAGAGTTGTTTGGCTTTATGCCTCCCTGAATCCTGATGATATCAGTGGGATCCTGCATGGGTCCAACAGAGCAAATTAATGTACAGGACTGAGCCTCCTACAGCCTCTCTCTAACGTAACTCTGTGATAGCATGAGTGGTTTATGTGTTCAGAAGGCTGTCTGGCAGGTGTAACTCTTGGGCTAAATCCTTTTTTTTTTTTTTGCCTTATACTTACCTTCCTTAGTCTGAGACAAATATTTGGAAAAGACTCCTTTATTTTCCAAAATAAAAGCTTTTATGTGGTATTTTAGTTTGTTTTCATATTTTTAAGGCACAAAGCAATCAATGAAGGTAGTTGCCACATATTTTTAGAGTGCAGGAACCTTAACTCTAGAAGCGTAGAAGACTATGTTGTGTCTTTATTCTTTTATGATACCTACAAAGAATAAAAAATCACATGCACAAAATAAAATGGAAGTACTACAGTTTCAGAGGTATCACTATCAATTTATCTAAATACTACTTTATTTAATATGCAGTTATCTGCAGGGTATCCATTGAAAAGGCATTGGAAGACTCAGTTTCAGTGCACAACATTCTGATAAGAGGTGGGAACATCACAGAGTTTAGATACCAGTGACGGATACAAGGCAATAATACTTCTTATATCTATCCACTGGATTGGTGAAGTGAGCTTTTACATCTGTCAAACCAATTCGATAGAGCATTTTAAATACCAAAATACTTTTAGTCTCATAATTCAATAGACCAGACCAAAGTGCTTTCAGCAAAAACAAGGAAGGAAGCAAGAGGGGTGTTAGAGGGATTTAACAGGTATTGCATAATGAGTAAAGGGTAGCAGAAATTGAGCCAAGATACGCAGGAGTAATTCCATTGAAATCACTGAAGTTTATCCCTTTTGCACTGAGATTTAATTTAATCCCAGGTGCATTACTATTTTGACACTGTAACAAGCAAGCATTATTATGGTCAGCCTGAAATGACACTATAGTTAGAATGATTTTTGCTTTGGTATAGGATGCCATAATTAGAACAGAATAGCTCTTACAGATCCATATTTAATTACAGCAAAACAAATTAAATAATTTATGATTAATTATAAAATTAAATATTGTTATAAATATTTATGTTTATTATTAAAATATGTTTAGCTGTCACATGGAAGTAATCAGTTAGTGCAAAACAAATTAAACTTTTTTAACCTTTTAATTAACAAATTAAATAATTTGTTAATATAAAAAATGACATTACAATATATTTACCTCTCAAATACCAGTAATTAATTATTGTAAAGCAAATTAATTTGTCCTGCATTTCAGTTAATGTACTGAGCTAATTATACAGTAATGATTCTGTTACTAACAGCTCCATCTTTTAAGTTGCTGCTGAAGCTTGCAGGTAAGGCAGAAAAAGACTCCTGCTGCTTAGTTTGGAGGCTAAATCTTTGCTAAACATACAGTGTCTTTTCATAGAACATAGAACTCCTTATGACAGCTTTAGCATTATGCTTACTATCTCTTATAAAGGATATATTAAAAATTAATTCTTTGGATGATTTCTTTCATTTTTCCTACCAGCTCCAAAACTGTGATAGCATCTCCCGCACAGGCCAATTTTTAAGTTTTAAAATTAATCACATAAGGAGTTGATCATTCCTTGTAACCTAATTGCGTTTTGCCAAGATTTCCTGGTGGGACCACTCAGATTAATCATCTACTTCTGGTTTTCAGTTCTGCCAGCCCTTCTTCCTGGCTAAAAGTGAAATTTATGATGAAAAACAAAAATTAAAACAATTCAGAATATTAGTTTCTGTTTTTCATCAACATGTCAAATTCGACCAGCTGTGCTCTCTACATGTCTCTGAGGAGAAGACACAGAGCCACAGGAACATCTGAGGTGTTGATCTCAACTGATAAGAAGAAGACTGAAGGACGCTGGGACTCTATAGAGAGTTTGAGATTAGCAGTCCATCGCCTTTATAGTAAGATGAAGACCCCATTTCTACTCTGGGTCAGGTAAAATAAACCAAATTACTGGTTGTGTAAATTGTGTCATCTTCATCTAGGATTTTGTCCCAGCCTCATAGCTCAAAAGACCACACATTTAAGCCTCGCAGCTTTGCAACACTTGTAATCAAATGGGCCTGTTACTTTCAGCACAGTGATCACTCTGATGAGTCTTAAAAATCGTGGCATGATTTTGAACTCCTATAAATGGAAGACAGTTAACAGTAAGTCCAGAACTAGTGAAAGGAGCAGGGAGGGGTAACCAACACTCTAAATAATATGCACCTTTGCCAGGTAAAGTACTTTAAAAGGCAACTTTTGCTCCTTAATCTTGGATCTACATGTGGAATTCACACTGACACCAATAAAAGTTACAAGCTGAAGACAAAGGGAAGAAGTCATCAAGATTGTCTATTCAAAGCAAGGTAATTAATGATTTTTTAAATTATTGTGCCAGATCTAAGAAAATGGAAGAATGCAATATTATTAATATAGGACAGGTGGATCCAGTACAGTTATATTCAGATTTGGATCTGAACTTTCTTGTACCTAGAAAGAGCTTTTGTTACTTACAATACCGCTTATTCAAAGATAGCAAGTGGTTTTACAAATATCAGTATTAAACTTGAAAAGTAGTTAAAGATGCGGAATGCATTTGGAAAGATGAGAAAGTGATTTACAGGGAATAATACAACAAATCATTGAAAGAACCAGGCGTAGAAGTTAACAATCCTGATTGTTAATCCCCTACTCTACCAAGGTAATGTTGCTTTCTAATGGAAGACAAGGCCATTATTATTTATAACAAGTCCAATAGTTATGCTTTTATACTGAAATAAATCAATTTACAGAAATAACTAGATGTCTTTGAGAAATAGTCTAGTTTGTAGTTTACATACAGTAGGTGAAGAGCTAATGGGTCATTTTCCAGACTAGAAAAGCAAATGACATTAGTATTTTTGAAATCTATCCAAGCTCCAAGTGTTTATATAGTAGTTGGTAAACTGTAACAGCTGGCCTACTGCTGAACTGAACAGGATACCTGGTCTAGACATTTAGACACAGATGACAGAATCCTAAATTATGCACTGCTAGTATGTATGTTGCATATTTCATGCACTTAAATTGCCTAAGTAGACTTCAGTGAGCAAAAATGCTAGGACAACTCATATCTTTTTTCAAAGAGATCTGTTTTCATAGTACTCTCTTGGTTCTAAACCTAGTTTTTATAATGTTATGCTTAAAGGAGTAAGTCTTAAATGCCACACCACAAAACTTCAGAGGGCAATTTACTTTTATTTCACACTAGTATCTTGTGACCTCTACTAAGTCCAGTGCTTCCCTATCATGGCACAAACGACCTCATCTTCAGGTGAGGATCTACACCAGGGTCAAGGAGCCCGAGCACAAATCTGTGCTCTCCAGCAGGGACAGAGAGGGGAAAGAGCAGCTTGGGATACCTTTCCTTCCAGGGAACTTCACTCGTGCACTACAGGGTATTATGACACTCTTTCAGTTAGTTTGATGACGCTGAATCAGATGTTTAATATAAATAATAGCTGAGCAAAGAGTTCTGAATGGAGTTTGTTTAGGGCATTCATTCATGATGGGATATCTAAAATTGATCTAATGAATATTGAACTAGACAGAAAACAGCCTATTTCAAAACATCCAATGATCAGAACACTTCTCCTGAGGACATACGATAAGGCCTATTTGCTACCTAAAAGAGAGGGAAAGATATTAATATTGTCCTCTGTGCCCTCAGTCAACCATTAGATAAACCAGTGGGGATATCGGCAGCAGCAGCAGCACCAATCTCGGGGTTCTAGATCTGGTCCCATCATGTTTTCTTCCAGCTATAATTATGTACTGAATTTTTAAGCTTCATGAATTTAACTCAGCTTTTCACATCTGTCAAATTCCAATTGCAAACTAAATCGGGGAAAAAAATAGAAAGACTGAGGAGAACAAGTAGATGCGATACCTCTCACAGTTATTGTTTGCAAGGTGAAGAGTAGATCATTGTAATTCAATTTATTATTGCCGAGTAAATATTTCTTGCTTGCAACAGGCTTAATAATTTCAAAGGAGAATGTAGATGTCAAGGACCTGAAGTGGGTAAATACAAGCTTTGCAACTGAGCATAACCACATGATCTTTCTGGGGTGAAAGAAACAAATGCATTGCCTTCCCAACAGTTATTTGTTACTACCTTATGGTACAGTAACATCCACTATATAGCATTATTAGTCCATTTCTGTGCAACCAGGTTAGCCTACAGTCACCTTTGAGGTAATTCAACTTTAGTCCCTCTGATTTCAGATTGAAAACATTAGGAACATTCACCTGTTTAGTGGCAATGACAGAGAAGAACTGGAAGAAAGCAAGAGCGAGGGTCATCTGTAGAAGAACAGGAAGAGGGGAAAGACTACTGGAATAGGTTGCTCAGGGAGGTTGTGGAGTCTCCCTCCTCAGACATATGCAAAAACTGTCTAGACATGGTCCTCAGCAACTGACTGTAGGTGGCCTTGCTGGAGCAGGGGTGTTGGACAAGATAACCACCAGAGGTGCCTTCCAACATCAACCATTCTGTGATTCTGTGCGGTATGTACATATCCCTGAGTTTAACGTCCATGGGGCCTACGGGAAGGAGTAAGTAAACAAATGAATGTCAGTTCTTTGAATAAAACAAGACAAGAACAAGGCAAATTGCAAACACCATCAAACACAAACTCATGTCAAAATAATATCTTCCTATAATAGAGCAAAGGAAAGCCTAATCACATGTATTGTGTTTGTCTAGAAAAGCTTTTGACAATGTTATATATGATGTTACATGGAACTACAGAAGCATGAGCCATTGGAAAACAGTAATGGTAATGCCAACGTGCCAGTAGTCATTATTAGCACACCACCAACATAGCTGTCTCGAGCACAGTTTCACATGTGGTTTTCCTTTGTTGTGTTTTCCCCCCATTTTTTTCCCTCATAATCTGAATAATAGCTGAATAAAGTTTATTAGATTTACAGAAGATGGAAGAAACAGTAGGCATACTAGAGGACAACATCCGAAAACAAATTTACAAATTTAGACTCACTGTCTGAAAGGTCCTTGGTTATATGAGTCTATCAGCCTTGTAACTCGTAATTTCTTATAGCTAGAGCAGTTTCACATATGCTCAAATAAAGATTTATTTACATTTATTTGTATGAACTTGTGTGCATATATACAGATACCCAGATGCATACATATGCATATATGTATGTGTGTGTAAATACATATTTATATGCAAATATGTATGTCTGTGTGTATCTGTGTATGTATACTTATATATCAGATGAGACCAGTGATTGATTTGAAAACAGAAATATCATGGACAAGGTCCCCCAGAGAGGAAGAGCAGTTATTCAATGCCACGTGATCTTCTATACGGGAGTTCAATCAACATTTTAGGAAGTTTTGGTCAACTCTGCAAGGTTCCTAGATTGAGTTATTAGCACTGTCTCATTGAAGGGGGAAAGGTTATGATAGATGTAGTAGGCATTTGACCTTTCTGCTGAACAGATCATTACTATCAAGTAAGATTAAGAGTGGTTTCCTGTTCTAGTCCGAGTTGAAGCTTAAGCAAACCGGGGAAAATATCCAAGATCATATGCTGCAGGAATTGATTTACTGTTGGAAACAAAAACACACTGGAAACAGTAATGTAGAACAAACCTGACTCTCCTCCCCACCCCCCCGCCCCCAAAAGAAAAGAGTGGAAAGAAGTGCTTGTGAACATGTGTGCATCATTTTCCTAGCCATAAACTAGCTAAATAAAAAGCATTTATAAAATAATATATTTAAATAGTTTACCAGCTACATGTCTCAATATTGATATTTCCAAATATTTTTCCCTAATTTTCATTCTAAACACAAATCCCAGCCCAGTTATCCTCCCAGGCCATCCTCTTGTAACAAAGTGCATAGCCATTCCCTAGAATTAACCTCTGTCAGAAAAAAAAAAAAAAACCTAAACCCAAAACAAAAACCTGGGATTAAACCAAAATATTGCTAAACCAAAATATAAACTGTGTTCTGCAGTTCTTGTTTCTACTTTGCAGAACTTTCCTTATAATTGTTATCAATTACTTTGTAATTATCAGTTTAATTCTTCATTAGAGAAAAGAGTGTGTGCGTTTTCAAAGGGCAACAATGAGCAGCAGCAGATGTGTGCAACCACAGGGCAAGCTTGCTACTTGATTACAGCTAATTAGCTCTTCATGTTACAGTCACTGTAAGTAATCTAACCAAGACACTGGAGAGGTTATCCAGAATGGCAGAGTTAAATTATTGAATAGGGTACTGCCAATTTACATATTTAAATGATATTTAGATGGCGACACTAGCAAAGGGAAGTGAAGTAACAGGTCATGATAGCACAGAGCTTGAGGGACAGGGTGGGTGGTTACTGCAGAGGAGATTGATCCTTTTCCAGAGGTCTCAATTTATACTCTGAAAAATAAATAACTTGTGAGATTAATTTTAAATGTGTTTCAACTGCTTCAGTTTTCCTCAGTAATTTCTAATGCCCTGAATTATGAAATAGAGGAAATCATTTTTCATGGCTGATTCATCCACGAGTCAATCCTATAAAAGCAAAATTACATGCACAGACTGACTACACCACCTGCAGCATCTGACAAGCTTCCTTAGGCTGTCTGTGAACATGACATCCCTTCCTTAAACAAGTCCAGGTGCTACATCACAGTGATGGCACTTGATTATTCACAGCATATTTTTTAGGGCTATGCTAATGGTCAGTGCCTGGTGAGAAGGCAGGTCAGCTGGACAAATGCTGAGATTTCTTCGTGTTACTGTATGCGCTTGGATTCCTTTCCCATGAACCGGTACAATAAGCAGGTCACGTTATCTTCCTTGCTTCTTAGCATCTCAATAACCCTTTCACCCAGGAGGGTAATCATCTCTTACATAGATGAAAATTATTAAAAAAATTATAGAAGAGTATTTCCCAATGTCCAAAACCACAAGTGAATCCTAACTTTTACCTTAGTAAGGCAGCTATGGACTAAATGGTTTAGCAATTCCTGGCATGCCTACTGCATAAAAGTTCACTCAGCCTTTAAAGAGGAAGAAGCTATGGCAGAAAATTAACAGAGAAGCTCAGACAAGATGGCCTTATTATGCTTGATAAGGAATGTCAGTGTGGCATTACTAATTTTTATTTAGTCACAGTAGAACACGCTACTGAGATGAACACTCATAATGGAGGCTACTTAAGGTAAGAAGGGTAGGGAGGGCTTAAGTATTTTCACACAAGTATAGAAATATTATGAATTAGCCAGACGCTTAAGAGCTCAGCTGCTGTAGATGTCTGTCCTTCTGGAAGATGTTTTCTCAACCGTACCTTAAGTACAAGAGCCTTCTGCTTGACTGAAAAAAGAGTGCTTGGTGTTGCTTACTGTCTGGCAGTGTAACATATTTATGAGTACGTATAAGGCACAATCAAAACCTAAAATAAACCATCATATTCAAGTATTGCAGACTTCTAATCATTACTATGATTCTTTTTGCAAAGTGAATATGAAAATGACATTAAATGTGTAATATATTACTCATTAAATATGTAGTATAGGCAAGATAAAGATTTTCATATTGAAGTATTGATATGAAAGGCATCTATAAGTTATGAAAGAAAGGATAGCTGAAATAAAAGCAAATGAAAGACCACATGTCAAAGCCTACTTGTGATTCCAGAAATTTACAACCTGGAAACCAAAAAGCACCAAATGACCAAACCTTTCAAATAATAAACAAGAAAAAACCCACCCAAAGACTAGATTAAGACCTTATTAAGAATACAGTCCATAAACAAATGCAAGCTATGTTTCTTTGTGCACTGGTATGGAAAAGCTGATAAAATACATTCAGAAATGAACAGGGATCAAGTGTGATTCATCACACAGTGGGACAAAATTACTGTTACTTTTTTCATCAGCAATTCAGAGAATCAGGCTATGCCTGCCTTATGAAGAAATTAAGTAGATATCCATGTAAAAGAGAAAACTTTCGATATTCATGAAACCAGTGTACAGAAGCAGTATTTCAGGTTCACATTAAATTCTATTTAAAGACAAAACAAATACTTCCGTCTATGGAGTGGGATTCAGATTAGACTTGCAGTGGGTCATGAATAAATGAATAGAGATGTTGAGAAGCAGAAAAAACATAAATGGTGATTAATTTTACAATAATTAACATTGATAGTTTGTGCTCAACCTATCCTTTAAAAATTGCCTATAGGCATGCCCAACTTTCATGCTGCAAGCCACAGATTTGCTCACATGACTGACAACCATATAATACATATATAAAATACAGCACATGACTCAGATAATTCTCCACGACAAGTAGGACAAGGCCAGCTTAAGCACACCCTAGCTAGCCTTAACACACCCCATGGCCCAGGCGAAAATGGTCTTAGAGGATAAACCTTTTTGCAGCCCACCTCTTCCTTTGGCAGCCTCTTTGCAGCCCCACACCAATGGGATCTCTAGGCTTTGTCTCTCTCCCAAGCCTAACCCTATCCCTGACCCAGAACCATGATTGGAGTTTATACGTGTTATCATAAATATTATTTATTTTCTGAAACTAACATGAGGTCAGAAATTCTGAACAAGCACACGAATGTCTGAAGCAATGGGGTCACAACCTGAAGTATCCCACTCATGCTGACTTGGCAATCTTTGTTATAGAGAATATCAGTGTGAAAAATTTGCAGCAAACACAGGGAAAAGAAAGAAAGTGAATAGCAGACTGTAATGAGATACCCCAGTTCTCAAGGCAAACCTATATAAGCAGCTGCAGGGAGATGTGAGCTCAGTTCCTCTCACCCAAGCTGGCCCAAAGAAACCAGATCTAGTCTGGAAGCTGTACAGCTGTGGTGTTCAACCCATTTAACTTCAGACATGATAGACACCTCTATAATTTCTAGGCAAACTGCTGAATTGCACCTGGTTACTGAGGAGAATCAGCAAAGCTTTTCTAGTCTACTTGCCATTGAATTATTAACAAGTTAGCAAGGGTAACACATGGTAGTTCATGAATTACTTAGTTCAGCAACTGCCTACATTTACAATTATAAGGACATCCTGTGAAGCTGTATGTGTAGCCAGATATTTAACTAAATTCTACACTAATTAATAGATCATCTTTTTTTTCATTTTTCAAACAACTGCAGTTATATATTCTTCATACTGTTAACAGATACAAGACAGTAAATGAGGTTTTACTGGCATTACTCACAATCAAATTCACACAAGAAAGAGAAAATGTTATTGACAACATCTAGGGAGTTCCCTGAAGCAAAGATCAACCGATTACAAAGCATTCATCAAAGAGAAATATATAAGAAAACAACCTGAAGAAAATAAAATAATTCCCATAAATTACTAGCAGTAAATGGAAGAGAGGAAGTTGGGTTCCCAAAAATGTGGTTGACCTTGCCAAGAGGAACAGTTCTTGGCAGCTGTATCAAGTTTATACATTGCAACTACTTCTGAAGTACCAAGAAGGACACAAGATCTTTGTTTCTTAAAAGATGTGGCATGTTAAGGCACTCAGAGAAGCTATACATCCCTGGCTGGGAATTGCAATATGCTGCTATACCATTACAGATTTCTGATAGTTATGATACTAAATGCACATTATATGTGCATTCTGTTCTGGAATATTTAAAGAATCACGCTAAAATCATAGGGTGAATTAATATTAATGCCAGAGTAACTGCAGATAGTTTATAATGAAGTACTCTGGATGCAATGTCTGTGCAGGGCAGCTGTATCAAATTGCCTGAAGGCTCATTTCAGGCATTTTTCAGAAATTAACTAGCCATTAACGGAGACTGCATGTATCATGCCCCTGAACTACCTTGTTAACACAAAAGTTCTGTTAAAATCAAATTTTGTTTGTGCTACCACATCCAGAGATCTCATATTGTTTGCAATTATTTATCTTAGGCAACAAAAGTAATTATGAAGAGATGATAGCATGGAGTGCATTTTTTTCCATTCACTTTAATGACTACAACAAAGGAAGCCAAACAGAACAAAAGCATAGAGCTGAAATGTATTAGAATTGAAGTGGATATGAAAAAAAATCCCTGTCTGATGTGAACTCTTTCAAACTGTTTCTACGTTTTGCAGATGCAAAAGAAACAGTGGTGAAATGAGGACTACAGTGGAGATGGACCATTAGGCTGATAATTCACCTCATGCCAAAAAAAAAAAAAAAATAATATTCTGTTGGTCTTATTTTACCATTACCCTGCACATGAGATAATCTTTGAAATGTCTCAAACATATCAAGTAAACATCCATCCATTGTCAATAAAGATGGAAGAACCTGGCCATGAAGTTAAACTTGCAGAGGCAAATATTTTCTCTGTCTATGTATTACTAACTCGCATGATTTATAGAGTTCTGAAAATCTTAAACACTGCTACCACCTGCTGGTTAATTTACGCTTGAATCTGCTAGCTCATCAGGAAAGTAAGAGAAAAAGGAGGAAAAGCATACTCTAAAATGCTTTTCAAAAATAATTAACTTCGGTATTCCCTCAATATATCCTAATTCAGCTCTTTCTATTGTCATAGATTAACAATCTTAGTGACATAAGATGAAGAATCCTTTTATTTCTGAATTATTCACAGGAGGAGCCACTGATAGGAAGAAAAGAGTGGCCTGTGATATTACTTTCCTTCGTTTTCATTTTTATTTCCTATAGTACCTCTTGTAACTAGGTCACTGTTGTCTGCTGTGTAGAATCTTCCATGTTGAAAGAGGGAAATATGCCAGTGCTCCATATTACTGTTTTAGCAGCTGAGTTGGTGTTGAATTCACTTTTATGGTGTCTGTGGTTCAGAAAAGAAAAGAAAAAAAAAAGTGTCTTGGAAAGTTATATTAAGCAGCAGCAATAATTTCTCTATATTAAAAAGTTACACATACAGTAGTTGTCATGACAACTGAAGCTTGCAGGGTTATGGCAGGGAAAGTTCTTACCTCTTAATGTTAATGAAAACTATTGCTAATCATTTAATTCCATGTTTAAAAACTGATTGCATCTACCTTAGCAATTACCATTTCATACATAAAGGAAAACACTACCATCACTGTTTGACTAAAAAAACTGAGAAAAATGAGAGGATACTATTCCTAAAAAGATTTCTAACAGAGCTGTGGTATTGAGCAGTTCCATTAAATAACCACACAAAAGCAACAGAAGTCCCTGTTAAACTATCTGCTTGGAAAAAAATCAGCCAGTAGTGTCTGGCAGTGAAATCCACGGGCAAAAGAACAATGATGAGTCTAAGCCAGGCTGTTTGGATGAGGAGCTACGCTCCTTCACATTTCCTCCATTTTCAAATCTGGGATTATGATCCAACCCATATTTCAGGTTCAGATCAGGATGTCTCTGAAGTTGAGATGCTCTTTGCTGATTCTAACCATCTGTAAATGGGGTAGTTGGTCAAAACTAGGAAAATAATGACCAAGGATGGTGATGCATGTTTGTCTTGTTCATCCCTGAAGAACCGGATTGCCGCATATAGTAATTCACTGGTAACTTTAATTCTTCTGTAACTTTTTCCAGAATTCTGTAAAAATGTCTTGATTTTGGCATTTTCATCAGGTAGAAATGAGATGCTTACAAATCTAATGTAGAGTTACCAGAAAAGAAGAGGTTTTGAGTTCTTATTCTCTGTGTATTGCAATGCTAGGGTGGTGGGTTTGGTGGGGTTTTTTTGGGGGGTGGGGGGTGGGAATAAAAATATATGTGTGCTAAATCCTAAATTTTAGTCCTTATGTAAAACACTAGTAAAAATTCACTGATTAGTACTAGCCCACTCTTGCTGTGGTGTAACCCAGAAAAGAATCTGAGCCTTCAATTTTAGATGAGAGTTAAAGGGGAAGATTGAGCCATTACATTCTTTCTGAATTTATGATCCCATTAAAAAAGCCCAGACCTGAGTTTACAGACAAAGGTGCATTTAAACTTTTTATGTTCAAACCATTTAGGTACATGTTTTATTTTACCTCTTTACCTTTTAGTTTTGGTGAGAAAAGAAAGTATTAACCAACCAAAAAGGAAAGATCAAAAAAAAAAAAAGACAGTTTGTTGCCATGATCCTTCCAGTTGAGCTAAAACCAAGGCATGCTAGCAACCTCACAGAAATGCCTCACTGCATTTGCAAGACTTCTAGACCATTTTTTAGACTGGGGAGCTCTGACCAATCATCCATTTTTTTTCATGTTTATCTTAACAGAACTCCCAGATTTTTGCTGCATTAGTCAGTATGTTGCCATGACGCTTGGATAGCTTCTGAAATTGCATAGATTTGTCCTACATTCCCTAAAAGCAGCAAGTCTTTTTAAGGATGAAGTAATGAAAAGTGACTTTAGCCATTGAATATTTCTGGCTAACCAATTTGAAGAGTAAATGAATTAAAACAGCGCATTAATTAGATGAGAGAAAAGAGGCATAATGTGGGGTCACATGAGGCATAAATTCTACTATAGAAGATGTTAAGGATAGCATTGTTGGCATTGACTTATTTCTGCTCCTGTTGATGTCAGAGGGGGCAAAGAAAGGCCAGCGCTAAGCACTTTCAAAAATCCTACCCTAAGGGTTCAAATACAGTTTTAACATAGTAACCAGGCCTTTTGTTTTCTCTTTCATCAATGCTAGTTCCAAAACAATGGAATCAAGAAACAAGTTGGGATATGCAGTTACCATGTTAAAAATATTTTTGTTATGATTTTATGCCTTGTGGCTTTTTTTATTCTGGCAGTGGTAGAATCTAAAACTGGAAGTTTCCTGTCTTACGTCCACACATCTGTACTGCTGAGGGATCCAGCAGCATGTGGGCTACCAGGGAACACGAATCACTCTGTCACTCTGTGTGCAGAACAGAACAAGCTCCAAGAAGGGAACCCTTAAAACTTCAGAAGAGGTTGTTCCACTGAATCTGTTGTTCCACATTTGGCTCTTTTTAACTTAATTCCTGGGGTTGCTACTATGCATACTAACTAACCAAACATTTCTCAGCTGAGCCTGGTCAGTGTGGCTTTCTTATTTTATAACTGGGAGAAAAAAACCCAAACCCAAACACTTTAACAAGAGTTGGATTGTTTAGATTTGCGTATCAAAAGAAACTTTAGAAATCAGCTCAGCATATAAATGGTGCTATTTTATTTATAACAACATCTCAACACCTGATTCATTTCTTTAAATAAATCTCTCTTTGGCACAATTTGCACATATCTGAAAACCACCACGTAATTTGGCACAATGCGATACAGTTGGCAGCCTCCGTGCAAGAGAGGTCCAGGACTGGAACCAAGAGGGATACCACAAGCCAGCACTGAGGTGCGTTAGAAGAGTTACATGGGGAGGATTTCACAGTGGTTGCCCGCACCATGTCTGATCCAAGCCATTGCTATTAGTTTCTCACTTTCAGGAGCATTGAAGTCATGCAGAAAAAATACACATGTGTGTATCTAAGTCTTTCTCACTCCACTCAAGAGGTCTTTTGCCCCTCCCTACCTCAAGCACACTTAAGAATTAGAATTTTCCATTTCCTAGAAGACATTTCAGAAGTGTAACCTCCAGAATACAGAACTGTAAAAGTATTTTTGTTTCCAAGTAGTCAATACTAGCGCTTAGCAGATTCAGGCATTTGGCGTTTTGCTTGGGCATTTGTCACAGCCTGTCTGAAGGAAGTCCTATCTCACAGACGTTGCACAAGTTATGTCCAGCAGAAGTTTGCGAGGTGTAAAGCAAACTCCATTTCTATTGTGGGGGAAAAAAAAATAATAAATCTCTTGTGTGTTTTTATTACCTTGGTATGCGGCGGGGTGGGGGGAGGAAACACACACCCACCCAAAAAAAAGCCACAAATATTTAAATTCTACAGACGATTAAGAGTTCTGCTGAATACCTTCATTGCCCAGTTTGAGGAAAGAGTGTTGCTGTGATGCAGCCGGTTGGCCGTCACTGGCTCATTGGCGAGGAAGGGGCAGAGGAGGCGGCGGGCAGCGGCGGCGCAAGCCCAGCGCCAGTCCCGCAGCGGCACCTGCTGGCAGCCGGCGGCCGCACGGGCGCTGCGCCCGCTCCCAAAAACCAGCGCCGCCGCTGTAGGAAGAGTATTTTTTTCACTCTCTAAACTGCACCCCAAAACGGCACACGGAGCTTGCTGTAGTTCGGCTCTCCAGAGAGTGTTGCTCAACTGTGTTATAATAATCAGAGACAAAAAGAAAAAGGTAGATGATATTCCACGTGTTATTTAACATGAATTCATTTTACACTAGTTCGTCGATACTTATTAAAATTAAATATGTATTTAAAATTAATTTAATAAATTAAAATTAACTTAATAAATTAAATACTTATTAAAATGTAATTAATGTAATATTCAACATAGTGGGAAATAAGCTCCTTATAGGTGCATTGTAATTAGTTTATTGTTACCCTTTAAGGTGATTCCTGAATCTTCACTTTGGTGGTGATGGCAGCATCACAGAGAGTTTTAAGACCTCTTAAAAGAGAGAGGATTTTGAAAAAGGTAGACAAAGGACAATGAAATAAATACCCTCCACTGGCCGTTCGTCACAGGCTCTGGCAGCTGCAGGGGCAGCGGAATAAGGGAGGGGATGCAGTGGCCAGAGCCTTCCCAAAATGCTGCCAGGCCCATCGCATGCCAGGGCATGCCCATGCAAATCCCATCCCAGGACAGCTATGTTGCTGATCATGAGACTTGAACATGCTATGGTAGGTGGCTTGATTTTTTTGATTGTGTGCCATTTGCCTTTCCAGTAGTATTTTGGGGAGGGATGTTACGTATCCTTGAATGATGAGATTTCCGCTGAAGGCCAACAGGATGAGCCTGAAAGGGTAGCATTCACCTGGAAAAGCTGAATGAAGTATTTATATTTTGTTTGGTTAAATTTGTACTTAAAAATGAGAAGAGTGAAAGCAAAATTGTTTCAGATTACATGAAAATGAACATGTTCTCTACGTTATATACTCTGTACTACTATTCTCTGCTAGTACTTCAGTGGAGAGACTACAATTAGCCCACCCTAAGCCATATAGAATTAGGGATCAGTATCTCTCCTGAACCTTTGGAAATATGGATTCAAGTCCCAACAGAGACATGCAGGAAAGGGAATCATGCCAAAGACAGCAGGACTCAATGTGAAAGGTTCTGCCACCTCCTCCACTTCGTGGAACTAATAAAAAGAATAATTGCCAAAAAATTTGAGATGAGGTGGGGAGCTGTTTCTAACTGACTGAAATTCTATTCCTCCTGGAAAATGTTATGCACAGAAGCACACAGCTGTCAAGATATTTCTGCTTTTCCTCCAGAAAATAAACCTTGCCAATTATAGACCTCTGAGGAGAGAGTGACACACAGTGAGGAAGAAGAAAAGGCAACAGGGATGCCCATTCCTGCCCGTCCTGCCCCCAACTTGAGAAGGCACTTGATATTCTGTGGGCTTTCTGACAAGGCGGGATTTCTACTCCATTGACTGCACAGTTTTTATGGGAAAGAATTTCTTACCTTTCTCAAGAAATCAGTATGAAATGAGAAGATGAGCTGCTTAAATGCACCTGGGCAAGCTGGTCGCCTATGGTAATTAGAAAGTGCTTCCTTGTCAGAGCAGGGAATGGGAAAGCAGCTTATATTAATCCAACTCAATAATTGCACATCTTCTGGGGAGCACAATTTTTTTGAAAGGTATGGCAATCTGTAAAGAAAAATAAAATACAAACCCATGCAGTTCTTAAGAATCCATGCTGCCCTCACAAAGCAGTTTTGAAAGATTTCTCATGTTTACTTGGCCAAAACAGGACTGTTTTGATGAAGTATGTTAATTTGTTCATCATTTCTCATCTTTACTAGCAAATCATATCCCATCCTGTTCTCCCTAACTCTAATCTTACCAGCTGCTTTTAAAATAATCTTTCTCTCACACTGTTTCATTTCTGAATCTCTTTATCAGCATTTACAAGCTTTCTGTCACTTCTGGATTTCTCTCCAAAAATCTAGGTTTAAATATGTGTTCGTCTTACTCCTATCATTACTCCATCAACACCTTCCATGCTGTGGTTTTGGTTTTTTAATTCTTTAATCCTGGGCATACCCTCTGTCTGCTGGAGATGTACCACAGAAATGTCTTTTCAATCAAACACTTACCACAGAGCCTGTCGCTGAAGGAAGACATGTTGTAAAAGTTGTTGCATAAGGCACTTCATTTCAAAAAGCCATCTCCCAGATAATATTTGCTTCTTGAAAATTTTAATTTTTAGGGGTTTTTTTGAACACATTTGAAATATAAAATCATGGTCCAGGGACGAAGTCTTTCTCTAAATTTTAGAACTAGGTTTTCAGCAGTAAGAAGAGCAAATCAATAAGGGTGGGCACCAAAATGTGCCTGTTCACAGGTTCTTTTTATAGTAAAAGAAGGTTGCTTTTAGGGAAAAAAGGGCCTTAAATAATACTGAAGTAAAATAATGAGAAAAAGCAAGTAACCTGTTCTGTGTAAGTAAAACAACCTGAAAAATACTGTATAAGGTGACAGCTTGTTGAATAAACTTAACAAACCTAGTAAGGAGAAGGGCCAACTGAAGAATGGCAGAAGCACCTTACTAGATCCACTGAGTGGGCAACAAAACACAAGGTGAATGAAAGCCAGTGTCAGTAAACACAAGGTGATGTGTACTGGCAAAACCAGCCCAACTCCACTTGTAGAAAGGGAGGCTCAGAAGTGATCACCACCACTCCTGGAGTAGGACCCTGGGGCTACAAATTAGGGCCTTTTACAGATTCAGTGAAAGCATTATCTTCTTCTCCGGGCCCAAAACAAGCAAATAAACCAGAAAACATTATGATGCCACCACACAAACCCCTGGTTTACTGCCTCTACGAACACTGTATGCAGATCTGGTCCCCTCATTCCAAGCAGAATACCTTAATGCTGAAGAAGGTTCAAGAGGCAGTACGGGTGATCAAAGGCATGGAGCAGCTTCTGTGTGAGGCACTCCAGAGCGGTATAGGACACTTTAGATGGGAAAAGGGACATTTGAGGATGTCTACAAAAATCAAGGTATCCTAGAGAGCATGTCTAGGGGCCCGGTGTTTACTGTCCTTCCTGATATAGGAAGTGGCTGGCAGCAAATAAAACAGGAAGAGGAGAGTTTGAAACCACACAAGGAGGTTGTTATTCCTGATACAGAAGGAAACAAGAAAAGGACTTTCTGGATGCTATAATTTATACAGGGTGAAAGGAAATCTGGACAAGTGCTTGGAGGAAAATCTAGTGAAGCTTTAATAATGACATAACCACATCCACTTCAGGAAATCCATTAAGGTGAGGAAAGTTGGAAGATTGGGAAAGTATGACAAATGCATGCCTTGTTCTTATTCTTATTCTTTTCTTGGGCCCCTAAGCATCTGTTTATGGGCACTGTTGGAGACTGGCTACTTGCCTAGATGGACCTGTGGTCTAACTTTGTACAGATATATTTATATTCTGCCTATGGGGCAGTAGATGTTACTACCAAAGTCCTACTGCTCCACCATTCCATTGGGATATACATGCAGAAGAGAATTCACACGGAAGGTTTCCTGCCTCTCATAAACCAGGACACACTTTCTGATCTGAACACTTTCTCACCCCACTTAACCACACACAAGGGCAAGTAATGTGGTTTTTTGTGAAGAAACGAACACACCTTCCTGCTTTCACTTTCAAGAAAGGATATTATCTCGTGCATTGGCAAGTCTGATACTGTCTTACATATAGCTGGTACATTGCATTTTTGATTACAAATTAAAATTTGTAAGCTTTTGTAAGATGTAAAATTAAAAACTTAAAAACTACAGGTTTCTAAAAAGTTACACAAAGAACACAGAAAGGACTTGAATCCAAGATTAAAAGAGAGTTTTAGAAGATGGAATATGAGTTCATCACTGAGTTTGGGGGGTTGGGGTGTATGGAAATAACTTTTCTTAAACCTAGCAGAAGTAGATCATCCTAAGACATGTATTAAGATGGGAAAGCTGCTTATTTTATACTCTTATCAGATAGACAGGTTTGCTTACATTTTTTGCAGTTTTCAGTGTTTATTATAGTTAAATGATGTAGCAAGAGTCTTCTCATGAGGGAAAGAGGTATGTGTATCAATCTCAGGGTACTAAATCCCCAAGCCTTTGATGCCATATATCAACTGTATGGATTAAGCAGCCTTTCTAGTCTTTTCTGGTGATTGACTTTTCCTGACAAACCAGCAAAAATTAAATATTTTCATAAAGACTGAGAATGTAAATCTCTATACTGCTCATATGCAGTCCAACAGAGTTATGAAATCAGGAATTTTGTAGGTTTTCCATTTGTTTTTTAGTGGGGTAGAAGAGTCTGGTAGAGATTTCTGCCTCTCAGCACTTTGGTAGAAGTTACAGTTACACTCTTAAGACAGATTGTTCAGCATATGGTAAGATCTAGCTTAATATCAAACCTTCTTTAGAAAGTAGGTAAATATTTCTCATACTAGTTTTGTGCTTTGTACAACATGAAATGGATTTATTCTTATGTTCCTGCAAGCACCAGCACACTCTTTTGCCAGAAGCCTTCACTGGCAGGTGACCTACTTTTTCTGAAGAGCAGCACCCATCTTCCATTTCCCAATTTAAATGAAATTTATTATACTAGAACACCTCTTTTTCTGACAGGTTACAATAATTATGCAGGTTATTAAATTGGATCTTGGCTTACAAATGAAGAGCAAAGAGTTCTCTAAAGGAGAGAGAAAGAAACTGAAAAGTAGCAGAACTCAAGATAAACTCCTAGACTACCCCTAAGGCCTCTTACTCCTTTAACTGCATTCCTTAGCAGACCCTTGAAACCCCCATGAACAAGTGCAGTACTTATTTCAGTGCAACATACAGCCAGCTGCTTAATACTAAAAAACCTACCACCCTCTGGATTTATTTCTCCTGAAACAAAAGAAATATCAGACTATTACTGGAATGGTATGCATCAAGTTTACTAGAAATTATTCAAAAACCAAAACCATGGGAAGTTTGGTTAACTTTGTGACAATTAGTCCTTGGTAGTTACCATTAGAAAACTGTTAATAATACTACGCAGCAATAATCAATGCTCAAATGTTTCTATGTTCTGTGATCTCATATTAGCAAAAATATACTTCTAATTTACAGATTCCATTCTTTAGCCATTGAAGACCATGTGATTTGCATCAGTCCCTCATAATACTGGCTCTTTGTTACCTGTGCCTTTGGTTTAAACAGATACCCAAATATCTCTGGCTGAAAACATTTAGGTATTTCATAGAATCATTAAGGTTGGAAAAGACCTCCAAGACTGTCAAGTCCAACCATCAACCCAACACCACCATGCCTACTAAACCATTCCCCAGAGTGCCATGTCTACATGGTTTTTGAACACCTCAAGGCATGGTGACTCCACCGCCTCTCTGGGAAGCCTGTTCCAATGCTAGACCATGCTTTCAGTAAAGAAATTCTTCCTAATATCCAATTGGAACCTCCCCTGATGCAACTTGAAGCCATTTCCCCTCATCCTATCACTTGTTACTTGGGAGAAGAGACCAACACCCACCTCACTACAACCTCCTTTCAAGTAGTTGTAGAGGGCGATAAGGTCTCCTTTCAGCCTCCTTTTTTTCCAGGCTAAACAAGCCCATTTCCTCTCACCACTCCTCATTAACACTTGTACTCCAGACCCCTCACCAGCTTCATCGCCCTTCTCTGGACACACTCCAGCAACTCAATGTTCTTGAACTGAGGGGCCCAAAACCAAACACAGTATTCGAGGTGCGGCCCTACCAGTGCTGACTACTGGGGCATGATCACTGCCCTGCTCCTGCTGGCCGCACTATTCCTGATACAAACTGGGATGATGTTGGCCCTCTTGGCCATCTCTCAACCAGCACCCCCTGGTCCTTTTCTACCAGGCAGCTTTCCAGCCACTCTTCCCCAAGCCTCTAGTGTTGCATGGGGTTGTTGTGACCCAAGTGCAGGACTCGGCACTTGGCCTTGTTAAATCTCATACAACTGACGTCAGGCCATTGATCCAGCCTGTCCAGTTCCCTCTGCAGGGCCTGCCTACCCTTGAGCAGATTGATGCTTGTGCCAAATTTGGTCTCATCTGCAAACTTACTGAGGGTGTACTCAATGCCCTCATCCAGATGATTGATAAAGATATTAAACATGATTGTCCCCAGAACTGAGCCCTGGGCAACACTGCTTGTGACTGGCCACCAATTGGATTAAACTCCACTCACCACAATTCTCTGGGCTTGCCTTAACCTATGTCAAGAAGTCATACCAGAGAAGGGGCAAGACAAAGCTCTTAATGTAGTGAAATGTACCTGAGTGAAATAGCTTCTCACTCAAAATGAGCTCTGCAAATGCAAAACTTAATGTAATCAGTATGATACCTTAAGGGTCAAAAGACCCCCAGATGTAAGCAGCTTACATGCATAAGATTTAGGCCTTAGTGTCTTGTTTGCTGGCGCTTTGCTAAAATCAGTAGTGTCTAGTTCGGCTGTTTTGCTAAAATCAGTAGTGTCTAGTTTGGCTGTTTTGCGAGACTCAGTAGTGTCTGTTTGGATGTTTTGTTAGAATCAGTAGTGTCATTACTTAATAAATTTAGAACCCTATTCAGGGTCGGGAAGAATCGGGAGGGGATGAAGCAAAAAGATAATAACGGTTTGTCAAGGTTGCTAGACTAGAAGGAATGAGAACTAATTGACGCAGGAAGATTTGTGGCTCCTTACAAAGGACAGTTTTTTGATAAGAACCAGGTGTTTACCTTAAGAACTGGTCTACACCGACCCTGCAGTTTGGGCAAGAGCCAAGGAGTAACTGAGTCTGCGCAAGTACAAGGGGTTACTAGCGGTGATGAAGAGGAGCCGTCAGCCTTCATCCCCATGACCCCCGACGACCACCACAAGGAGGCACTGAGCAAGCGCAATGGGGAGGGACTTATGGAAATGACCTCCTGAAGCTAATTTTAATACAAAGCGGGTACAGATTATGCATATGTATAGACATATTGGGGAACTTTTTGCATATGTAACACTTCGCTACATATAAACGGGGCAATTGCCGCTTGAGGGTATGCACGATAGGTGGAGCGATCCCCCGTGCATCCGGCACCGTGAATAAAGAATGCCTGCCTTTTAACACTACTTTGGTGTTATGAGGTTCATTCTTCCTACTAAATTTGGGGGATAGTTTAAGCTTCTTGAAATGTAACAGTTAATTTTTTGCAGCAAAGTTGAGAGGGGAGGGGTAGCTGGTAGAGAAGGGGTTAGAACACTCCTCGTTGAGCAACCCTTGGAGAAAACATCCCCTAGGCTCCTTCTTGCACCATTTCCCTCTTTCTCTGCTAGATAATCCCTAGGCTGCTGGCTGGCTTATCTGTGCCACCAGGAAAGTATGGATAAGGCTTTTATTTCTTTTTTCCTAGGCAACATTAAAAGAGGGATTGCTATTGCAGTGCAGATGGCCTGATCCTTGGCACTGATTGCAAAGGAAATAGGTACTCTGGAACCTAATGCCCAAAAATCAAAGCTGTGGCAGAGAGGCAGCTGGCAGTACCAGGTACGCTGCTAGTCAGGTCTCTTATTCAACAGACACCAGATACATACCTACAAATTGCACAACACACATAAAAAATGTCATGCCTTAAAGGATTTGTGGTTTCTGTTTGTTTCCTGCATACCTCTATTATTCTCACAACAACCGAAGCATAGCTGGCACCAGTGTATCAATTCAGGCACTATTCAAATGGAAAAAACTTTACTTTAGAGATCTTTGATACTCATTCTGAAAACACGGAGGAAGTAATCATCAAGACAGTTTTATAAGAGTAGCTTGTTTTTATATGCTAGCTTTGTCTTTAGGGGATGTCTCTACCGGGTCGGTAAGCAATGGTACACAAGTAGAAATCTTACTTTAAATTGTTGTCAGGGTTTTATGTTCTCTGAAATACAGAGAGAAGTCAAGATGCTTCACATTTCTCCAGCCTGTGTTTACCAACACACTGTAGACAGACTTCATCTTAGCAATGAATGTGTTGACATGTAAAATGTATTTTGTTCTTTTTCCATTCACTGTAGGAGTCTCCTGTGCTCCGAAAACACCACAAGGCATGCCAAACTGTCATACAAAGGACTATAGACAGAAGGATGACTATGATCACTGTGATAAACACTTGCTTCAGCCATGTAATTTTTCTATTAACTCACTAAATACCCAAGATGTGTTATCAAGCCCAAATTTGAGATAAATCCCTTTCAATCCTCTTGTCTTGGTTAACATAGGTACGGCAATGTTCACCAATAACCATACCCAAGCCTCCTTCTTTGGCGGTCAATAAATCTAATGCCATTCAATTCTGCAATACAACTTTACTAAGGGATGACACCTCTGTCTGCACATTCTTTATAGCATGTATTTTAGGTTTTCCATTTGCTCTAACACTGCGGAAATGTTTACTATGTCTTTTCCTAGGTCACTTACTTCCAGCCACAGCAGGAACCATCTGACAAAGCTATGCCCATAACTGATTGAATGATTCCTGTCATGGCTCTGCTTAGCATGCATTTCTGCAAGTGCCTGACAAGGTTCTCTGTTCCCTGGTGTACCTTATCATGTTCTGCCCTGGCAGTTTCTCTCATTATTGTAGGTGGTACCACTATTTGGCTGGTCAGCATTATAGTCCATCCTCTTTCATCCTTTCTAGCCTGCAGTTTAGTAATCAGTTTTCCACCTTTTTCATCATATTTTGGGGGTTCTTTAGGTAAGGTTATACCCCTTTACCCCTTTCTGGGACTAAAGCTAGGATGCCTTTTTCTGCAGCCTCTCTAGCAGCCTCATCTGCCTACCTGTTTTGGGGACAGTTTTACCTGACTGGTGTGCCTTACAGTGCATTATTGCAACTGCTGCTGGCTTCTGGATGGCTTCTGATAATTTCAATACTTGTTCTGCAGGCTGAATGGTGGTTCCTTGTGCCGACAAAAGTCCTCTTTCTTTCCATATCACTCCATGTGTGTGGACTACTCCAAAAGCATATTTAGAGCCTGTCCATATGTTAACTTTTTTTCCTTGGCTCAATTCTAGCACCCTGGTAAGCGCTATTATTTCAGCCTTCTCAGTTAAAGCTGCTGCTTCCATCTGTATACAACTCCAAAGCCAGCTCTTCTAATGGGGTGTCTTTAAGGTCCAGTGAGCTCGAGTAGACTTCCTCGATCACCTGTAAGCAGTCATGTTCCTGGTCTCCTTTGGCTTGACCACATGTCAGGAACACAGCAGGGTTAACAATGGTGGTTAAATGGACGTCATCCTGTTCCAGCAACACCGCTTGGTACTTTTAACATCCTGCTAGGGTATAGCCAATGCCCTCCTTTCTGTTCTAATATAGTGATCACCATATGTGGGACACAGACTGCAATCCTCTGTCCCATGGTAAACTTAAGAGCTTCAGCAACAGCCTTCAAACAGCCAGGCCATCCCAGAGTCACATTATCTAGTTGTTTCAACAGCCTGACGATTTGGTCCAAGGTATTGTGATAGGACATCCAGAGCCATTCCTCTTCTTTCATGAGTAGAAAAGTTCAAATATTTTTGTGAGGACTGGCAAACCCAAAGCTGGTGCCTTCATCAAGGCTTGCTTTAGTTCTTTGAATGCAGCCTTACCAGTGTCAGTCCAGTCTGTAAAACCATTACTTGAACTATTAGAAGCTTTAAGTTGTTCATATCTAAAGTCCGTAGCTCATAATCCACAGACGACACCATCCCACCATTCCCAGAAATGCTTGTAGTCCTTCAAAGTCCTGGGTTCAGGGAGTCAGCAAATAGCTTCTTTTTTCCTCAGTTCTTTGTCCTCTTAAAATTTCAAAACCCAGGGAAGTTACCACTTTCTGTGTTATCTGGGCCTTTTTGACGCCTGATAACCACTAGTTCCAGTAAAGTTCAGGAGGCCAATTATTAGTGCCATGCCCTGTTCTTCTGTTTCTATTGCAATCAGTATGTCATGTACATACTATAACAAAGTCCCTTGACAGTTTTTTATTTTGTTTTTTTTCTCTTCCAAATCTCTAATTCTTGTGCCAATTGGTTTTCAAAAATAGTCGGGCTATTCTAAAAGCCCTGTGGTAAGACTGTCCGCGTGTATTGTGTTTTCCTCCCAGTCTCAGGGTTCCCATTCAAAAGCAAAAAGCTCCTGGCTCTTAGGCTCAAAAGAATACAGAAAAAGGCATCTTTTAAGTCTAGCACTGTAAACCATTCTTGTTTCTCGGTGAGAGTGGTTAACAAGGTCTAAGGATTTGCAACCACAGGATGGATATCCTGTGCTGATTAATTGCGCTCAGAACCTGAACTAGTCTATAATCTTTTCCATTAGCCTCTTTTACAGGCAATATTAGGGTGTTATATTTAGATTCACATTCTAGTAGCCTTTGTCTGCTTTCTAATTTTAGAGGATATTGTTTAATTCTTACCGGAGTCGATCCTGGTTTCAAGTCAATTTTCACAGGCTCAGCTCTTTTGGATTTGCCTGGAAATTCTCCAGCCTAAACAACTGGAATTTCTACATTATCCTCTTCTGTCGGTATGAATTTCTTTTCAAGGTTGGTGTCCTGCAACAATAAAGCTGCTGCCTCAATATATTTAGTTTCTGGAATTAAAATTCACCGCCCTTAAATTTGATTTCTGCTTCCAATTTTTCAAGCAGATCCCTTGGCTTGGGAGAGTTAGGCAAATACAGGAACTGATGGGTGACCCGTCACTTTCCCAAGTTCATTGTCAAAGTCTTAAAGAAAGGCCTAACTTGACGAATTCCTGTCTCACCAACAATGCTTATATTTTCAGAACTCAATTCCCCTTCTAAGGTATTTAAAAAAGAATAAGTGGGTTTTGTATCTACTAAGAATTCAGTTTTCTCTTCTCCCAACTTGACTGGGAGAGATTCCTCTGGGAGAGATTCCTTTGGTCCCCGTCAAATATCCTCATTAATTTCTGCAAGTAATAGGGGACTGGAGTGCTTTTGCAAGGGACACTCCTGCTTCCAGTGACCCTCCTTCTTGCAGTGTGCACATTGTTTCTCACCAGCTGGGGGCCTAGCCGGCAGGCCCCTCCATATATCATTCCACGTACTTGTCCTCATCCCCTAAAAGGGACTCCTTTGCTTCTTCCAGCACCTACCTCCAAGGCTGCAATTATCCTACTGTCTACCCTCTTCTCTCCCATGCCACCTCCAGCCGAGGGGGCCCTTCTCCACAGTACCACCACTTTGCCGTCCTCCCATCCCTCCTCACTGATTCTGCATCTCCACCATTCTCCCACAGACCATCTCAATAACCTCGACTTGTTGCCCTTCACCTTCCCACTCTGACCACTCCAAAGCCTTTTTTCAATTTTGCCAATTTGGTGTCAGTGTAGGGGATTTCTTTAGTTATAACTTAGGGAAAATGAACCTGCTCATCTTCATAAATATATATGGCTTTAATTAAGGGTCGCAGCGAGGGTGGTTCGGGTCTTTCTAAGTTTTCTCTCGCTGCTTGTGGATCGTTAACATGGTAAATAGCCGGGGGCGGGGGGGGGGGGGCTCCTCGTGGGCGGTGTTCACAAGGAGTTGCTCCTTAAGAGCAATTTGCAAATTCTTGACCAACTTGCCTTTGCAAGGTTTGAACCAAAGTTTGGAGGGATTCGATAGTCTGAGATTCGGCAACACCACCGTGCTCTCCTGCCTCCACCGCTGCTGCTAGGTTGGCAACGAGGACGGCACAGACAATGGCTTTCCCTTTGCCATGTGGAGCCCTGGTGTCCTTTTTCAGAACAACCATTCGGTCTACAACGCTCTGCAAATTGTGCCAATTGTTCTGTGCCCAATCCACAACGGATACAGAAGGCTGGGCGCTATGTTTCTCCAAGAAATCAAACAAAACTTCCCTGTCTCCAGGGGCACTCATTTTATCACTCAGATAAGGACTGGGCAGTCTTCCCAGGAAAACAGCACAAAAAATCTTGACTATACTACACCCTATTCGTTAGACAAGGCAAATTCTAGACGAAGAGGTTTCACATAAACAAATCTTAGTTAAGGAGATTTCACGTTCATTTTCACGATGAAATGCACAATTCTCCAGATTTCCCACACTCGCTTTACAATTGTATCGTGTCTCAGTTACTCATTCATTCACCAGTCACACCAGAGTTAACTCGGCTCATTTACACTTAATTATCAATTTTCCAATGCCTGACAGGTATATCCAAATTCAATGTCAACAAGCCACTATCCGAGTTCAGCATCAATAAATCCGTATTGCCAAAAGTACAAAACTTATGGGGGTTACATAAGTGTACCAGTACCAAAAGCACTTACTAAATACCTAAGTACACCACTCACTTCACAGCGACGCTGTGTCTCAAACACACACACACACACAAAGTTAATAGACTTTTAACATAAAATTCCCGGGCATTCAAATGGTACAATTATCACTCCAGTTAACATCCGTCCAGCAGCTGCAAATATGAAACCCAAATGCAATTGCGAGGAGGCCCACTTACCCTTCTCCTGCTTCTTCTACAGTCATTAGCAGGTCCCTCCTGGCTCCCAACACCGGGATGCAGCGGTGACCTCAGATTTGCTCGATCTACTCCCAAGATCGCTAGCGGCCGCTCTATCGGTCAGCAAATCTCCCTGGCCGCTCTATCGGCCCAGGTACCCTCCTCCCACACGGCGATGAAGTAAACAACCCCTGAAGACCACCGACTCAAATCACTGAGCATGCAGAGTTGGGAGGGACTTATGGAAATGACCTCTTGAAACTAATTTTAATACAAAGCGGGGACAGGTTATGCCTATGTGTAGGCGTATCGGGAAACTTCATGTGTATGTAACACTTTGCTACATATAAATGGAGCAAGCTGCCGTGTTGTGGTGCACACGACTTTGGTGGGACTACCCCCTGTGCTGCCCAGTGCTGAATGAACATACCTACTTTACAATCTTACAGGTTGTGGAGTCTGTTTCTGCATGTCAATAGAATATCAGAAATCATACTGTTGCATCAAAACTGCTTGTGTTTTGATTACTGTACCTCACATCAGGGCTCTGAATCTGGCCTTTTTGGCAGGGTCCGTTATAAAGGTGCCCAAACTGAGCTCCTAATGAGAACGTCCAGAAATCACACTGGTTCATACGTAAATACAGATGGTTTGTCAGCCTGGGCTGGTTCTACCGCTGAAGGCTAAAGATATGCTGTAAAAGTATTGTCCTCTGAATGAAAAGTTAACTCTGAAGCATTGCCCAATTTAACTGCCTCGTACTTTGCTCCACCTTGTCACCTTTTCAGCATTTAATGTTTTCCAACCTACTGCATGCATCTGTTTCCACAGGGATTGCTCTACCATTCACACGGTTACTGATTAACCTATGATTGGAGTTAAAGGATTACCCTGAGACAAGACACTTTCAAGGCACTTGTGGTTTTATTAACCGACTGCCTTTGAATATCGCAATCCAGCTGTAGTGAATTTTGCAGAACTGAGCAAGTTGGGTGTTTTACTTCAGTATGTGAGGAATAGCTTTCTGATTGTCCAGTATATATATAGATTTCACTATATCACAGCAAATATTTGTTGAAGTAACTTCTGCTATCTTTTTTTAAGCACATAACACTTGCTTTTTAGACGTGTGGGCAGCCTAGATTTTCTTGATGAAGAGAACATCAAGTGCTCATTAAATCTTAACGTGCATTACGGATGCAGCACATACAATCCTCACAATTAAAGAACGTTCCTGAAGTTGTTGTTTATGACAGTCCATCTGAATTTGGAAACATAACATTACTTAACAACGTGAGCATCTATTAATCAATGGCTTTGAAATCCCAGGGAGAACTATCAAATATATTGATAAAGAGAATTATCACCCTTAAATTCAAGAAGTTATGGTAAGTGAGTTGCAATGACTAACGGGAGAATTAAACGCAGTTCTTTGGTAGTGAGTTCAAGTGACTTTACAAAGTAATGAGCAAAACAACAAAACTGTGATCATGAGTTCCCTCTCCATTATTGTACTTACCTGTACTTGGTTAAGTGGTAACTTAACTTATGGCTACTGGTCTGCTAAACTGTGACTTAAGCCAACAGCTGCCTCTCCCGTATTAACTCCTCACTCTCCCTCTGGTTAGCTGCTGAGTTTCCAGTGGTGTGGAAGCTGGCAATAAGGGCAACTGTGCATTCCTTGTTTTGCTTCTGCTATCCAATGCCCTTAAAATACCATCTTTTCGTCAGGGTCAACCCCAAAGCAGACCTGGTGCATATCTATGTCTTCCAGCTGCTATGCATCTGATTCAACAAGTATCTCTCTCCCCTGTGTTGCTTCTTGGTGAAGAGAGTCAGAATGAACTATTGTTGATATCAGACCACGTGGACTCACATTTTCCAACCAGTTGTGCTTCTGTAAAGTCAGTGGAAAACACTGTCAACCTCTGCAAGACCACGAAAGATGCATTATCTTGGGGGCTGCAGGCTGCAAGTGTACACAGAGGGTGAACCACCATGAAGCACCGAGCTGTAAATTGTCCCCAGACAGTCTGCTGCTGTCGTGATGCCACATTAGAACAGAGCAAAGATGTGATAAGGATAAGGAAAACCGAATGTGAGTGTATTTAAACATGAAGATTTACAATAGACATTGAGGTTTCTAAAAAGGTACTAAAGGCCATAACATTAAGTTGTTAAATAATTGTTATCACTCTCAAGATACTGTAATTGAAAGCTAAGCAATGCTAATGGAGCCATTAATCATGCAAGTTAAGAGCAAACTACACCAGGGATTTGCAGCGTCAAGGTCTTTGTGCAAAAGCTATGAAGTTAACAGAATAATCTACAAGATGTGGGCATACTTTTGGAGGGACACTGGCTTCTGTTGCTGAGACATTCTACAAGTAATAAAATGCTACAAAATGTCAGCAAAACCCCGCAGGTAAGGCATGTGAGGTGTGTGTGTGCTTGTGTGTGTGCCTGGGGGGATTTAAAAATAGAAGGCATATGAGTTTTATATTTAATTTTGAACACTCAGAGGTTTCAATTCACTCCTGCCACAGCAAATAGATGGTAAAAAGGCTTTACCTATGCTGAGTACACAAGCAAGTTAAGAATGAATGGAAAGAATAAATTAAGTTTACACTTTCCTATGTGATAAACTACACTTCTCATGATGTCCCAGAGAAACTTTAGTACTTACTGGGAGTGTTCAGAGGTACATGTAATTTTGGAATATGAAAAAAGAGGCTGAAATTTAATTGGCTTGCTTTAATATGAATGAGGCCACATTCTGCTGAAAATGAACATTTTTATCTAAGACCTCACAATGTGATACTTGGATTTTATGATTACATCTAAGATGTTTCTATTTACGTACACAAAATGCAAGTATGTATGACCATACAGAAAATACCCCAGAGAAAGTATCATTGTAATGTCATGGGAAAGAATATATCCAATATAATTAATTGTTGATATACAGCTTTACTTTCAAAAATAATGTTGTTTAACATAGTTTAAAGGTCATAATTTAAAGACTAATTAAAAGTCTTCATTACAAAGCAAGCAAGTAGGAAGCAAGCTCTCTCCTCCTTTTATCTCAGATGCTTATAAAATAGAAAAAAAATTGAATGGAACAGAACTGTTTTCTGTTTCCCTGCATAGGCGTATAGGTAGAAATGTGACTGAATTTGTCAATTATCATTGTACTTTAATCACATTCTTCAGTCTTTTTTCAACTTTGCCAGTTTAGCCCAGATTTTCCTAGTCTATAATTTCCTGTCATGCAGATATTTTTTCCCCAGGTTGAATATTTATTTCCATTATCTTCTTCTCAGACAATAGCAAATGATGCCAAGAAACTCAATCATTAATAATCAGTAATGGGACAGTATGGAGGAACTAACGGTAGACTTACTAGAGCTAATCACCCCGGGAAAAGGAAAGTATTGCCTCCTCCTTTCACCATCGTTACTTGCTTTCTCACAAGCAAAGATGAGAGATCACAATGCAAGAAGTCATTTGCCTACACTTCTATGTGGGTGGTCAAGGGTATGCAAGTAGGAAGGTAAAAGACAATTTGTAATTAAATTCCTTGTGTTTGGTATTTGCTTTCTTTCATATGTTACTTTGTAAATGTCTGATTACTGAACTGGTTTTGTTAGGTTATGTGATAAAGCTTGTCTGCACACCCACCAAGAAGCACAGAGCAACAATGGCAGGAGGGGGACGCCAAATAATACCCTGCCCTGGCTGCTCCCAGGCCCACCCCAGGGCCACCAGCTCATCAAAGGCCCATTGCACAAGCCTCAAGGAGCCCAGGGGCAGGGAACCCAAATAAAGGGCTCCTGAAGTATGAACCACCTTGCCATGCCCTCCTCCCCAGGGCTGTCCCAGGAGAATCCCAGCCTGTGCCCAGCATGAAACCCACCACCAGCAGCCATGAGGAGCACCCCTGGGTCACACTTCCAACTGAGGGGGTTGCTGTCCAGAGCTGGGGGACACATTGTGGGTGCAGGGGAAGAGCAGCTTGGGATTCCACAGGATTTATTATCTGGGATGTCTGGGGAGGAACCAAAGGTAGGAAAAAGGGCCTGAGGTGATCTGGGGATGACCAGGAGTGGGAAAATGAGGGGCAAGTTGGCAAAAAGGGTCAGTGGCAGGTAGGTAGTTGGCTGGTGGGTACGCTTGTTAGCCATGCCCCGTGCCCAGCCAGCGCAGCCTCTCCTGACTGCTTGTGACAGTCCTTCCTCACTGTCACTGAAGGCTATGCACATGTGTGTGCACATGTGGGGTCCAAGTGCAGAGGCTGGAGTCAGAGGATGTGTGGGAACCCCGTATCTGTGATGCAATAACCACAGTGGATGTGCAAGTGAGTGGTCAAGCAGCGACAAGGACTGCACTTCACGGGGTGCTGGCCTGCTGAGGTGACCAGGAGTAAGTGGGTGTGGGGGTTTCCGAAGGCGAGAGTTCAAGGGGTTGGGCTACAGGGATAGGGGAGTCCCAGTAAGCTCTGTGTGTGCACACGCGTGTGTATCCATGTGCTGTCATAGCAGCTGGTGCAGGGCTGTATGTCCAAGTGCCAGCAACTGGGGACACTGGGATCCAGGGGCAGCTGCTGGGTGGGCTGAGGGCCTCAGCCAGCTGCCAGAGGGACCCACCTCATCCATACGTGTGTGTATTTTGTCACTTGTGGACCCCCGTCCTGCTCCTGTGGAGAGGGGAGCAGGATGAGGCCCTTGGTGCTGCCTGTGTCCATGTAAGTGCTCTGGGTGTCTGTCTAATCTGTGTGTCCAGACACATATATAGGTACACATGCAGTACGTATGTATGCTCTGTGTGCATCTGCCTGCTGGGAACTCGTTGCTGGTTGGACCCGGGGATGTGCAGCTGAGCAGCCTCTCCTCTCCCAGACTCTTAGATCCAGCAGGATATACTGTCCTGCAACCTAAATACACGTTTTTAAAAAGTGATAATAGAATTATTTCTGTGTAAACAGATTAATGACTTAGCTATACAGAAACCAAAGTTTATTTATAACTTTAATATTTATTCAAGGATAAATCTCTAGCCTATTAGGGGACTTGGATTCAGCTCCCAGACTGATTTTTTTCTCATAAAAGTCTTACAGCTCGCTGGCAGTTTTTTCTGAAACAGCACTGGCTGAGGGCTACAGTCCTGACCTACCAGTGATCTCAGCGCAACTGCGAGGAGGCCTGCCAGGCTCAGCCAGTCTGTGCAGATGCAAAGTGCTCATCCCTGTAAAGTGGCAAATGTTCAGAGATGGCTCACCATTTAAATTCTAACCAGCTCCCTGCTGTTGGAAGCAAATATATGTTATATTCTTGCTTATTAACAGGTTACAAAAGCAGATTCCATCTGAACCTAGTTAGGGTTTGTGCTGCTATCTCCACTGGAGGAATACTTCAGAAACACATTCTTCTGATGATTTGCAATTGCTGTTAATTTCCAGCCTGAAGCCACTCCTGACTGATCCATTTTTTTGTGATTATAGCTCTTAAGCTCTGACTTTTTTTTTCCTCTCTAGCATTTATCTCTGATGCTCATATAAAGAGCAAATATATCCATCCATTCCACTAGTTTAAATAAGCCAACCATTTAAAAATTATGCAGCTCACACTGCATATTTGGCCCGTGCCTGAGGTTCCTGAATTTTTACTGCATCCAAAATAACACACAGCAAAGCACCAGCCGCTCAGGTTTGAAAATAACAGCTAACAACTGGGAAGCAGCAAGGAACAGCTTTCTAAGCTGTGTCTCAGCTGTGACTGACTGAGCTCTCCATTTTAATGTGGTTAAACCTAGCCAGATCGGACCCTTTGCTATACTGCTGCATATAAGAAGCAAATAATGCCTGTCCACCGCCTTCCTCGGTTCCCTTGTCACTGATCCTTGAATACTAACGATTTCTTTTCAAGCATGGGATCAAATGCAGTGTGGTAATGCAGAGGTGACCTTTAGGTTTTACACAACAGCAATAGGTAACATTCTGTGCAGATGAGATTGCTCCATCAGGTATTGAAAGAGTAAAAGTATAAACAAGTGTCTTTGCAAGGCTGCATGTAACAATGAAAAGAATACAAGTATCACTTTCAGAAAAAAATGCTTTTGGTATTAATAATAATTACTAAACATTAATTATTATTCTGGTGGCGAGAATGTGCTTGCTTCTGTTTATCCCACCCATTATTCAGGCATGTAAGTATTATTTACTCTCCCTAGGAAAAAGAGAAAAAGCCACATGTAATTCACCATAAACTGTAGAAACAGTGGAAGATCTCAAGGATTTATTGAGAGCAGTAATAGAGAGTATTTTTAGCTTGCTCTATGGAACATATGGTCAAACTATTGCTCCCATCCCATGAAACTGTTAATCTCGTTGTAATCGATGGGATTACTCATGAGTTTATCAAATCATTAACCTAAACAAACCAGGATCATAATCTGGATTCCAAAGTATAATCTGCAAAGAAACTAGGTATCAGCCTAGCTTTGTCCAGCAGCTTCAATAGGAAGTGGCCAACAGGGAGACATCTTAATTACTAAAGATGACATGAAGTTTACTAATACAGAATTACACTTGTGAAGGGGAAAAGATTATCAAAGACATTACTTGTGTGTATATAATACTGATGACCTGGACAGGATCAGACCAAAACCGAATAGTTTGAAATATTCCATGTTTTTTAAACTACTGATTAAATTTTTTAAAGCATCTAAATGAAGTGACTTTCCTCATCTGTAAAGTGGAGATTTTCAGTAAGTTCTAGCATGTATTTGGACTCAAGTTACTTCTGAAAATACTATCCTAATTATCTTTCACTGCATTTATTCTACTGGTATTCAGAAATAGGTTGTGCTCTGTGGTAAAGCAATAGAATGCTGTCCCAAACTTTACCTGAATGCCTGCAAAAACCCTGCTGGGAGGAATTAGTCTCTGTGAACATTCATGTTTTGTTTCCAAAGTACCTTGTCACGCACTCTGAGATGTTTAGTTAGTTTGTTTTTATTCTAGGAAAGAGTGATCTCCTATTGTTCCCTACACACACAAAAAAAGAGATGACACATTAATTCAAAGTACTTATGGGGAAGAGGGTTGCATCAGGCACCAACAATATTACAGTGGGGTGTCATTAAGAACTTTTCTTTTGTGTGAATGTCACTGTAAAGTCACCTTTACTTCATACTTTTTCCTCATTTCACATCAATGTCTTTCCATGGACAAATTAGTCAAGTACCTAAGCAGTGCATTACAGCTCATGGCTGTAAGACACCACTGGTACTTGGCTTTGAATCCTGCCCTGCCCCTGTTCCATTTGATGTGTACTTGCATATCTTAGATTTCAGACACTCAATGACAAAATTGTGTTTAAGATTTAAAATGTGAAATAAATGAGTATGTAATACCAGAAATTCTTACCATTTTGATGCCAATATATTCTTCCAAGTTATGGCTACAGCAATTTTCACTGTGTATACTTGTTCCACATGACCAGAAATGACAACAATTTCCTCTTCTGTATATCAGAGAAGTTTTGAAGAAGCACCTTAAAGTAGTGTAATAAAAAAAAAAAGGAAAAAAAAAAGGTGCTGTGCCCCACTTGTTCCCACTTAGCTTGGGAGAACAGACAACAAGAGGCAGAAATTCAGCCCCTAACCATCTTTTTTTATAGGCACGCAATTCAGAGAGGCCTGATTGCTGTCTCTTCTCAGCCAGCAGGATATGAGCTGTGTCGTTTCAGAAGCTGCTCAGACATCATAGCTTGGTCCACTTTACGCGGCATCTGTCACAGACACGCTTCCACGCCAGCGGCTGGACTGGAGCTGCCTCAGAGGTGCCTGGCTCAGCTGTGCAGCGCTGGTGTGGGACCAGCAGCCTCTTGCCCTGCCATCAGGAATCACACCATGTAACGCTGCTGTAGCCTCCAACAGCCCAGACCCGAGAGCCCAGGGACTGGGCAACCTGTCTGTCTCGAATCACAGCTGACTTTTGTGACGCTCATCAGAATGCCAAAGCGCACTGAAGGCACATGTTGAGGAAAATTTGAAGTTTCTATATTCAAGACTGGTGATGCTAAAAAACATGATCTAAATTTTAGGTGGGGCACAAGTTATAAATTATTCAGAAATTATTTCCTGAATAATGGAAATTATTGATGACAAGCAATGGAAATACAGATGATCCACTTGAGCTAACCTAGCTTGGAAAAAAACCACTCACTTTCAAAGTCTACTTTAAACCACCTTAAAATTATCATATCTTCTTTGCCACAATGCAGGGTGGTTGTGTTTTGGTTTGTTACACACCCTAAACTGCTTCTACTGCTAAGCATTACAGAAACATCTTCCATCATCACTCTTTGTGTGCTTAGAACACGTTTTTCACAGAAGAAATTAGTTTAGCAGAGCATTCATCTTCTGATAGTCAGTTTTCCACAGGGAATGCATGGATTTTAGTTAATGAATAATGTGGAACACTTCTACTGCCACTCTTCTTACCATATGCAGAGTATGAAATACAAAGGTTTTCTAATATGAAAATGTATAAGGAGGCCATGTTAGCTATCCTCACCAGAAAATCCACTACGTAAACATGCTATATGTTACCCGATTGTTTTAAACTAATGAGAATAGGAACATAATTTTTAATATTCAGAAATTTAAAAATATACTAACATATGCCATTCTGAAAAATGATGGCACTATTTATAGGAGAAATCATGTTTCATGGATATATGATTAAGGACAAGCATTTAACAGAATACGGTGACCTTTGCATGGCTTTTCAGGAAAATTGTCTAACCCTATCTCATTTTACAGACTGGAGCTTGGTAAATCTTCACTATTTCTCTAGCGTGTGACTTTGAACTGTCATGCACTGCTGGTCTCAACCCCTCCTGCAGATTGCTTGAGTATCCTCCTGGGTACTCATTAAAATAAAATAACTGCCTGAAACACTAAAACCGCTCTTCTTCAGCTTTTCAGTGTCAGCCTTTTGCTCGACCTCCACATAATTGTGAGAGGAGATGTTTATCACTGAGGAGGGAAGAGTGGTTCCTTAGCAGACTTTAGCCCCTCTTCCCTTTAATGTTACCCCACTAGGGATACACGCATCTAAGCATTCAACTATTTCTGCTTCCTAGAAGGAAATCTGCTGTTTTGCTCTCACAGGCTTCTTGCAATGTTTCCTGAGCATCGCAAAGGTCTGTCTCCTGGAGTTGGCAAAGCCTGCTCTGAGCTTGGATGGTCCTGGCACTGATAATTCTTGTCACCTCCTGCCACTGCCACCCATGGATGCTGTTGAGTAGCTCACTGCACTGGAGCAGGTTTACGATATATATACTATTTAATGGTAACAGCAGTGTAATGGATTCACAGCCTGAGTTCGACCATGGTGCAGATGAAATCAGATTCTTCTTCCTCTCCTGACGTGCTTTTATCAAAACTCTTCCACTTCTTACTTGGGGAGGGGAAGAGCAATTGTTAAAGGAGGAGACGCGTGCAGGGGGAAGGAATATCCTTATGCTTTAGAGATACACTTTTCATTCTTGGCTTGTACCTGAAGTATCTTCCACTTTGTTTAGTAACAGCAGATACTTCCTGTCAGCTCCTCGACATGACAGGATACAGATTTCCTTTAATTGTATGAAAACTTAAAAACTTATTCCATGTAATACCTACTTGTGGCAGGCTATGCAGAACCCACCTTGTCATTATTCACAGTTAACGAGGGCATCAGGACTTGCCAGAGAAACCAGAGCAGGGAGGAAGTACCAGCACCATCAGATCTGGCTGCATCAGTCCCAGCAGAGCGCAGAACCCTCTCCTGGGCTTCAGGTCCATGCTGCTACATCAGAGCTCAGTAATCGCTCATTTCCCATCAAACAGAGACCGACAGACTGGCCCGTTGAATTAAACAGTAAAACTCCCATATAGTACATGGGAGCGAGATTTTACCCATTTAACTATTTACTTACCTTGGAATTTTTATTATACTAATCTCCGTGGGATTTTTAATACATTAATCTTTGGACTAGAAGTTGCAGAAATACAATTCTTGCAATGGGTCTAGTCTACCTGGTTAGCATGGTCTTACTAGGTCACGAGTAATAAATACATCTCCTGTGATGCATTGTTTCTGGTGATTTTAGTAATTTTAGTGAAACTGCTCATTTTAATCATACTTACCAGCCCAAACACGTCTACCAAACACTAATAGGATTGTGCAGGTACTTTATGGTATTTAGGGCATGGGATTCACAAGTGATGGCACCTTGAGCGTTCAGTGAGCAGGCACCAAGAGCATAAATCTATATTTACCATGTTTCAGTGACAACATTTTCCTGTATGGCATTGTTCACCCCATTCTAGATTGCCTTTCTCCTACAAAGGTCTTGCAATAGCCTTGAAGTTGCTAGCAGACAACATGCTAATCCTCTCTCTGATCACTTGGCTAAAAGGATTTTGACTAGGAAGACCCAGCAGGGTCACTTGACATGACAAAGTGTACTTCAGTATAAATATGCCAGAACTAAACAATGCCACTATACATACACACACACACACAAAAGGATAATGTCTGAAAGGACTCTATATTTGCCTTTCTTAAGTTAGCCAAGGACATAAAGTGGAAACACAGATGCCACGGGTTGGTTAACACTCTGGTGAACAGTTAGACAGCTTATTCCCTGGTTCTTCCCATCAGCAATGTTTCCTACTTTATGACTTGGGAGAAAATCCGGCTGGAGTCTTCCCTGTCTGCAATGCCTCAATTCAAATCCCATTGAAATTACTAAGATTCCCGATGAAATCTTTAAATTCTGGATCAAAATCCGAAGGCCAGAAAGTCTAATGTGTTTTCTTGGGACACAAATAACACAAACGGGTACCTATTAAAACTTCAAAATAATGGCAGGATTACACTTAATTTTAACAAGCTCCTAGAAACTATGGAAACAATGTGGTAGCCAAACACCTGCTTTTCCAGATGCCTGAACGATATTTTAAAATCCAGCTTCGAGAGTTCAGCTAAAGTAAGGTTTTATCAAGGGCTTTGTGAACCTGAACAGGCAAATCTTTCTGAAAAAATAGTTCAAATATTCTCATTTGGATTAAGTGCAAATACCTGCTTCCCTGTGGCAGCACAGTGAGAGGCCGCCTCTAATGGATTTTGGCTCAATCTAACAATCCAGCCCCTTCCCTATGGCGCGAGATGAGTGGCACCAACTCCGTTCTAACTTGCTTCATTTCAGGCATACAAAGATCTTTTAGCTGTAAAATTTCATGTCCTAAACAGGTAAAATCCTTCCACTTATGATGAGCATTCCTTGTTTTCAGAAAGCTTTTAGTTTATCCAAGTCTCAGTTGTAGGTATGTCTGCTCTGGAAACCACAGTGCAGGTAACAGTTCATACCTGCCTCGTGGATGTCAGTGATCTTCAGTCTTTGCTCCAACACCTTCCCCTTCTTTTTTATTTTAATAGCAGAATATTTACCCTTCCAGTTGGCAATTTTTTTGCGATACTCAAAGCCAAAAAGCTTAGCAGAGTCTGCTTTTTGGACAGTTATAAGGTAATGAAAACAAGGTAACAAACAGTCCAGGGAGTGAATAAAGCACACAGCAAGACGGAGGCAAGGACTACTGTGACCTACTCAGTTTTTCCAAACTTAAGGTATGTAATTCTACGTTAATAAGCGTTCCAGCTTCTTAACATCCACATGGGGAAAAAAAAAACCACAGTAAATCAGTAATAATTAGAAAAGTAGTTTTCTTTCCCATTTTGCCTTTGCACTTCAACATCTATTCTCTATTAACTGCTCTCTTCATTTGTTTGCTCAATCTTCTCTCTTGAGCAGATAAAAGGGTTTCATTAAAGCAAAGCCTAATGCTGTCAGTGGCAGGAGAGCTGCCAACCCTGGCGGTTTTAGTAAGTCTATTAAGCTGACCTAAGCATGCTAATACTTAATAAATTCCTTCTATTCACAGCAGTCCTTTGCAAATATTCTTTTATCTCATAGAAAAAAAAAAAGTTATGCAGTCCAAGTGACTAATAAAAGACCAGACCCCACACGCTACCTTACCTTTACATATATATATATATATATATTATTTTTTTTTGTCCTAAGAGAAACAGCACCATACCATCAATCGTAACGTCTGCTGTACCAGAAGCACTTCTTGAGATTACAGAAAGGTCTAACAACAGCTTCATTAAAGTAGTCTGTTTCAGGGATTATTAAGAAGAAACCAGCGCTGGACAATCAAAACAGAATTTTTTTTCAAGGATTTCCTACCACAGCCCATTTGCAGAGTAGATGTTCTAAACCTATCTGAAGGACATCTGTTATACCCATCTAGTACAGCTTACCTCTAATTTATCCAGAGCTCAACAACCCCCCAGATTCTACAAATCACTGACTTCCATGGCACTTAATATGGTAGAAAATACTCTGAAGACTAACAAGTGAACTACATAACAGTACCAGCAGTCATCACCGCATATCACAGTAAAAGCCTTTATCCTCCTTAACATCATTTGCCTTTCTTCAGGGCTCCACAGCTCCAGCTATTAATTCATGTTTCATTGAAACAAAGTTTTTAAAGCAACAAAGCACTGAAAAGTTCATCTCTTAAATAAGAGAACAAATTTGTAGCAGTAGAAGAGTTTCAGTTCTACAAAAATCTTGACAAAAAAAAAAATCTATGTGGTTTCTAAAAGAAAAAAAATGGAGTGCTCATGTCAAAAAGAGAAGATTGATCTTAATTCTTCTCTTCTGAAAGATTAATGTCATTGTGTAGGTAATGTAATAAATTGGGGTGGGGGTGGGGCAGGAGGGAGAGGGCACCACCCTCATGTCTAACAGGAAACATACTCAATAAGCATGATTTATTTAAGTGCACATTTCCCTGAGAACTACCGTCAGGCAAGTGCAGGAATGATGGTGGAGCAGTCCCACAGCATCATTTCTCCAGCCATTTGTGATGTTGGCTAGTGACAGCTGATTTTTTATTCATTCTCTATTTTCAGGTTTTTCAAATGGTACTGGAGACCTTATTTGGTTTAGTTCACACAAAATTATCATACAGATGAAAAAATAATAAAAGGACCATGGCTCTGTGAATAGACAGGATTGTATTTTAAACTCAGAACCTAAACTGTCCTCATAAGAAAAAAAGCACTCATCTTTGTAAGGGTTTAACAGATAAAAACTAATCACACACATGCCGATTATTATATTTAGTGTAGAATTTATACACCAGCTACTGCAGTGAGCCTAACAACACATCATCAACTTTGCACAGAAGCAGAACACCTACTGAGGAAAATAAACCAACTTTCTCCATCAAGGACTGTCTTTCTGCTTCCCCAAGGAAAGAGAAATTGTGCTGAAGCCACCTACAGCAGGCGGCAATCGTGTTGCTTAGCTGTAGCTGTGGTGAAGCCTTACAAATAAAGGACAACTTGGCACTTAGACAGTGATGAATTACGCTTCTTCACAATCACCTAAGTATACCCCTAAGCAATTCTTCTCTGCATTATTTCATTAATTTAATTCATATCCTTGCAGGGCAAAACAGTACTTACACTAGATAATGCAACAGCCTGCTGACCTCTTCTCACACGGCTTAGTTCTGCTGTTCTGCATGGGAACACCCACTTGTCAGAGAACAGAAAATACAGATGAGTTAGAGCATGAAGAAGCAAGTGAAATTCTCTCCTGTGAATAAACTGACTTTAATGTAAGAGAAACACAGCAACACTTTTTCTATTATTTTTAAATAAATACTCTTAGAATCTAATCTGAATGATCCATGTGATGCTGATTAACACACCCATCTACTGAAGGAGAGAGACTTCAATCATTCTGCCCCTAAATGCACATCTAAAAGCTTGGTTTTATAGCATAACACTGGGTATTTCTGCATTCTTATTTTTCAAGCTTATGGAGAAAAATACAAATTAAAGAGCTTGACAAAAATCTAGTTTGCCACAGAAGGCTATGAAAATGCAAAAAAAAAAAATCATCATATAGAATATCAATGTATTTTATAGATTCATCTCTAGTGCCATCTTGCTACCAAATGATTCCCCTTGTGGTAAAAACCTTAGTTAGGAAAGGACTGTGTGCAAAGGAACTTGTGAAATCTGTCCTCCAACTTACATTTGTATAAAAATGGTAAATTTTTAGTAACAAATACAATTTTTTCTTAAAACCCCATGTATTTGTTATTGAGGAAATGGATATTGTTCCAAAAATAAATACATGTAAAAAAAACTGTTACCATTTTTCCTTCAATTACTAACTCTAGGTACCATCATCATGAAGGTAAGAAAGCAATAAACCCATTATTTCCTAAGAAATTTATAGTATTTTTGTGCACAGCTGTTGATTTATATAAGTGGACTTTATACTGCTAGGCAACATGATTAATATACCAGAAAAGAAGGTAAAAAGTAGGTCAGTGATATAGGACAGTGGTTCTTCAACTCAGCTTGCCTCCCTGCCTCCAACATGAAGCATAACATTCATTCCTCCTATTTTGGAGCACTAAATAACCCTGTAACTAGACACAGAAGACAAGAATTATTAGACATTATCCACCCTTGATCTTTACACAAAATTCCCATGACATCTATAGAAATTTCACAGCTGCACAGAACAGAATAAGTTCCATGGCAAACACAGCTTTCAGGATTTGCTCTTCAATAAATATCACAAGCGTAAGAGAGACAGCAAATGTTAACATTTTATTTGTTTTGAACATATAAAGATTATAACTCTCTGAAACAATTCTTTTAGAGCCATCTTGTGGGGAAAATAAGCATTTTAAAACAATACATGTACTCTTAACTGGTTTTCTACCAAAAAGATCAGTGTTCAGCATGACATCTTCTAGTACTCTTTTAAAAAAATAAATGTCTCAGTCACACTGTAAACTTTATACAACATTGTTTAAACCACTGGTACATGAAGGAAGTGCCTTTATGAAAAATCATGTGTTAAAAGATTGGTTCTAGATAGAAAATATATATATATCATTAAGTTAAAGATGCTATTTTTCTGAAGAGTGCCTTTAGGCCAGATTCCATTCAAACTCCACCCAACTGCAGCCCACAAAAAAAGCACAAAAACCTAGAGAAGCTGAGGCTTCTTTCAGAGCTCACTTGGCCAAATGAGTATATCAGATGGAATGATTAAATCTAACAAAATAAATCTAAATACAGTAGTAGATTCAGCACTCAAAGCTGCAAAGCTTTTTGTACTTTAATATCCTTAGCATTGCCAATTTATTTAAAGTTTAAAGTAATATGCTAATTCTGAACTATTTGTTTACTACACCAGTTGTTTATAAAGAACTCCTTAAATGAGAGTTTTCTGTTTGTGTACAGTTAAGTGAAGTACAGGGCTGGGCAATCAATTTCAGAATTATCAAGTCATGATGCAGGCTTCAGCTACCTAAAGCAATCAAACATCAGCTGCTGCTTGATCTATGTCTCTTGTCTACGACACAAAGCACTTATATTTTATCCTAGAGAACAAAAGCGCACATGTAGTCCATATATCTTACTCTGTTTAAACTTATGCCCTATTAATATACTTCATTTACATAGAACATTAAAGCGTAGCACATCACATTTATCCAATACGTAATTATCTTCTATTAATACAAAAGTAAAACAGAATATCACAGAACGCTGCTACAAAGTGCACAGTCAAGAGGTGTCACAGATATACGCACTTTTTGGAGCTGTTACAATCAGTGTAGAGTACAGACTAGCAGGCACCTCTGTTAATTATTGTTTTTTAAATAAATATGGAAATTTGACAACAAAAGGGTCCTACAGTACCCAAAGCCTCTGACAGCTGTAACTAAACAGAACATACTGGCATGTATAACCAGACAATTTTGCTAAGGCAAGCACGAGTATGTCAATTTTTGATTTTACACTTCTACCAAACTGAGTGAAAGAAGGTGTACATGTGCGCTTACAGCTTTCCTTCTTCCTTAAAGATGACAATGAGATCCACTTCCTTCACATCCCCTTTAAACTTTGGAAAGGAGCCCTGACTCAGGGGCACTCGCCTTAATGAGATTCTGGATTTCTTTGAATTTTGGATGTTCTTTATCAGCTACCAGCTGCAGCAATATAGCTTCGCTAGTAGTAACTATAATTCCAGTACGAGCAAGACGCTGAAAGAGAAAAGAGAAGAGAGAGAATAACATGAGATACTTGCAAATGTGAATGAGTATACATTTTGTAAAGACGACGGATGGTCTTTTTAAAAACATCTCCTATTAAAAAAAGTATTGCCAATTCAATTCCAGCATTTCTTAGCAGTGCCATTTATACAGCTAGGATAGAAAGTGACTGGGTTTAGACTTTACTGAGGAAAAAGACGGCTCTGGATTACAAATAAGGCTTCCTACTTGGACCGGATTCCTCCCCCATGTCAGATTTAATATGCAGAAGACCTACCCACTCTTATATTAACAACCCTTTCCCCTTGCATGGTCCTGAGGATAGCTTTCTGCACTCTCATGCATATTTGAAAGGCCTGGGGAAAAAGAAAATAGCAAGGTCCAAGCCAAAGGTGTTAAGTAAGAACCTTAATTGTAACAATTTCTCTTTCAGGGCTTGTTATGTACTGGTACTGCAGTCTTTGGATTATGCAGCGCACTAGTACTAATAATCTCAGGAGGCAGAATAAAAAGCTCTTCTACAGACCGTATAAATCATACTGGCACAACAGCAGCTCCTTTTAACTGACAACCCATTATAGTCCTAGTAACTCCCGAGTTAGCTGTCACAGGCTCTGGAATAAAAACCGTCACTGCATCCAAAGCAAAACTGAAAGAGGCCTGCTAGATCTTGTAAGCATACAACTAAACAAAGCAATGCTTCCTGTAGCCCAAGCCACTGCTATGACTGCGGTTGTTGCCTACATAGCAAAGTTATCTTGAAGTAAAGGCTGACCACCCCCTACTCCCTCATCAGCTTCCCAGCAATCATCCAAATCCTTCAGCAGTAAAAGTCATCATGGATCCAGCTTTTCCTCCTTGATTCTCTACTCAGCTGCATCCTCCACCAAAGCTAATGGGGTCCTGAATGATCCAAGGGAGGGCAAGAGGAAGCAAATACAGGTATGTACACCTTCAGACAGGTTCCAATTCTAATTACTAAAGGAAAGAAAAGCTCCAAACTTTCCAGGGCAGACACAGATCACTGCTCTTCAGTTGTTCAATTACAAAGCAACTGATGGGGGAAAGTTATTAGTTTTAGGGGACCAGTAAAGTATATGTAACCACAGCCTACATAATGATAAACTAACTATGCTAGATTTACTCAAGTCAATGCTTCCTGCTTGCAATAAAGGCAGCAAGCCTTGCGATATTCTTAAGTTGAAACAAAACAGATAGCTTCCCCAGCTCTCCTACTGTGTATGACACGTTTGCTTAAACCACATATACATACAAACCAGAAATTTAGGAAAATAAAAATGAAATATTATGGCTATGTTTTCAAGATTTACTTCTCCAGGAATACAAAGTTTTCGCTTTTAACTAGTATGGACTAGAGAAAAACAGACTGTTAAAGAACCTTGACTTCTGAGAAGTGTTGATTGAAAAAACAGAATGTCTTCCCTTTAGGAGCAAAACATACCATAACATGTCAAAGACGCTGGTATTGACTTATACTCTACTTCTAAGGCCAAGTATAATTTATACAGTTTTGAGATTAGTAGGAATGAAGAGATGCACGTGCTAAGCATACTGGATGATTCTCAAGGAAAGGGAAAGTTTTCTTAGGACACAGTCTTTCAGACGAAGGAAAGCAGCAACTGTGTATTGCATCCACAATGCAGGAACAAGAAGAACAGATACAAAACAGAAAAGAAATCCAGCGGGAACAGACTAAGCTGGCTCAATCCAAGACCAAGCATCTTCACAAGGCACAAGGCATCTTCCTCAGATAGGGCAGAGATTAAGAACAGCCACAACCTTGGCCAGTTGGGCTGAATTATTTCATCAGTGACAATTTTGAGGTTTTTTGGTTTCTAGGATTTTGCTTGATTGCAAGATTTTGCCTACTGTTATTTTTAAGTGCACCACATAAGCAGAGACTAACTCTTTAGGGTCATCCAGGCAGACATGAAAACTTTGGCTATCAATTAATTCAAACTGCACTAGTAAACCTGTTCAGATATGTGCATGTTTGTCACCAGCACCATCAAAATGCATGCTATGTGAAGGGAAATATAGAGAACTGAAGGGGTGGGTGAGACCAAATGGGATTATTTGAGGTTGCTGAGGAAGCTGGTTGTTATCACTGCAAGGTCACTCATTATCATCCTTGAAAGGCCACTGTGAACAGAGGAGGCCTGTCTTACTGGGAAGAGGTAAATCTTCCCAGAAAGGTAAGGAGAAGATCCAGGGAACCCGGATCAACGAACCTCACCTCAGCTCACCAGATACGGAGCAAGTTTGCACAAGAGACAGTGTCAGCCTCACTAATTATATCAGCGTGACTAGGAACCGTCAGCTGTATGGTGAGACTAAAGCAGGATTACCCAATGCTTTGGTATTTTATCAGCTTCCTTAAGAAACATACCGCCATGGTCAATCAAGATTACTGCCATGCCCAGTACATTTGTCCCTTTCTCCTGGTCTCCCTGCTCCCAAGCATGCCCACAGTCCTCAGCAGCATTTTTAAGAGAGGCTCTACAGCTCAAAAAGGAGACAATGTTGGCACGTGCAGCCACAGAGGAGGAGGAGTTACTGCCAAGTAACTGGATGGCTCATCACAGCAAGCCGGCAAACGTTCTCTGAATTGTATTTTAATGGTGACTACTTAAGGGACCACAGCAAAACATTTTCTTTGTGCTTGGTGAGAAAACATTGCAAAGGCATACTTGAAAGTTACTTAAAACTGACCGATTTGCCTGGATTACAGCTTCAGCAACCAACTACGCTTTTAAGATGATCAGTATCTTTTTGACTAGACAGAAAAGCTAGCTAGTCACTGCTTTAACCTCCATTTCACTGAACTAACTTCTACACTTGCAGACACCATGTAAGTGATAATCAAATGTACAAAGATGTACACAATAAGGTGAACATATTTCAGTTTTTTTATATTTTTGTCTGCTACTGCTGCTGCTGCACCCCATTGGCTTGGGAAGTCTGCAATTTCAGTCATTCCCACACTCTGTGTGCCTCACTATGCCTTACACGACAGATGACATTAAGCTTCCACTTAATCAAAGTCATGGGTTTCATCAAACGCTATGGGCTGGTGATTTCCCTTTAGCCTTTAATTCTCTTATTCATGACAAACAGAAGAAATTAAAAGTCTTCTCCAAATCTATGAAAAAAAGTATAAAGCACTGTAGTTATTATTAGTCTCACTTCCCAAATAATTGTTAGGGCCTGAGGCAAAAACTGCAATACTTAATGTATATATCAGTTTTTGATTTCCAACAGTGATGCCTGTAGGCAAGTTAAGAGTACACTATCAAAAAACCATTTGCATTAATTTACTACCACATAGTTGTACGTGCTTTGAAATCTTCTTGTTACATTTATCTCCACTTTCTCAACATTTAGTTAGACTAATCTCCTAGAATGGGGGGGTGGGGTGAAACCTTTACTATAATCACAGAGTCTTGAGATTAAGCTTTAAGCTTTAATTTGCATGGATGAGGAAGAGCAGAGGGAGGGGCAGACATACAAGAAGGAGCTTTGAACAGGATCACTTACTGTATTCCATTGCATTTCAAGGAATTTCAACAGCAGAACAAATACTGTTTGGAACAACAAAACCAAAAACTCTGCAGCACTTTTACTCTGCTGTAGAGATAACACTCCGTATAAAAATGTCCTAAGTGGTTATAACAGAGTAACCTAGACTGCACGAAACAATCGCTTTTAAAATCCAAGTGTCACAAACTGGGTTCCACATATTAAATCATAATTTAGGGAGGAAAAATAAAGCAGTAATCCTTCTCCATCCTGGAAGCTATTCTGAGAAGATGTTAGCGCTCTGATTCTCAAGTCTACATTTCTCCACTGCTTACTGCCCCTAGAAATTCCTTGTTAGCTTTCACTAAGCACGGAAATTAACATACAGAGCCAAGGTGGAGAAAGCCTTGACTAAGAAACCTACCTCAAGAGCAAACATTCTATCCATCATACTTCTTGATGAGGTGGCATCAGCTACAATATGAACTTCCAGACCTCTGCCAATTAATTCCAGTGCTGTTTGCTGGATGCAGACATGAGTCTACAGGGGAGAAATCAAAGGCAAAAAACCCATCAACAAACCATTATTATAAAACATAAGTAGCAGAATGCCATATTAGAGTACATAATTGAATAGTGTTCAAACATGTATTTTTTTACCCCTAGCATTACTAGGGAACTCAATGTGGGTTTTAAATGCCAGCCAAGCTTGAGACAAGAGCCTGTAATTTACAAATATCTCATTTCAAATTTCTTTATGAGATAATATTAAAGACAAATAACATAAGAATAATTTAATCTGTAGAGGATATCTGAGCTCTAAGCAATATAAATTGACTTTTTTTAATTACAGAAAGCAATGTTTAATACCGTTGTGGGCCAACAGACATTACCATAAACCAGTACAAGAATGGCAGGGCACATACTTCTACTCCAAACAGGACAACGCTGCGGACTCCAGGGATCTCTGCTAATGCTGCTTCGACTTCTGGCAACACCATTGAAAATTTTGTTTTGGGAAGCACAAGTTTAGCTCCTGTTAAATCAATCTCTTGCACAGTGCTGCCAAGACCTTTGGGATACTGTTCAGTTACAATAACTGGAATTCCTAAGAGCCGTGCACCTTGGAGCTGCAAAGGGGCAGGAAGGAAAGTGTACAAGAAGAGAAATTAATGAAGAACAATAATAACAAAGACATTGTTGCTACATGAAACTGAATAACCAGTCAACCGGATGTACATAAAATAATTTACACATGTGATCAAAATTCACTACAAGAAAAGAAAGCAAAAACCTCACCAGTCGTTGGCTCACGCTGATGATATCACCAAAATACTTGATGGCAGGCCGGAATCGCTCTTGCATATCACAACAGAAAAACACAGTGCTTGAAGGTGTCAGGTTGCCCAAAGTAGTCATCTGAAAAACAAGGTATGTTTTCTGTGGCAGTGAAGACCCTTTCAGAAAAGCAGCAGAATGAGAAAGAGTCTGCAGTGCCTCTGCCAGCTACAGCTTTAAGTCAAAATAGGAGAAAGGTTTTTCAAGCCTGATTTTGGTATGCTTCTAAATTCAAATGAATGGCTGATACTGAGCAGTACAGTACACTCATCAACAGGTAATCAAGATTTTATGAGGTGGGAGACACAAGTCAATGTAAACGTACATGGAAACTTCTGAACCCTGGGGGGGGGGTGTAAGAGCATACTGCCTAAAGTACTGTAAAAAAAAAAGTACCAACAGCAAAATTATATTCCTCAAATTAATTTCGAAATCCACAAGCCTTGAAACTGACATAAAATCAGGGTAAACTAAAGTTAAAAAAAAGTCAGACTTCCACTTGCTTTCAATATGGTATGTACACTATTTTTGATAGTATTGCTGTGTAGTCGGTTTGTTTTGTCTATCTCATCTTTTAGCACGAGTCTGATGAAAACCCAAAAGCTAGAAGAAAAGAAGAGAAGCTTGTCAGTATTATGACTTAACTGAATGAATTTTAAGTTCATCTCCCAGATTTTCCCTCATACAGGCTACTGAGTCAGGTAGAAAGGGTGGGGGGGAGAGTGGGTAAGAAAAAAAGAAATCCAAGATTGCATTTTCTCACACTTGGAAAGAGTGCTTTGTATTTGTATGAAATTACTTGCACTACCTGCAGAAGCAAAGCGTAAAGCTTCAGCTGGAGGCTACAGGGAAAGAAAGAAGCTACGTACTATCATTTAGTTGTAAGGCAACTCGAGAAATTACATCCATTCAGGAGCTTTTCAGTAGACTGATAAATCCAATTGAATAAACTGCTTCTGGGAAGTAGCCATTAATTGTATAGACTTTATTTTCTGCAAACTGAGGTTGTGATGCTTTAAACTAAAGAAGTTAGTTAGTGGGAGAGAAGAAACGAGAGGCACAGCCCTGCAGACACCAAGGTCAGTGCAGCAGGAGGGGCAGGAGGTGCTCCAGGCACCAGAGCAGAGACTCCCCTGCAGCCCGTAGTGAAGACCATGGTGGGGCAGGCTGTCCCCCTGCAGCCCATGGAGGTCCACGGGGGAGCAGATCTCCACCTGCAGCCCAGGGAGGACCCCATGCCGGAGCTGGTGGATGCCCGAAGGAGGCTGTGACCCCATGGGAGTCCCATGCTGGAACAGGCTCCTGGCAGGGCCTGTGGCCCTGTGGGGAGGAGCCCAGGCTGGAGCAGGTTTGGTGGCTGGGCTGATGACCCTGTGGGGGACCCACGCTGGAGCAGTCTGTTCCTGAGGGACTGCACCCTGTGGGAGGGATGGACCCACGCTGGAGCAGTTTGTGAAGGACTGCAGCCTGTGGGCAGGACCCATGCTGGAGAAGTTCGTGGAGGACTGTATCCCGTGGGAGGGACCCCATGCTGGAGCAGGGGAGAAGTGAGAGGAGGAAGGAGCAACAGAGACATCGTGTTACAAACTGACCCCAACCCCCATTCCCTGTCCCCTTGTGCCACTTGGTTGGAGGAGGAAGAGAACTCGGAAGCAAAGCTGAGCCTGGGAAGAAGGGAGGTGTGGGGGGAAAGTGTTTGTACATTGGTTCTTATTTCTCATCATTCTACTCTGTTATTGATTGGCAATAAATTAAATTAATTTCCCCAAGTTAAGCCTGTTTCGCCTATGACGGTAATTGGTAAGTGATCTCCCCGTCCTTATCTTGACCCATGAGTTTTTTTGTCATGTTTTCTCCCCCTGCCCCGTTGAGGCAGAGTGATGGAGCAGCTCTGTGGGCACCTGGATGCCAGCCAAGGTCAACTCGCCACAAGGGAATCAGGAAACCTTAAGTATTGGTCCCAAATCTTTCATTGATTCACCACGTGTCTCCTGAGTAAAACACTTTTATCTCAATTTTCACAGCTAAAACACTACAGAAATGGCTGCGTTCAACCATACCAGATCGCCCGTTCAAACTATTGTGAAAATTACTTGGGCATTATAATTGTAAATGCTATCCACACCTCTCAGATTCAGTACACCACTACTGCCAAAAGAGCAAATGTTCATAAACGCAGTTCCTTCAGTCCTCATGGGTGAAATGGCAATACTGTTAATACAAGCAGTTACAAAGGCAAATGCAGTAATGACCACAGAGAAGAGGCTCTAACACCGGACCCACTGATGCCACAGGAAGACAGAAGAGCATCATAACATGCATTAGGAAAATCTTTTTCACTAGGAAGGTACAACTGCACTGAAATAGGTTACCACAGGTCATGGGATCTCCATTCTTTGGAGTTTTTCAGCATTCAGCACAGCAATAGCAGTTTTGATCAAGAATTGGCTTTGCATAGGAGTTAGGGAAGGCAATCTCTCCAAATGACACTTCTGTGATTCTACACCATGTAATAAAGGAGGCCTGGGACCAAGAAAGCTTGAAAATAAAATTAAATATTGAATAACTGCCTTGTTCTTGAACACCATCCATCTATGTGCTTGAACACCATCAATCTATGTGCTTGAACAATGCAGAAGCCGGTTGGTGGGAAGTACTAACACACAATTCAACACTGCAGCGAGCACCTACCGTGACTCCATTCTAACTTTGGCACTTAGTACCATCAGAGCAGTCAATCATGACATTTAACTTCCCTACCACTGAGGAGCAAAAATAGAGTAATTGGAATAAACAATATTTATAAGTGTACCTCCTACTCCGAAAGCGTGTCATTTTGTCTTGGCATTTATATGATGAACAAAGACCGTTATTTTCTTCTATAAATCATTCCACTACTTTAATTTTTTAAGAGCATTTTTCACTACTGCAAATCATCATGGATGGGTCTACTGCTTTAGTATACACCTTCCTATGCCAAGGCAGTGGACGGCACTACCATCCTCAGCAGAGGAACAAGTATCAATAGACTAGGAAGGCCTTGAAGAAGCTGCACAGTCTGCCTCTACAGAAGGATCAACCAGACACAGATATTCTCCACTTGGCCTGACCCCTCAGCACTACACAATTTACAGAGCTACTATACAATCTATCCCACAGCTCTTATCTTCACTTTGCAGTGTTTTCTCAGCCATAGCTCCCCTGTTGCCATTTAAGAGTGTTATTTCCAGTTCTATCCATGGTGGATTTGAAATGCAAGAGCATTACCATCCTCCTTCACTTGCATAACCATGCACAAACACCTATTACCGTACCTCAAGACTCACATCTGGTCTCCCTTTAGTCCTTTCCCTCCCTTATTCTAAAACATATCTAATACTTTCAGTCTTTCCTCCTACAACTCAAATCATTTTCATTGCCTTCTCTGGGGTGCTTTTCAAACTGCAGTCTATAGTGAGGCACCCAATACTACTATAACAGAGGTATTTCGCTGCCCCGTAATACTTCTCAGCACTAGCAGAGCCTCAGAGAAGACTGGTCAAGTCACAGCCCTTGCAGGCCCTGTTCAATTTGTACTTTCCAGTGTGCTATTTGCTCTTTTCATAATTGATGATACTTAGACTCCTGAGACAAATTTTAACCTCAAAATCATCCCTTGAATTCTCCCTCATCTTTTGTGTAGTTGATTGCTTCTACCTTAGCGTAGGAATTACTTCTACCTTTTTGCATCCATTTTGAACTGCATCTTATTTCATCTTGTTTTTCCAACTTGTCATGAAAAGCCTGAATTCTGCTCTCTCAGAGGCTTGCAGCTCCTCCTAGCTTAGCACCTTCTGCAAAAACAGTATTTGCCCTAAATTTCGGCAATGACATGGATGATGGAATATTTGCAAACAGTGGATTTGAAATAGATCTTGTAGAACCCGAGTCAATATTATTCTGATTTGACAGTGAAGCATGGAAGAAAACCGACTGCCTTTCCAGCCAGGGAGCATCCTCATTACAGACTTCCACTGAATCCATAATCCCATGTGTTTATGACAAACATCACAGGCAGCTGGGACAAAAGCCTTATATCTGCTTTCCTCTATTATTAAGTTGGTTTAATATGATTTAATTTATGCCTTCAGTTTAATACCAGTGGCACTCTAAAATAAAGTTGGGTCAACTATGTATTTGCTAAATAAAAGCTTTTACAAAATCTAACACAAATAATGCCTATACTGATTTTCAGATTTATTTCTGATTAATGTGCAGTCTGAATCAAACCATGCAACACATGGCAGAACAAGAAGAAGCTGGAAGAAATAAATGGCAAGATCAAAAAATCAACACTTGCTGGTGTTACTTGGAATAGCAGATGTGGGAAGGACAGAGCGCAGCAGAAAGCAGTTTGAAAGTAAGTTTCATAAATAGTAGCTAATGCAGTCCATAAATAATTCCCAGAAGTATCTGCTCCATATAAAGGAAAGTTTCTGTTTACTGGTTCTTCAGTGCGGCACATAAGTCCTACCACTCGCTTGCTCTCAAAGCTGTCCTCCCTTTCCATGGCCACGCTGCATCAGGGACATGGGACACCTCCACCTCACACGTCCCCTCACCACGACCGCCTGCACCACTCCAGCGCCACATCCTACCAGTGAGCTGGCGTGGGGGCAAACCTATACACCCAGACATCAAACCCTGGGCCGGCATGCCAGCACCTGTTTGCTTTCACTCTGAGGAGAGGCAGGCTGGGCAAGGATGGTGAGCCACTGCAGCCACACGGTACCTGTCTGAATCCACCCCAAAATGTAACATCTACTCAGCCGCAATATCATTACACAATATGAATTTAAAAGAAAAAACAAACAAACCCCAAACCACCAAAACAAAACAAAAAAAACCCCAAATCACCTGAAGTCCCCCCCACAGTATATAAGCTTTTCCATTTGTTTCGCTTCACTCCTTCTCAGTCAAGTCACCAGGACTTTCTTCCCTCCAGCTGGAAGTTATCCACAGCACAACCAAAATAGGTAGGTCAGATGGACACGTAACCTGATGCAGCTCTTTTACCCAGCTAGAGAAGTCATCTCTAGGACCTTGTCCAGACCAGGATTTAAAGGTATGCTGTCACGAGTTACATACAGCTTTAAATCCTACTCTAGAAAAGGCCTAGGTGGGAAAGGACAGGTGTTTTTTCATATCTATTTAATCTCGGCTGATTATTATTAATCATACAAAATGTGACTGTGTTGAAGTACTGTAATTACAGAATCAGCTTTACAAAAATATTCACATAAACTCTTTATCTGTACTTTCCCTATTCAAACTTCAGGGAACCATTACACATCCAAAATACAATTTTCCCCCAGTACTTGTAATGAACAAGAAAATGGAAGCAGAGAAATAATCCCATGTGACATCGCTAGTCACCTCATAAATCTCTTGCCAAGGTTACCCACTAAAAGGGCAGAGAGGAGGATCTCGCAGCCTTGGTATTTCAAGGATGGCATAAAAAGACAACAATGAAAACAGGCTAATACATTTTCTTCTCCTTTATTTCTAAAAGAAAATCTGTTAAGATGCTGTGCTGCTTATCTTTCTAAGGGAAAAAAAAAAAAAAGAAATTCAGTGTAATGTATTTCAAAAGACAAATAGGTTACAAGTGTTTCAACTTAGGAATATAAATATTTATCTTACGCTAAGCCAAAGTGCAGCCTTTTATATGCAATTCAGCTTTTTAAAAGGACAGATTTAGTTAGATAAGCACATGATGTTCATATAATTAAGAGAGTACAAAATTCTTCATCAGAATCCAAAATGATCAAAATTCTTGCTGCAAAGATACACAAACAAGGAGTCTGGATTTGAAGAAACCTTTCAGTATTTTCAGTCCTTTTCTTTCCTTCTTTAAGGTTCCAAGTGCTGCTTTTGTTTTAATGTATTTATTTAGAAACATTGTATTTAATTGTGGCACTAACGTATCACAATTTCTAATTGCACCTTTGAAAAAAAAAAAAAAAACCAAACCAACCAGGCAATCAACTCCCCCTCACCTGACTCATATCCTGCAATTTATGCTTTGGCTTTTCCTGGTCTTCAGAAAACGGATTTAGGCTCCTAAGTTCATGTTATTTCTGTTTCCAGAGCATCTGGATGTAGCAATATTAGACATGTGTAAAAAGAGGGAAAATTTGTACATTAGTTCTATTTCACTCATCTTTCAGCGAGAATTAAGTATCATTCTGCAAGCAGCTTTCCGCAAGATACACCTGAGATGTCAACATGTCTTGCAAAAAACCACCCTGAAGTAGAGATGCCTTACACAATGATTTCAATAATAATTTTACCCTTCGAGCTCTAGCATCTTAAGGTTATGAGTTTGTAAAGGCAGAGCACAAGTACCGCTGAAGAGAAGTCACCTTGAAGTTATGACAGCAACGGTGGAATAGCCTCTCTCGGGCATATATTCGAATGCTGCCTGAACTCCCCTACCGCACAGCTGTAATGAGCATAGCTGTCTCATCTTCTGATACCTCCGAAGTGTTTTTCCTTACTGCTTCTCTCCTCCAAAGGCAGCTACAACTGTTACAGCAAAACACAAGTTTTAGTTGCACTATTTAACTGCATTTAGAGCTAGAAGAGGTTAAAGTGGTCCTGCATTCCCCCACCCCCCCTACAAACACAGTTCTGTTAAAACCTTAAGAACACATAAAATCCACAAAAAGCAGACTGCTCCTTTCTGCTGGTACTCAGTCCCTCAAGGTGCAGGCAAACACCCTCCTCACCACTTGGGAGAGGCCAAGGGAAAAGTCCCTCCTCACTGCAAGTCCGTGGTTGAGGCGTTTTAAGAGCGGCAGCCAGGCTGAACATCAGGGTTTACGGCATCCCACCAGCCTGCCTAACACTGGGGGGGGGGGGCATTAAAAGTTCCAGTGGCCGTTTTGTGTCAGGACAGCTAAAGCAAATAAACGTACATATATGAGCACAGTACAAATACAACTGGAGAGCGAATGTCCTTGTACGGATCCAGCCTTGAATTGAGCTGCATGGAGTGGCTTTCCAAGGGCAGCATATGGCGATTTCTCCATGAGATTATGGTCCCCCTCCAACTGCAGGCGCAGGAAATTGAGACAGCCCAGTCAAACACCACTGGGCACTGACATTTCTTGAGCTACTGCAACAAAAGGCAGCCTTCCATGACAGGTCTGCACAGGAATCGAAACGGGAGGATATCCTTCCAGAGCTCATGGGTGCTACCACCTTAGGGGTTAAAATGCCACCCCTAACTAAACCTGTAAGTCTATTTTATAAAGCGTGCACATAAAAAAGCTGAAATTATTGTCTAGGGATACAGATGCTAGTATCTGTGAAACTTAATTTTAAACCAAGTACATCTTTCTAAATACGCAAGTCTGATCACATCAGCAAGCAAAGGTTGTCCCTCTTGAAAGACACGTTCAAAACGGCATTTCAAATGACTACGCCACATGCAGAGCTGACAAACCTATGTCAGGTGTAACTGCTGATAAATCATTGGGGGGGTGGGGGTGGGGGGGGGGGAAGAGGGGGAGAAGGGCACACAATAGTGGTAGTGCATGAATCAATATATGGAAAGAAAGTATAATCTTCCCACCAGTAAATCCTAAAGGTCTTAAAAAGCGCAGCTGTGACTGTATCAGACCAAATGTTCCCCAAAAGAGCGATCTCTAAGCACCTGCCGGTGGCTTAAGGCGAGCTGACTGACATCATTGTGATGTCTCCAGCTCATTCTCAGCTGCTGAAGCACATCAAGGAGGCAACTAAAATAATACACGAGTACCACCCTTTTCAGATCAACAGTTGCTATTGTCACAGAATTGCAACAGTATCGGTGAAAGCAGCTAATCAATTAGGCGATTAATGCATTGAATACTGGTTCATCCTGAATCCCTGCAGTCAGTTAAAGCTGCATAGTGCATCTGCACCCTGGGAATGACGTGTCCTTCCATGTCTCAACACTGACCTTTCACACTGAGATGTACATCCTGCTACGAACGCTCGGGCTGCATTCATAGTTTTCGCGCAGAAGCCATCTGCAAGAGAGTCTTTGCAGAGCTGTGATCTGCACAGACAAATAAGAAACAAAATTCTGACCTGCACCACTGTTACGCACCCAGATTACAGAAATTCTGGTTTTAAAATCCTTGCTTGAATTGAACACCCGTACCAACTCTTTTTGCAAGTTGGAGAGACTATCCGTTCCAGTTTTTCTGGTCGGGCCTCCCTCCATTCTGTTTCCAACACACAAAAGAGAAAGGTTTTAAACTGAATGCAATGAGTGATGGACGAATAAATGAATAATAAATGACAAAATAAGTTATTAAACTAGTTTGGTCGTCTTAGCCACTCTTCCCGCACAGAGGGTTAAGGAAAGGACAAAAGACTCTAAAAGCATCCTTGATCTACAGTCTAAGCGAACAGGCCACCTTGAGAGTTTCTGGGTTCAAGACACTATGATTAAAGAGGGTTTACAAACAGCGTGAATTAGACTGTTAGTGCAAACACAAAGAGAAGAGGAGCAATGTTTCAGTTTTTATGACATCACCTTTTCAACTTAGTAACGTTAGCTCAACAAACTAAAACTTCTTAGCTATAAATTAAGGTTCTGAATTAAAACAGTAACTATGTGGGGGTTTTTTCATTTTTTTTTTTATAAAAAATGTTGACTACTTTGATGCCTGAGAAAGGAAAAAGCTATTTTGCTTCTAGTGCAACTATTACAGCACGACTGGCACAAATCTCCAGTGTCCATAAAGATATCTTAGCATGAAGCACACGTACTGTATCTGTCTGGCAGTCTGGTCTCCTGGTTTATGGCCACAAAACTAGTCAGTTATGAACCTGTAAATCGGAAAAAGCTTTTTGGGGCAAGAACGGGTAAGAAAAATCCTCGGGACGTACGAGCCACCAGACCAAGCTGCTGGCAGAGCCCTCTTTGAGCTTCCACCTAGCAGCATCGCCTCCGGTTAAGGCTGGGTAGCACCACCCGCCTGTTCTAGAGGAGAAGCACTGACTATGGCAGCCACCAGGCTTATTTCCCCATCCACGGGGCCAAGTTGAGCTCCGACTCGCTGAAGGCAAAGCCCGGTCGCCAAACGCACGCGGCGCGGAGCGCACCCGCCTCCCCGCCTCCCTAAACCGAAAGTTTCCACGAAGAAGTAAACCGAGGCGGGCTTGCGGGGCTCTGCCCGCGGCTCCAGCCCGCTCCGGGCTCCCCCGGCCGCCGCTTCTCCCGGCAAGGGTCCGGGGGAGGCCGGGCAGCCGCAGCCGGCGGCGGGACGGGGCTGCCACCCGCACCCGCACCCGCACCCCCACCTGTGGCGGCCGGCGCTGCCCGCCCAGCCCGCCCGTCGGGTCTCACCTGTATCTGCAGCGGCACCAGGCGCACCTTGCAGCGCTCGCTGACCAGGAAGCCCTTGGGCAGGTCTATGTACTGGCTCCACTCCTCGGCGAAGAGCTGCACCACGAACTTGCGGTGCATGTCTATCTGGTCCCCGTAGAGGCTGAGGAACTTCTGGATCAGCAGCTCGTAGCCGGCGCCGTGGGGCACGCTGGAGGGCCGCGCGAAGACGGAGAAGCAGAAGAGGACGGGCACCGAGCCGCCGCCCGCCGGCGAGCAGCCCCCGCCGCCCGGAGCAGCGGCCGCCTCCGCCGCCGCCATCTTCAGGGGCAGCCGCGCCGATCCCAGCCAGCTCGCTGCGGCCCGCGCCGCCGCCCCTCCTCCCGCCGCCTCCTCCCCCCGACCGGGCGGGCGGCGCCGGCGGCCCCCAATCCCGGCTGCGGCTGCTCCCGCTCCTCCTCCTCGCCATGGGGCCCGGCCCTGCCCCGCGAGCGCTCGGGGGTGGGCGCGCCGCCGGGGCGCCTCCGCCGGGCGGGCACCGGCCCTCCCGCCGCCGCCGCCGTCGCCGCGCCTCCGCGGGGGGCGGGCGGCGGGGGGAGCAGCCCCTCACCCCAGCGTCTGCCCGGGACGACGGGGAGAGCCCAGGTCGCCCGGAGAGGGGCGGGCGGCGGGAGGGCAGGGGCACCTCCCGCTGGGGTGGCCCCGGCGCGGCCGGCCGGCAGCTCCTCCCTAGCCGGGGCGCGCCCACCGCCGGCGGTGCCCGCTGCGGTGAAGGCCCGGGGGCGTGGGGCCGGGAGCCGCGGCGCCCCGTCGGGCGGGCGGAGGCGGCGGGGAGCGGGGAGCGGGGAGGGCGGCCCCGGCGGCGCGGCTGGCGGGGCGGGCGGGCGGGCAGCGCCGAGCCGGTGCGCGGCGGGAACGGGCGCGGCCGCGCCCCGCGGAAGCTGGGGAGGAACCTGTTGATAGAGCCTGAAAAATGCCCGTTCAAGCATGATCCGGCCCGATCTGAGGTCTGGATGGGGAACGGTGGTTCGCTCTCCCGGCAGCGAAACCGGTTGTGGAGTTTAACACGAGGGTTCTTCAGAAATGTCAGGTTCCGAGCAGCAGGGGGTTCCTCAGCTGCTGCGCGCCGAGGCTCTGGACCTGCAACTGCGTCCACGGAGGGGGCGAAGCGAGCAGGATGCCGCGCATCCCCGCATTTTAGCATTCCCGGCTTCGTAGTCTCTGCAGAATTTCCAAGTTAACTGCGCTCGGGTTTTAGGGGACTTTGGGGGGAGGTTTTTTGGTAGCTTTGTTTTCCTTTTTTCCCCAGGAGTGAGTGGCAGCTGGAAATGTTGCCCACACTTCAGTGTTCTTGGAGGGAAAGGACCTGAATAGTGTGTTACACTCGTAGAAAGAAAATACTCTCCCTTAAAACCAACTGGATGCTTTCACACACTATCCAATGCGGCGGCACTGCCAGAGAGGTTAATGGATGTCCGCCTGGCTAAATACCAACAAGCTGAAGCTCAGAGTTGTTCTTGTGCTTTACTGATGCTGGAAATCTGGAGCTGCCATGTTAAATGACAATATTATATTCTCCCTAGATTTTTTTTCCTCAGAAAATATGTTGCTGTTATGAATGGATTTAAAAACTGCAAGTGTAAGAGGCCTTTCACAGTTATATGTTTACACACTTGCATCCTCACTAGGTACTGAAGCAGCCTGAAGTGATTATTTTATACGCTACCCAAGAAGCGGATGTGCAGTGCAGGTTGTGCACGTTGCAGGGAAAACATGCAAATTTTACCGTGTTTCAGCAGAAATCTCACAAAGTTAAGTTTCAAAAGGATTTAGTTGCAAGTCTAAAACACACACATTGATTCTGCCTTCTTTTACTGCCAGGGAACTCTGGGTTCGTACAGAGTTTGCACCTTCTTTCCTAAGGCAGTATTGTCAATCTGTTTGTATTCAGTCTAACTGTGATTAAAAAATACTTTTTATAGAGAGTGCAAATGCAAGAGATCCTGTCCATCTGGTTTCTGTTCAAACACTTGATGCCATCCCGTGTGTGACAATATTTAGCCGGGAAAAAAAGCTATTTTCACTTTTAGAAATACAGATAGAAGAGCATTCAGTGAAGTATATACAACTCTATTCCACCTGCAGCTGTAAAAATAGCCATCAGCCAGGGTTCAGGGCTTATTTTTATTATTTGTCCATGCTTACTGTTCTGCTGATTTAAGTTATGACTACAGTGGGTCATTAATGCTGTTACAGTAGAGGCATACAGGGTGAACAATTTTATGGCCCAGTCATTAGCTGAGTTGATCAGTTCCAGTTTTCCAAAAGAAAAGGTGACATATTGAATACGCAGTGAATTCTGTTTATTTTCTGTGACTTAAATTGGTTTCCAGTTCTTAATTTGTACTTTATTTGAACTGACTGCAGTTCTGAAATTCAGTATATTTTTAAAACATAGCATGGGTAGTGGTTTTGTTGATTAATGGTGTCTTAAAAGGGCTTCCTTTTTCCATTATAGCAAGATAGGGCTATCTCTATTAACAAAATACGCCTTAGCGAGTTCTTACCTTTCTACAATTGCTGTCTACAATGAATACATTTGAATACAAATTACTGTTATTATGCAGAATACATAACTGATATTTTGGTAAGTCGGTCAGATTCAAGCTTATTTAAGTGACAGAAAAATTTTTGCTAACGGGGTTAGGTTTATGCAATGGCAAGGAAGCAGTACTGAACGAGGAGGGGCTCCTGTACTGCAGCTGACCATTGCCCCCTTCTGTCTCCGGGCAGGGAACAAGCAGGGCGATGGGCCCAGACGTGCAGAGTGGGGGTGGCTCCTGCCTCTCTCCTTCCCTCCCTCCCCAAGGTCTCTCAGGCAGAGGAGCGCAACCGCCAGGGCCCTGCACGCGTATGAAGGTAAAGGCTGGTAGCTGCTTTCCTTACCACTTGTCCTTACCAAGTGACACCTGACCTTGGCCTTTATCTGCATCTTAACTCTGGTCATAGCATGCTATACCAACTTGGATCTTTTTGCAGTTTGAATTCTCTCTCTTTCCCCAGCAACTCCTGAGTCAGCCTTTTCACATGTAGTTTAATTTTTCTTCTGAAAGCTCTTGAGTCCTTTTGAGTAGCTGTCTGTGCTTGGATGGTACCATCCCATGCAGGAAGACACTTCTGATGGAAGCAGATCTCAGACTATGAGATTTTCCTGCCCCAACTCTGGTCATCTTTAAAGTATCACCCTGAGACAAAAACTGGGGAGCACATTCCAAGCATCACCAGCTGGATGTAAGTTAGATTCACTGACCTTTCCACGTGTCTTTTAATCATACAGCTCCTCTGCCGGTGGCAGATCAGGCTGCTTTCAATTAAATTGCAGAGGTATGGCACCATCACAAATATGAGTCTCTAGCCCACCTTGAAAATCCATCTCATAGCATTTTCTTGCTTCACAGAAAGAAAAGAGGGTGGGATGCACTACACAGGGAAAATGTCCAATGATTCACATTATGTTGGCCTAAAACAAAGATGTACTTTTTACCCAGAGCAACAGAAGCATGTAAGAGCATTTGTAACACATCTCTTTGGCACTTCACATTGCAAGTAATGTGTGGTCGGTCCTTATACACAATAAAGAAAAATATAACTTCTACTAGAAAGTCAGTATTACTGATCTCCAGCCATGTATTTTTAAGATGCTGCCAATCTCACAAGCCCAGCATGTGCCAAAGTCATAAAAAAGGGGATATAATCACAGCGCATGCGCCTCCTGTGTGGTATATACAACAACGCACTATAAAGAACTTTACTGAAAACTACTGAAGTATCAAAGATTTTAAGTGAAGGCCAAATTTCCTTAGCCCAATTCTGAAACATTTCTGTCTATACCAAGCCTTCTTACTAACAAGTCCATTGGCATTCTGCTCAGACACAAAGGCTCTGCCTGCCACGTGGGACCTTCCTTTCCAGCAGCAGGACTGAACAAGGTCATCTGATCTGTAGCCTCTGGAAAGCATTTTTTTGTTTGTTTGTTTTCAGCACTTAAGGAGCACTTTCATCAAGAGCTAGGATGGATCAGGTGAGGGAGATGGAAGCTCAGGCTATGTCCACTTTAACAATAGGGGCAAGCGTTAGGTTTCAGATCGAAGGTCGGAATGCAGGGCATTAAAATGTAAACGTCTTAGTACAAAAAAGAGAAAAGAATGTACATTTTTGTAAGACAAAACCAGTTCAGTATTCTAAATTTTGGATGAGGGTTTATCCCTTTCTCAATTCAAACTTTTAGAAGTGTATTTTCTGCCTGATTCATTTTACTTGTTTATTTCAATCTGCCTGAAAGCCTATTACACAGTCAATTTCTGTAGAACAAAACACAACGTCGAACTGAATCTACTGAAATTATACGCTCCCCAAAGTAATCCATTGAAAATTACAGTAAAATTATGTATAGAGTAAGCCCTAGAGAAAAATATTTCCTGGTCTGGCGATGCCCTCTCTATCAGTGAGAAAAATGTGAATGATGAGGCATGTCCTGCAGTTAACAGTTTTGTGCATGGGAAGTCCAAAGCAAGCAGGTAGCTTTAAAACTGGAGAGAGCTGACAGCTTTCTTATAGTTCAAAATCCTCTTTGGCATAGCAACTGCCCGAAAGTTACACAGCATCTGCAATAGGAAGGAAGTCAAGGAAAAAGGAACAGCCATACCACTATACTTCATCAACTGACATGCGTAAGGATATTGCCTTTCTGTGCAGTTTCATTGATTTTCTATTATTTCAGTGTTACTCAGTTGCCCTGTGATATTTCAGAATTATTTTCATCTCACGTCCAAATTACTGCTCTTATTCCCTATGAGGGCATGTCACAGATTACATTGTTAAAGCAATAGCATTGCCCCAAAAGCCTTTGATAGATCTCTCATCTTATCCTGCAAACCTGTATTAAGCTACCCTGTTGTAGCAATGTGGCTGCATTTTCACGCCGCTCAGCGCCGGTAGTTTAGTTTTGCAGTCCTGGCTTTGCAGTCCCAGCTGAACTCTCTGACAACTTCAATATATCTGGCTAGATCTGCATTGTATTTTAAAACTCCCCTTGATGCTGGGCTTACAGCCAGATTTATTTGCTGTCTGTGCTACATACCTGAGATAATGTTCCTTGCACTGGCTCTGTAGCAATTCCGATGATACTGTTGGGGGGAGGACTTTGCAAGTGTGTACTTTGCACTTCAGACTTGTGCCAATTGCAGTGTGGACTTGCCTCAGCACTCCACACTTGGCCTAGCCACTTCCATTTATCTCATCTGCAGGAACACTGTATTAAGATCACAAAAAACCCTTTCTAAGAGACGTCTACATTTCTGCTGCAGTTACCTATAACTGTAATTTGTGTATGGAGCGGTGGAGTCTTTGGGCATTCTGGATGTCAAACTGACCCTGGGATCAGACAACCCAAGCGTTGCCCATATGTGAGCTAATTAGCTTACATCTGTATGTTTGAATGACAGACAGGTTTTTGCAGCAGTATGGATGGAAATAAGTGTGACTAGCAAAGAACCCCTGGAATTTCCTGGAAGAATAAAGCACTCTTTACCTGGTCTGTTTTGCTTCCTTGCAAGGTTTGGAGATAAGTTAATATTGATAATGTTTTTAGCTTTACTTCTAATGTCATCTTCCCACGTCACCCCTTTTATCAACAATTATCAGACTATTTTATTTCTTTGTTTTTAAGATTGCCCACTACATAATGATACCTCAAAGTAAAAAGCACATTACTGGGACAAATCTCTGTCCACCATCTGATTTTGCAGTTTGATTGGTGTTTGAAAGCTTCACTGTTAATAATCAATTCAATACCGTGTCACTTGGGCTGTATTTTGATATCCTAAATTCCTTTCATATATAACAGCAGCTGGAACAGGATAGTAAAATGTGACAATGGTAACCATATAAAATATAAATTATAAAAAAAAAAGAGCTTCCTGTATAGTCACATAGAGTCATAAAATCATAGAATAATTAAGGTTGGAAAAGATCTCCAAGATCGTCAAGTCCAACCGTCAACAACACCATGCCCACTAAACCATGTCCTGAAGTGCCATATCCACATGTTTTTTGAACATCTCCAGGCATGGTGACTCCACCAACCCACTGGGCAGGCTGTTCCAATGCTAGACCACTCTTTCAGTAAAGAAATTTCTCCTAATATCCAATTGAAACCTCCCCTGATGCAACTTGAGGCCATTTCCTCTTGTCCTATCGCTTGTTACTTGGGAGAAGAGACCAACACCCACCTCACTACAACCTCCTTTCAGGCAGTTGTAGAGGGCGATAAGGTCTCCTCTAAGCCTCCTCCAGGCTAAACAACCCCAGTTTCCTCAGCCACTCCTCATAAGACTTGATCTCTGTATGATTGTTTTCACTGTGATACGTGAAAATAAAATCTCTTGGATCTTTTTTCAGATGTGGTACCCCTCACATTTCTACCAATATGAATGATTACATCCTTCTTCATTACTGGCATTAAATGTGGCATGGTAATTCTGTTCAAGCACATTTTTTATGATCTGAATCTTTCATCTGAATCACAAAGTACAACAGATGAAGTTGTCAACATTCAGCAATTACTTCTTGAAGACCAAGTATTGTTGCCATATCTTCTCAGGGCACAGAATCACCTGGAATTACACCAGCTGTTGGTCCAAAATTTCAGTTAAGTTTCCTTTTGAGACAGGTTTATTACCAAAAAAATTTTTAAAATGTTAATGCAAATGTACAAGCATACACTTTGCTGGTCAGACAGAATCTCACAAAATAGGAGAGGTCTTTTTTCATCCCCTGGCTTCAAGCTGGCCAATGACAGTGGTAAAGATGTTAAGTCGTACCTAGTAGAATCCATTTTGTGGACTGAAGGTTGATGAACCTGAAAACTTACAGCATTTCCTTTATGATATCGTTGATCCGCATCTCTTGCGGTCATCTTCCTTCATCTTTATGCAATAGGTTTTGTGGGTTATTTAAAGGTTCTACTTAATATTTCTGGTCACATGGGACACCAGTTGCCATAGTGAAGATAGTTTTGAGTGTTTGTACTATGCCTTCTGCTTGACCTACAGTTTATATTTACACCTTTGATGACTTGCACATTTTTGGATCAAATAAGCATTAGTCAGAAGCTACTAGTGAAAGAATTCTCTATGGAAGACTGTGCAGTTTCTCTCCAGTTCAGTAGAACTCTTCTAGTTCCTGGAATCCTGTCATATATTCAGAAGTCACTTCATGTGGGTTTTTATTTTGTTTATAAGGGAGAAATGTTTTATAAATAGTTGCATTTGGAGGATCTCCAGAATTTCCACGATCTCAGCAAACCTTTTGAGCTTATACTCGGAAGAGTTTGTACACTATTCAGCAGGCAATACCTTCCATGTAGTCACATATGTAAAGTGGCACCTTTTTCTTTTCATTCATGCTATTAGAAGTTATGGATCTTTCCAGTTTGTCTAGCTGGTTGGACAAGCCTAGGTTCCCCAAGTAACCAGGTTTTTTAAAGCTCAAATATTTTCTCTCCTGCAAATGAGCTGTTTATTCACAAATGAGTGGCTGCCAGTTCAGCTTTCTTCCCAGTTTTGTTGCCACCTGTGCTGTTACACTCTGCTTCATTGACTTTCATGCTTTGGCATCTTGTCTCTACATCAAAGCTACTGTGGCTTTTGCTTTTTTAAACAATATCTGTAATAAATGTACACATGTGTGTTCATATTACTAGTATCTAATAATGCTCCCTTGATGTAATATTTTATATATATATATAGGCACTGATTGTATCTGTAGTAGGATGGGCAAGATTTTCTGAGCCATCATTTGTGTGGAGTGTGTGAGCCACGTGCTTATGGAAGTTCACCCATGACTTGCAGGGGTGCTAAAGCATCGCTCTGGAGGAAGGGCCTCCCCCAGCAGGAGCAAAGGATTGCAGAGAGAGCAGGTCACGTTTAGGGGTGGAAGAGAAGAGTTATGGTGAGATGCCTAGTTCCCTGCAGAAGGACTGGCCTCTCCCCATCAGTACACTGTGGTAATTTTCCACACTGGAAGGTGCATATAGTGTTCAAGGACTCTTGGTATGTATTGTGTTCAAGGACTTTTGGTAGGTTGTGACAATTCTTCCACAAATAGGAGTAGTTCAGGTTTTTTTGAACTGTACCGTCTGGTTTGTTCTTTGTAACCAATGTGCATGGAATCAAAAATGCTATTAATTTTCTCAGATGATCATTGTTTTATAATGTTAAGACCTACTTTGCTTCTAATTGTAAACTGTATGACCTTTTTGTAATAACTGAAGAAGTAGTTTACTGATAAAAAAGGAAAGCATTTGATGCATTTTAATAGTCAGTGCAATGAAGCACTTCTTCAGCTATTGAAGATGAGTTGAAATCATCCCCGTTGTCACATTCTGAGAATGGCATTGAGCTTGCAATAACTGTCCTTTTTCTTTCTGGTTTTACATAGTTCTTCTTAGTCAGTTCCTTGAAGCCATTAAATTCAGCCTATGGCAATATTTAAATTAAAAGAAGCCTCAAGGAATAGTAACTAGCATTATTTTTCTTAATGCACCTGTCTTTATGGGCTGCAAAACCCTTTGAACTGTCTGTTTCAGGATCCTAGAAATAATGTGTGTGAAGGGTTTGCTCTGTGTAAGTGGACTATTCCACCAGGGAAATATTATCAGGGAGCGGGCAGTGGTGGCAAGCCAGGCAGAGGCAACACTTTCACCATCAAGGATACGGTCCTGCAGCAGTCAGACCAGAAAAGCAGAGCAGTTCAGGAACAGCCAAGCCCCTGGTGAAGAGGCAGATCCAAGGTCAAGCCAGGAAAGCTGGGATATCAGATCAGTGTTAGGATTAGCAAGGTACCTGCCTGGGCTCAGTGATACCCATAGTAACATAGCTCAAAGGCCTGAGGTTAGGAGCAGCTCCCTGGCCAAGGTGGGAAGGGCCCTGGCAAGCCACCTTGCAGCTCTTTCTTCACAGCGAGGGGGTGGCTTGCAGAGCCTGTTGGCCCACACAGGGTTTTGACACAAGGTCTGTAATTGTGCAGCATGAAGTGTGAAGCCCAGCTTTGGCAGATAATAATGCTAAATAATTCCTTTGAGGCTTCTTTTAATTTAAATATTGCCATTGGCTGATACCATCAAGTGAACGAGTTAGCCTTCAACCTTCAAAAATACAGATAGATTATTTAGAGCTAAACTCTGTAGTGTTCACTTAAGTACAACCGAATTCTTGCCCTTTCTGCTCCTTTCTCCCAAATAGCTACCCAATGAATAGCTACCCAAATCAACAAGGTGCTTCTATCACATTTTGTCTTTGTGTTTTCTTCTGACATGCTTTCCTCTTTGGCATGCTTTCTGACCTACACTGGGAAGTACAGTTCCACTCCTGTGAGGTGTACCAGCAAACTGTAACACAGAGGAAACTATCAGAGATCTTTAAGGAGAAAAGAAATATCTTCTGTCTGCTCTTTCACTGTCAGCATTCATCTCCATTGTATCTATTTTTAAATCAATCACCCCAGTCCTCAGTTTCCCAGTTCTAAATATTTTATTTTGAGGATGTAATTTACTAACTCAAGAGCTCTTTCAAAAGCTTTCTAACTTGATTACTGTCGTTTGGAACATCTGCCTGACAAACTTCTGCATTAGCAGCTACTGAATGAAATGTGGTTTTTGTTCCTCAGGAGATTCGTAGGTTTAATTCCAGGAATCCCTAATCCATGAGTGATTTTGCATTAACTAAAGAATTATCTCTTGCCTCCTGTTTCCTTAAAATTAACTTTTTTTTTTTTTTTAAAGGAATAACAGAACATAGGAGAAAGAAGAGGTCCAAAGCACAGATATTTTTAGCTAGAATCTATTGTCAGTGTCTTTGAGAGACCAGAATGAATAGCCTCATCATCACTCCAGGTCTGGCAACACCTGCACAATTAATAGATTATATTCATAGCAGCAAAGCTGAATGGCAATTGACCCATTTTGCAAACAAATATGTAAATGTGTCTGAGACATTTAGTAGTTACAACACTGTTTCTTGAGTTGAGCCCTAGTGTTGTAGCATCTAAAGGAAAGCAAAAGATAAAAAAAGCTGAAGCAAAACAAAAAAGTACTTTTACTTTTCCTTAAAGTTCTTTCTCTTTTCAGGGATTTCTACTATTAAGAGTAGGGTTTGTGTGACTGTTTGTTCAATGATGGGCTGTAAAATGAATAGTTATTGAAAACTAGGGCTAAAAAATCAGTAATTTGGTCAGGGTTTTATTACTAAAAAGTGATGCAATGGAATATGCAGGGCCAAAATTATTCCCTGTGTGTTTTCAGTGGGTTCAACTGAATGGCATTGGCAGTGTTACTAAGAGTTTCAGTAGTTGAAATCCTTTCCCTTTACCCTAATAATCCTTAGGGGTTACTTCAGAGTGGAATGACCATATGCATTATTTGGGGTTTAGAAGAGGAAAGGGAAAGCAGAACTCCAGTGCCAACTGCAGGATTGTGGCTTGGAGCTGTCCAGGCTGACAGGCACAAGGCCCTGTCCTCTGTAAGAACTTACAGTGAGAGAAGCTCCACGATGACCGGCAGCTGCCAGGTGTGTGAACTCGCAGTTGTAGTACAAATTCTTATTGTTCAGAAAAACGTGTAGTAAGATTAAAAAAACCCGGAAGTTTTGGAAACTGGACATAAATTTTTCACAAAACTGCTTCTGGGTGACTCCAGTCTTAATGTCATAGCAAATATCTAATTCTCTTGCAGCTCAAGAAACATCTATGTAGAACCATTTTTTCAACATCAAAATGAGTCATGCATCTATGTTTTAATATTTAGTATTTAATATTAAATGCAGCAGGCCCTATGCTATCTAGTGTATTGCTTCAGTTGATTTCAAGATCCTGCTGGTTCCTGTACTGAAAATACATAACAGCTTTATTTATTAAACAGAGACGGGGGGTGGTGACACAAGGCAAGATACTGTGATTTATGGGATGTGGAAAGAATTATTTCCATTTAAATTCTGCAGATCACTGAATATACAGGTTCTGAACATAATTGTGGGAATTACCAACAGAATGTGTACAGTGTAGCTAATACGAGAGTAATTGTCATCCACTGCCTGGCTGTGTAAATAAAGGCTCCCCTGAAAAACCTACTTGTAATTCACTGACAGTCCTCATTCATTCCTGGAAACTGTTTTTCTCTAGAAACCATTTTTAGAAACCCCTTTTCTGACACTGGTCTTTGTCTACCAAAGCAAGGCAGAGATTATCTTAACTAGGTCACATGTCTAAGAAGAACAATACTTGTACTGAACATCATATAGAGGTTCAGGAAAATTACAGACTATAGGATCAACGTTTTAGTTAGGGAGAGCTTCTTTTTGTTTAATGTTACGAGTTAGCTGAACAAAGCGAGTGATCTCAAAAATATTTGACAATATTTTGCTTTCTTGTATGGCACATTTCTCTAAAGAAATCTAGTTTTGATAGCACAGAAGAGGAAGCCAAAAGGTCTTCAAAAATTATCTGTACATCTGGAGAAAACTTACTACCTCAAGCTTGTTCAGAACATGCCCGACAAATGGCATAGGGACTCCTCATTGCAGCAGAGATATGCCAGTGTAGAAACGGACCAAGACAACGATGAATCATACTTAATGTTGTTTTGAACTACGAATTTCCCAACAAAACCAGTTTGTTAATGGCAGATTACAGGTATTTGGGTAGACATAAGCTCTTCGCAAAAATTGGATTTTTGTGGCCAGCAAAATGGAAATGAAGTCACATTGCTTTTACTCCGAAAGAGGTTTTCCTCATCATCAGAATATGGCTTTGCTACTGCAGTGGTATATGACTGATTACAGTGCTTTCACATGCCATCAATAAATAATTTCCTCTCCTATATTTAATTTATAATTCTAATGAAATTCTTGGATACAAATCAAGCTGAAGGCATATGGCTATCTTTTTGCTGACAATCTGTAGAATTACAAGCATTCGCAAAAAATTTGGTTTTGTGTAATTCCAAGAGAGAGTTCAAATATCTCTGTGCTCCCAGCAAATGAGAATTAGATTCCTACGTGCTGGCAGGAGACGGATTTAAGACATAATCCTCTTCTCACTGTTCCCCACTAGTCGATTCAGGCAGTTCTTGCTCTTTGAGCTGGATCCTGTTCTCAGGCATATAACTCTTCCCTTCCATTTTTTAAGGCGATGTCATCCAATGTGGTGTCTGTGAATTTCACTAAGCATTTGAGCTCTTGAGCTGGGCACTGGAAGAATGCCTGTAGCAACACCGTTTCCTTCAGCTATTCAGCTTCAAAGATGAGCAACATTTGCTTCTAAGCATGAAGGCTTCAAATGAAGCAGGAACTTGGTTTTTTTATATGTGTGTGTGCGTATATATATATATAAAGATGTGTATGTACATGAAGATACAGATATGCTTAAAACAATAAAAAAGATGGTAAAGGTGGAAGGTTAGAAATGGAAGGGCTCCAAGTAAGTAGGACTTCAAAATGTGCTGCAACCTTAGAATTTAGTCCAGACTTTTCCAGAATTATAGTCTCTTATTCTCTTTTTATCCAAGATTTTGATTTGGATTTTTATAGAAGTAAGGATCCACTTACAAATCTAGAGCACAGTCCAAATTTTAATAGGTAATGTATTATTCTTGTTTTCTAAAAGGGATTTTCACAGGCTAAGAACTTCATCACACCTTCTTATGAAGCCTTACGCAGCCAGGAGTAAGTGCTGGTCTCTGCCAGAAAATGGCATGGGGTTTGAAACCTCTTTCCTCCCTGTATCTCACTCTGTCTGATTGGCTTAATCACCTCCAGTTCCCTAAATTGTCGTAGCTAATTTTGGGGTGTACCATATTTACTGCCAGTGTGCAGTTGAACAACTTTATTTTAAAAATGTAGGAAAGGTGTCAAAGGTTTGCACCATGAAATGCAGCTAATGGAGATACTTAAGAGGTGTCTTTTTCAGCAACACACATGGTGTTCATTTAATTAGAACCACAATAGAGTTATACACTAGAAGTATTGAATTTAATTGTAATGTTAGTGAAGTGGAAAGCAATCTACAGTTCTTGCATGCTGTCTTTTACAAGCTGTCAGGCATAAATACCTTTTCATTTTAAAGCTCTGCTTTGACAGTTGAACGAACGACATCATTAGGTTTTCATGCATCCACGAAAGATGATAGCTGGCAGTTTTCACTGATAAAAAATTAAGCCAGTAGACAATTTTGATGTTCATGTCAGTTTTGCTGTCTATGAATATTCTTAGCTTACTGAGAAGTCTTATCGTTCAAATGTAACTGAAATACAGATCTGAGGGGGGTCTTACTTACTAATACGAATGTGTATGTGTAATACCCTGTTCCCACATACCTTTAGGACAAGAAACTGATAGAATGAGCTAATGCTCAAGCATTCCTCTCCACAGATCTGTGTTCAAATTCATGCTTTTACAATACCAGTAAAAATGTATCCTCATACACAGACAGTACAGTTAAGCACAAATTGATCCCTCTTCACAGTTTGTTCATGAACTAGGACTGGTGTAAAGCATGGGTGTTTCTGCCTGAGCTGGAAAAGCTGTGTAGAAAAGCATGTCCAGTGGGGGGAAAAAAAAAAAAAGAAAGGCAGTAATATAGATCAAGTCTTTCACTATTAAAGTGCAGTCCACTCGGTGGAGAAAACTTAGCATACAACAGAAGAGAGGTGTGTTAATACATTGTTAGAAATGTACTGCAAGGTGCCTAGAAGCAATGACTTCAGATCAAAAAAAAAAACATTTTGGAAATGCCTGGGTAGCTAGGCAAGTGTTTAATGATCTCATAGCTACCTATATTTTATTTAATTATGTTGGCATTCAATACCATTTTTTAAAATCTGTGTCGTTATGCCCTGCATTTGGAGAAGAATTCAAGTAATTCACCAGATTTTCAAAGGCAGCTACCTGGCAAAGTCTGTGTTTAATTTCTGTGCTTTCTGTGAGGCCATAAACCTAACTAGTCCAACTTTTTTTTAAAACACCCTGAATACATTTTCACATATCTAGTATAAAAATGTATCCCAATTGCTAAAGTCAGTACTCATTATTGGGTCCAGCAGAATTCCCATGCAACATGACCAGTTTCAGCAGTAGCATGTTCTGATCCTAACTTACTATCACCAATTTTTTTTAAAAAAAATAAGAATGCAAGTATGTTTTGTTATTAGCAAGAAGAAAGGAATGAATGAGAAAGGAAGAATAAAAAGTAAATTGAATGGAAATTGTGCTAATCACTAAAACATATTTTTCTTGAATCAGAAATAACACTGTAGTTGGCATTACTCACAAAGCCATCGGTGAGTCTCTCTGCCATCCATCATTCCGTACAGGCACCTTTTGCTCTTTGCATTTGTATTTGTTTAGGCTGAGTAACTTTAATCAGAAAATATTATCTTTCTTTTTTAAAACTGTTAAAGATCTGCACCTGTATATAACCATCTGATTAACTGTTGTTAACATAAATAGTGTCGATGTCAGAGTTGCCAATTACAGAAACCTTCTTTGTAAACTAGATTAAACGAGCTTGTCTGATTTGGAAACCAGTGAGTATATTTTGGCCACATATTGTTAACAAAGATGCACAAATACCTGGCAAAACCAGATAAGCAATGATTTTTACGAGACAGATCACTATATACCAAAATAAGTTGTCTGGTTTTGCATCCAATCTGCTTTTTAGACAGTATTTTAAAACCAAAGAGATGTCCTTCCATACAGTAAGCACTGTAAAAGACTGGCAACTCTGTTTATCCATATTCAGAAGGTTGCACTGAGTAAGCAGGACACTTTTCATATTAGAATTCCTATCCTTTCTTGCAAAATATGCTTCAAATAATTGAGTACTCAACTTGTTATAATGTCGGGGTGGGTTTTTTTCTTTGTTTGTTTGGTTTTTCTGGTGGTTTTTTGGTTTGGTTTGGTTTGGTTTTTTTAAGTGAACTGAACCATTTCATTGAGTTCTAAACCCAGAACCGCTACAAAGAGCAATTTACCAGACTTGGCCAGTCCTATACTGGTAACACTGTCCACACATACTTGCAAGAACTATTAATTTTGTCAGCGTAGCTGTATCAGTTACTTGAAGAAAAGGAGACAACAAGAAGTGTGGTTTTGCCAATCTAAGTGCCCATTTGACAAGTAAGAATTATTCCTGTGTATGGTACAGCTGACATAATGCAAACCCCCCCACCTCTGATTCAGGACTATGTAATAACGGGAGCTGTACAAACTTCACAGTGCCAGGAACAGGTCCAGGTGGAGATAGGTCAGTGTATCTCCTGCTGCAAGACAGCCACGAAGACTGCTTTGTCATATTGCAAAAGCGATGCCTGCCTGTTTGATTCGAACGGTGCCTGCTGCCATCTCTGGAGAAAATGAATGAAGACTATTTTGGTAAAAGATTCTCAGACTGTGGAAAACTTGTGGATTTGTTAGGGACACAGGAATTCCATTTCACTCTGATAATGACCTAGTTTGTTTAAAACTAGCATTGCCATTTACATCATATAATCTATTTGTCTAATTAAGGGTATAATGTGTAAGGTATTATGTCCTGAATACCAGGACACAATCTGATGATCTTCTGGTGCTACCCTTAGGGTGAAATTAATTATCAGACTATGCTGCCAGTTATTGACAGTACTGCTAATAATATACATCACACTAAATTTACTCCTAAAATTACTCCTATTCATGTGCAACTTTCTCTGGCTGTCTGCTGAATCTTTGCTGCAAACAGCATTTGTTGAGACAGCAAATTTTAGACAGAAGGACATTATTTGCTTGAAATTAGTTTTGACTTAATGAATAATTTTCATAAATACTGGTATGTGTCTTACAATTGAGAATGCACATCAGATTACTGGTTGCGTTTTTAGCTGGGGATAGACTACTGAAAATGAATCATCACTGGTTTTTTTTAAGTAGGGGGTCTTTTTTGTCTTTCCTCCCATAGCCATCCAGTATTTTTTAATTTTTAAAATGCAAACAAGACCGGTACTGCCTTCAACTCTTTCTTCCTCTGCAAAAAAAATGAAAAAACAACAGCAGAAGACATTTTCTGTATGCCCATCTGCAGGGAATTTGTAGGTCAATTGAAATACATTCTTTACAGTGGCTTTACAGGTATGGGAATACTGGGGGGAGTGTGAGGAACAGTTTAGATGCTTCATCTCTTAAAAGGCTGTATCTACCTGACTTGGGTGAGAAGGATAAAATTCAGGCCAGGATCTGCTTAGGAACTTCATATATTTTTTACCATTTCCTGGGGATTCCAAGAAAGATTTATGAAAATTAATCCAGACTATAACTACGTTAACTGCATCACGTTCACTAGGACAAGACAGTGGACGTGTGTTTACCCTCACAGAATTTTACCTTCCCTAAATGATAATTTCAATCTAGTTTTTTAAAAATAAACATTTCTTTCATCATTGACCATCCCCGGTTGCAGGAGAAAACTTCAAGATGTATACATTAAATCTCAAAAATAATTACCTTTATTTAGTTTATTTCTCTCTTCTTTTTATTAATATGTGTAGTTAGCAGTGCAGCTCTCCATCCACACCCCAGCCACCTTCAGTTGCTTCTTTACCCTTCCTACATGAAATGAAACTTCCCAGGCAAATACTGGGGCATAATTTTGCAGCGACACTCAGCCATGCCACATGTTGATCTGGGGTATAAGGGTAGGAAATTAACAGGTTGGTCCAAATATTTCTCATTCTGAAAGGAAGCCCCTTCCCAGTGCTTGATATGAACATCATTATCATTCAGCCTAACTTCAGCGCCAGTTCAACAATTTACATATCTGTGGGAAATGTGACATTTTTCTGCGACATGCTTCAGTGCATCTCCTGGCACCTAACCTACTGGCTAAACTACTGGATTGAATATAATACAGTTTTCCCCCTAGGAAATACAAAGCCTAAGGTTCTGTAGATTTTCACTTTATTATTATCTTGACGTCATAAGCATCTTCTCTCTTGAGAATGGGACTGGACTCTTTCACTAGCCTTTGAAAACAGGCAGACTGCCCAGGCTGTCTTGGTTACACTAAGGAATACAGGGGATTAGCTGGAATTCGGTATTTCTCTAGCAGTCACAGCTGGGAGATGAACACCTGTAGGCTGCTCAAGCCAGCTAAGTTAGAAGCTGCTAAAATATACCACAGAGCTCAGAAACACCAATTGGCTGCCCTAGTAGGGGACAGAGCATGAAAGTTAGCACACATGCGTTTTCTTCCTCTAATGCTCTCTCCTCCCTAACCAGCTCACACAGAAACAACCTTCTTCATCTTAGATACAGGTTTTTCTTTCTTTCTTTTTTTTTTCTTTTTTTTTTCCTTTTTTTTTTTTTTTTTTTTTTTTTGTTTGGTTTTTTTTTGTTTGTCCTGCTTAAATGTTTGCTTTTATTTTTTTTTTTTCCCCTCACCTTGCTGTTGCATCTAAGTGGTAGAAGCTTTACACTAGTCATGAATAGTATGAAATATTGTAAAGCAAAATAAATCAAAAAAGCGGTAAATCTGATACCAAAGAAAGCATTTGATTTCATTATATTCATTTATATTCTATTACAAGATTAAACATGCTACTGTGGATCTCCGGGTACATTTTTTTTTTTTAAATAATTTAAAAAATGTATTATTTGCCATAGGATCTGCATAATTTTTACTGTTGTAATAAAAGAAAGGGAATCCTGAAGTATATTCAGCACACACTTATGGTAAGATGAGCACAAGAGATAAAATAGTTTTGATTTCCACAACCAATCCTTTGGTCAAAATTATAACCTAACTTGCAAAGTTGGGTTTAACTTTATGGTAAATACTTGATTCTTAAATTTGCAGTTCTTGACTAGGAAAATGCAACTATCTGCAGAACACAGCAATGGTACTTCCAGCTGTCTAAGTGAGCAGCAAAACCCACCCAGCTTTCTGTCATAGACAGCCATTTTGGGAACTGCATAAAGAAACAGATACAAAAAGTGGGACTGCTCAGAAAGTGATAGACCATAGTGACCCTTTCCATCCTTCCCAAGCAGTCCTCTCCTTTCCCCATTACATACTTAACAATTACATTAACATCTACCATAAAGCCCGATGTTGGTAAGTACTGTTTGGTCTTGCTGCTTTGTAAATTTCAGACTTTGCAAAATTTCAAAATTTGCAAACTTGCTTATTTACACCATAAAGAATATGGTATTCAGAAATATAAACAAGCTATGAATCTTCATATATTTTTTTACTGCATCCTTGGTTTGGATTTTTAAGGAAAATCAATGAAAGTGATAGAGAATCAAAAGTTGACAGGCTCTAACACCTTTAGATGAACAAAGTAGAAAGAAACAACAAAAGATAGTTAATTTTTTAAGTATGTTACATCCTACTCTTTTATGAAAGCCTGGTTTCATACCACAGTTACGACAAAAGAGAGACTTATGATGTCCAGTGTTGAAGAGATTCGCCTTTTCAGTATTCTATAATATTGCTTCTGGCTAATCAAAGCTGGCACCACGATTCATTAGAGGAGGACACTGTGTGAGTAGTGTATCAAAACAAGCTACAAAACAGATTTTATGCAATCAGACTTATATCAAACTGAGACAGTATGGAATTTGGTTTAAATAATCTTACACTTTATTTTTAAAGTTTTAAAAAGCAATATTCTGCTATATTTTATACTCATAAAGTAATAACCTCTGGCAGTCATTAATAAGAGTAAGGAAGCTATTTGTTAGTCAATATGCATGGCATAAAGTGCTATAATAATTCTTTTTATGCTATATAAGTGATTTTCCCCATTAAGTGTGCACATTTGCTCTGCCTATTGTTGATCTGCTGCTAAACATTTCACAAAACTTTGCTCTGTCTTCAGAATTTGACACTCCAAAAGCCAGTTTAACAAATGAAAGCGCATGGATTATGACAAAAAAAATCTCAGCAGTGATGTCATTATAAACCTCTTAGTTTTGGGTTTGTTCAGAGGGCTTTCTTCTGCTTCAACCTGTTTCATCTTATGTTCCATCAGAAAAGCTCTCTGCAGAAGAGTTGTTTTTTCTTCCAACCACTGTCAAGCCTTTATTTCTTAAAATATATATTCAGAAGTATATATGAAATGTAAACTGGCATATTTTATCTCTCTAGAAACAACAGCTTGTGTCACAATATCTTTATATGTGAACCTTTCTTCACTATTTTTCATACCACATATAATTCATGTTCATTTAGTACTAAGAAAAACTATCAGATTCGGCATTTATATTCCAAAATTAAGATAAAATAGATTTCAGCCAATTTTAACAGGCCATTTACTTAGAAATTGGTCTCAAGAGGTAAAAACTGATTAGTGAACAATAATGATCAAGTGAGGAAGATACAAGACATACTGAACGTAAATATCAATATACAAAATATTATTCTGGATAACTACATATAAATAATGGTAATTAATATTACTGTTTTCTCATACAATAGCTCGTATAGACTGTCCCTCAATAGCCTCTTATTAGGTTAATTAAAGTTTCATTTTCCCAGATAAGATCATCTCATGTACTTCTTTGGTTAACACAACATATGCTTTCTTAGAATTATCTAAGAAATAAAGAGGATCAGTAACTGTAGATGGATTAAAACCTTCATCCACCAGTCGAAATTTTTGTTGTTTGAATGTTCCAGTCATTTCCATTTTTTCCTACAGAAGAGAGAAAGATTTATTATTCAGTAGAAGAGCTTCTTTTCCTTTGCTCACATTCACGTTTGCTTTTGAAAATCTCACCTGATGTAAGGTTAATACTGTTTATTCTCCTTACCCTGGAAAACTAGAACTTTTATGCTGCTATGGACCAGCTGGAGACAGGGTGGAAAAAAGTTACAGCCCGTTGCCTTCTGTATCTCTATGCAGTGCCTCATCACAGTGTCTCGTTTGGTGTAGCCCCAGCCTGCCTGAACAGTCTAGCTTCTTCATTTGTGTGCATTACAAAACTACACATTGTAAACAACCTGAGAGTAAAAACTGTCATTATCAAGAACTTTGTACCGATAAAACTCAGGAAATTCTCTATATCTATTACTGTCACCTTAAATAAAGGGTTGACAGTATCACATACTAGATCAGCCATACTCATACTCACCCAGGTCCAAATAAAGGCAGATCTTTACCATATATTTTATAGTGTTTTCAAGCTTCTTTTCATTGTCACTGTGTCCCTCGGAAAAAGTAGTGGCAGGCATCTCTAGTGAGACACTTTTCTCTATCCTCCCTACTTCTTCTCAGCCCTGCTTTATGACCTCTCTCCATGGTTTTCTCTTCTGTCTTTACATTTTTACATACATGCATACAATCTCCAAAATGAAAAATTAAGTATTATCTCCAACAACTCAGAGAGCTATTGTATCTACTCCAGATTTACATCCAGATTGTATCTACCTGCTTTGGTTGGTCTAAGAAACATTCTGACATCTTCTAAAGTATGATTACATGTCAGATCAAGCTTAATAGGTTTTATTTTTTTTTCCCTTGAAGTTCCACCCACTACCTTCTTTCTTGGTTAACGACAGCAGTACCAACAGCAATTAATCTGTAATGTAGGCATTTCAATTCTAATCGAAGTTCCAGACACTTGATATCCAGGCTACATCCAAGATTCAGATTCCTTCTGCCCAGCATAAAGGCTTTTTTGTACATCTGTATAGCAATAAATCTAGACTAGGTTCTCATAATTTTGTGAACTGACTACTGCAACGTTCTCAAGTGTAATCTTGCTTGCTTCTATCAGAATGCTACTGCAAAAGGCATCTTCTTGGACTTATGAGATATATAGATATATATATACACCTATATTTCAATTTCAAGGTCCTTCATAGCCTTTTCATTTTCCCCCCTTTAATCTGAGTCAACATTCAATCTCTGATTGACCCAGGGAATCAACTTCCATAACTTACCTTCTCTTTTCAAAGAACAATTTTTTTTCATCTTCTCCTCAGACTTAGGAGACTTCCTTCACAAACATCTTCAAAAACATTTTTCTGTTTGATTTTGTCATGATGTTTTCAAAACACTTACCAGAAATGAAGATGCTCATCAGACTTCACTTATTGTGATGATCAGGATTGTATATTTTCTATAGTTCCCTATTTTTTTCTAGCCATATGTAGTCCATCGTATTACATTTATATTTTTAAGTCATTGCGGAAGGGACTTTTTTTTTCCCCCTCAAATTGGACAGCTACTTGTACACAAAGCACTTGTACACAAATAGGGATGACTGATGATTATGGTGTTGACAATAATAATGTACATTTCTAATTCAACTTTTCAATTTACCCAGTATCTTTTCAAATGCTTTAACTTTTGTCATTATATTACACACCAAATAACATTTCATTTACTGTGCACAATCAGTGTCTCCTGCTTTAGCTCTACTTCTCTATTCTCTCATTTCCACTGAATAAAATGGATTTTAGATTATTTTCTCCAGATGCAATTGTTCACATTTTACTAATCTGAATCTTTTTGTTTTCCCATGTTCATGCTTCTAATCTCCCTAAATCCTTTTGTATGATCTCTACCCTTACTCATTTGTACAATTCCTCCTGTTTCAACATAATCTGCAAATTTTATTGACTTTTTCTGTAATGCCTTTCCCAGGACTCCATTAACGAAGACAGGAAATAGGACCAGTTCTAAAACTAATCAAGTGATATATGAACAAGCACTTTCAGTTATTCATTTAGCCATCTCTGTGTTTGTAGATGTTTGTGTGCACTGTGCAATAATGCAGCTTACCTGGACTCTTAAAAAAAGAGGACGAGCATAACTTGGTAGATAGGTCACTACTTGCTTATACATTTGCTCCAAGTCTAATGATGTATCCTGCTTTAAAATAAGGGAAGCCATTCCTGCTTTTCCTTCATGATCTGGCGGAAAGGAAGGGAGATGAGAACTTTGAAACATGAATAAAGCTGACATTTTAGTAATGAACCTTATAAAAAAGAACTGTAGTGCATTAATAAACCGTCAGTCATATATCATCTTCTGAGTTTCAGTAAAGCTGGAAGTTTACATTCATATTTTATATGGTATTACATATATTTGGAGATCACTCAAGTGATCAGTTAAGAAATAATGCTGTAAATTAATTTGGCAGGTAAGAGAAACTGGAGTCCCATGCTCAATATTAATCAATAAATGTGGATAAACATCAACACCATTCCTCTCTCAAAAACAAGAGTGCTGAGCCTCTTTCCTCGATTAGCCAAATACATCTTCTCTTCAGTTTTAGCCTTTCTCTTTTACCAGTATCTTCTCTCAAAACTGTGGATCTAGATGTTGTTAACAGAGAGAGATATTAAAAGTTCTTACTGGTTTTTCTGGAAAGAGAGCTCTGTGGGTCTATAGGAAAGACCAAAATGGGTAAAATAGAAAAGCAATGAACTTCAGCAATCAAAACAGTTTACCATTCCTAATCACATCACATCACCATCACATGCACACTTCAATCATCAGCTGGTAATAAAAGCAGAGATACTCTATCAAGACAGTTGTATAAACTGGGTAGGAATCTGCAGGTAAGTGTTGTGCAGGAAATGAGAGGCTCTCATATTTTGAGTCTGATTTTCAGTCCGTCTTCTTTGTTATGATTTTTCTTGTTCTGCGTCTTTAATCTATAAGTAAGTGACACCTTTTTCATGTTTTAAACACTTCTATAATTTTGTGGTGGGTTCGCCCTGCCCAGGAACCAAACATCCAGCCAGCTTCTCACTCACTCCCTTCTCCCATGGATGGGAAGGGAATAGAAGGAAAGCAAGAAGACTCATGTATCAAGATAATGCCAGTTTAACAGAGAAAGCAAAAGCTGCATGCACAAGCAAAGCAAAACCAGGACTTCATTCAGTATTTCCCATCATCAGGCACACGTCCAGTTACTTCCTGCAGGACAGGGCCTCACTCAGCACATGTGGTGGTTGCTTGGGAAAACAAACGACATAACCCCAACTGTCTCATTCTCTTCCTTTTCCCAAGCTTTTATTACTGAGCATGGCATCATACGATATGGAACATCCCTTTGGTCAGTTTGGGCCTGCTGTCCCATTTATGTCTGCTCCCAGCTTCTTGCCTGTCCCCAGCATACTTGCTGCAGGGAGAAAGCCTTGATACTCTGCAAGTTTTGTTCAGTATTGGCCAAGTGTTGGTAAGTTATCAACACTGTTTTAGCCACCAATGCAAAGCACAGCACCATACAGACTCCTGTAAAGAAACTTATCTCTAACCCAGCCAGACCTAGTGCACATTTTAAAAAAAGATTTAGCATGAATGGGGATCAAGCCCAGATGATCTCATTAAAATTAACAAAAAAAAAAATTAAACAGAAATTAATGCATTTTCTTTCTTAATAAGTTATTTTTACCTTTGTTTTCTTTTTCACCTTGTCCTTGGTTTTGTAATATACCTGTTTACAGATGGTTTATGAGGCTAAATGAAAAGTGAAATAAGACAGAAAAATGTCTTCATACACTTCACTTTAGAGTTTCTTTAATTCTTACCTTGTTGACATTTTATTTTGACACATGGATGTGTGGACTTCTCATGGATGTGAATTTAATAAGTCTTTAAACTTTCATATAGATTATGTAGCTATCAAATTCATGAAAGATAAATTTTCAAAAATACACATCACTGCATACATATAAAAATGCATGATTCACTGGCTCATCTACAATCTGGTGGTATTTTCATTATCTATATCTACATTATAGCTAGGTATTAAACAGATGACTCAATCGGAAGTGATTCATAGGTTCAAAACATGAAATAAAAGAGTTATGAAGGTTAACAACTAACTTAAAGGACGAAAATCATACAGCTAAAGCTTCTTTTACCTGGCACAGACACACCATACACATTTGCTTCTTGTATGAAGTCCAACATTACAATGACATCGGAAACTTCTGTAGTTGCAACATTCTCCCCTTTCCATCTAAAACATGTGAAAAAAGAATTAATCCCATGAAAACATATGGAGACCTCCTCTTTAAAACTGACTAATTTTACCAGGAAGTCCATTCATTTCAGACTAATGCCACCTCAGATTTCTTCCCATTTGTCATGTTGGTGTATTGATCTGATCACCAGAAGATAATGCTTGCAATTCAAATGGTACTGGATATTAGCTGTCACTATAAAGCACAATGAAAGTTTATCATAATCTGATATAATAGTTTTCAAAAATTTGACATGTAACTAAACCTATCAAACATGAGCAGCCTTTACTATCTGATAATTTTTTGTCCACTTCAGTATCCAACTTCCTTGCTTGCAGCAAAATGATCAGTAATTACTATGGTTATTGGAAGGATTGTTCAAAGACCTGTAATTCCTACAAAACATTCTGGAAATGAGCTATCCAGCTCCACGGGAACACTTTTTACAAAATTAAGCCCCTATCATCCACTTCAAGATCATTATAAACAACATCGCAATAGTAATAAACTGAACACTTCTGGTTGAAAACAAATAGAACAGTTTTATTCTATTCTGCATGTCCATGTTTTTTAATGAATAAATGTGAAAAGGAACAATGACTATACCTGAAGGTATCTCCAGTCCTGTCCCAAAAATAAAGAAAATTCTCATGGTCTTGAACCATTAGATCTCCAGTATTAAAATAAAGATCTCCCTTCTTAAATACCCCACAGAGTAATTTCTTGTCTGTGTGTCTCTTATTGCCAGCGTAACCGAAGAAGGGGTTCTTCTCATTGACTTTGGAAATGAGAAGACCAGCCTCACCTATAAGAGAATTTGAAAGAATGTAAACCTAAGGTATCATTGCACGTTTCCTGTGCTTTACATTAGCATTAATTTGGTACATACGACTTTATAAGACCAGGAACCAAGTTTGGCAGGGTTCGGTATGTAAGACCCAATAATAAAAACTTACCTGTTTCTACTGCTTTACAATTCCTGTGGTCACCTCTACATGCAAAGTGACCATAAAGACACAGTGCAATATTGTCCACTCAAATTCCCAGTCTTTTGTATTTCTTCCCCAATGACTCGTCAAACAGTTTTCTCCCTGAACTGTCATCTAGCAATTGTGAGTTCACGAGTAGGTTTACTATTGTCTCAAAGCGCACACTTCAGGTGAATATTACGTCCCACTCCCCACACTTTACTGAATTTCCAGTGATGACTCTCAACTTCATCAGCTTCCTACTGAAAAACTAGTTTTAATAAAAAGGAGGTGTTCAACCCAGGCATTTAAATCCCTATTTAGTCTCCTTTCACAAGTTCCGAGAACACTTCTTACGAATTTTCATTAATGGGGTATAGCCTCATTGCATTCTTTTTGGAGTAAAATATAAAAGTTTTAATATAATTTTTTTTCTCAAAAAAAATAGGGAGCAATGGGGATAGGATTATCCTGTTATGCATGTAGAGTATCAGGGTGTTAAGTTTGCTGAAAGTGGAATAGTTGTATGAACTAACCTTTTTGGAAGCACATTCTGAATAATAAAGCTTAAGCACTGCATTGTTTTGTATCAGAGACAAGAATTGTAAATATGAAAATACATAAAAATAAAAGTGTGTTCAAAGGTATGCACATTTTTTAATTTAAGACTGCCTCCTCATAAAAGAGGTGTGCCTTTTCAGAATAAATTGGTAGAGTTTAAGGTGAAAACATTTAGTTCACTGATAGTGTCACTGCAGCCATGATGCTCTGAAGATATAGGGCATGGGTAAGACAAAGATAGAGATACAGATAGAGATAATACTTTTTATGAGACTGAGTGGTATAACAGGAAAAAAAACCTAGATGAGGCGTCTAATTAGAGCATGTGTTCCCTTCACAGGTCAGTCTGACATCCCTACAGATAATTTCCTATAAAATTTCAAGGTTTGAGGACCATATTTTCTTGAAAGTGCCCATCTTTGATTTAGACATGTTAGGGAACCTCTTAACTCCTTTGAAAAATCTACTTCAGCTCCCTGTTAAAGTTGTCTGCCTGATCTTTAACATGAGTTTTTATTGTTTCAGCTTTCAGGCATTAGTTACAGCTGTTACCTTCCTACAGTACAACAGAGATGCTTCAGTATCTGATAAACACTTTGAAAATAGGCATAATCAAGAGACACCAGATATTTGATAAGTATTTTGAAGACAGCTATAATCAAGCAACCTCATAAGCTTAATTAACTCACTGAATCAGGAACACTTAATCGCTCACCAAAAAGCATCTGCTCTAATCCACCAGTCTTTCTTGTAGATCTCTTAGGCAACCATCTCACTATGTTAACCTCTTAAAAAACAGAGCCGTCATTATCTACATATTCAGCAATAATATCACATCATCACTTTTTGAACATTGGTCTTCTGTGAATATATCCAAGGATCACCTTAGTTCTTCTGGTGTCAGCACTGGTATGTTTAGTAATGTTGTGTCTTAGATCAAAAATCATATTTTTTTTTGTCAGAGCAAAGAGCAATTTTTGATGTTGGCACAGTACAGTAACACAATAGCAAAGCCTTTTAAAAAAATTCTCCGGAGTATTTGTATTACAATCAAAAGGCCATTACATCCTATTAAAATACATACTTACCTTTCTTAACTTTTTCACACCAACCATGCTTATTTCTAATTGGTTCATCTTTTTGGAAATCATACTTGATTAAATCAAATGGGAAAAAAAGCTAAAAAAGGGAAAAAGGGTCATCAGTTATTCATCTACACAGTGACATCTGGTGGCAGCAAATATAAACAAGGAAACCTTTGCTCCAGTCTTGCTTATCTAAAGTAGAATGTAGTTTCATTTAAAACTGAAATATTCTGTGTGTAATATTACACCATTTCCTGGAGGTAAGCAACATCAAAACATTTTTATAATCTTGTAATTTTCAAAAATACTTGGTGAAGACATAGAACTGTGGTTTTGTTAATTTTCTTACAAATGAATTATGGCACCCACATGTCAGCCTACACGAGTGAGGATAATAAAGCACATCCAGAATTTAACTGACATTTAATGGTGGTGGCTGATATGAAAAGTGTTCTTGGGGTCTTCTGGCACCTAAGACAACTGGCAAAGCAAAAGCCTAAATCTCCTTATAAAGGGAAACCTGCTTCCTGTTGGGCTGTACTCTTGCTTAACTACCCTCAGTTCTTCCCTCAGGCTTTCTCAGGCTGGTGTGTGGTGGAAAGCCTTATCACAAGCACCAGCAGAAGGATATGTACTCCCATCTAGTTTGGCACGGTTATGTTGCTGTGCATGTTCCACGGTTATGTCGGGGATAGTTCTGCATATTTCTGAAATGCTGACCTAACTGACCTCCTAGTTGTGTTTTACAACTAAACTTTCCACTTGTATAAGGATCACAGAATGTGGCCCTGAGTAAATTGAAGGAAAGGGCAAGATACTCTTAGCCACACTAGAAATTGCAACACTTCTTTTCTGCAATGTCTGGGTCTGACTTTTATTTCGCTCCATTTTTCTGCTGTGATATAAATCCAAATTAGACCTTTGAGACGCATTGACAGATGGTGTTATGAAAGTGACTGAAGTAAAGGGTAGGATGCTAAAACATAAACCCCTTGGCTATTCTGCAACTAATTTGGATGAAGAGTTGCGTAATTATTTCATCCTAATTTGAAATGTTGCTGTAGTTATCACTTTGTTTTCAAGGAAATCTAAATAAATAGCAACTTGAATCAAATATCAGGCACACAATTTCAGCCTGATATGGACAAACTTGTTTCACTGAGTCTTTTCAGTATTCACCAACTGTGTTTTCCTTCTACCCTAAGTGTGAAACAAAAAGTTATTTTTAACAGTTGATCAAAGGAACAAGGTCATAGCATGAAAAATCAAGACATGATCCCAAATTGGACAGGGTATTTTTTTTTTTTTATAACTACAGACTATAGCATTTACCAAAGTAAAGAGTTTGAGAGCCAAAAAGTTCACCTTAATTAATAATAATAAACACAAGAAATTTTTTTGGAGTCTTTTCTTTTGTCTGTCTGCATTTGTTTTATCTCATTATTTAAAATTTTTTGGAAAATAGGGCCTTAGCTGTTGAAACATTACCATAATATTTTTGCAGAATACTGCATGCAGCATTCATCATTTTAATCTACATTTTAATCCCTAAAGCACCACATAAATGTACCAAACAAAAAGCATCGTTTATATAGCTGAAACTTAAAATGACTTAAACTGCAACATTATTGTCTGTTACTATGCTGCCTGAATGTTATCTAACAATAGCATCCTCTCCTCTCCCCTCCTTTTTTTTTTAATTGATTGGAAATCTGTGAGTTTAAATATTGGTTTGAAAATAGGTTTGAAATTCCTGAAGTTTCAACTCATAGTGAATGCTCACAGAACCTTCATCAGAGAACAAAGATCACAAGCTATTAGTTTTTATTTAGTTATTTGTTTTAGAGATGATATATTATTGAATTCTCTAGGAGATTATCTGTTTATAAAACTAAGCATTACATTTACTAGATTTAGTTTCAAGCATCTTAAAAAAGTGAAATACAAGGGAAAAAAAACCCTATGAAGCATAGTATCATCATATCTTACAAATATACTTGCAATGCCTTAATTATGCTGTAAGGAATAGATGTATAGGTCCCCTGCCTAGTTTTGTGAGCCAAAGTAAACAAAACCAAGGAAAAAAAAATTTAAGGCTATGCTTGATAGTAACTGAATCACCAGATATTATAATAAAATACCTTGGCATACACTTGAAGTACCTTAGATTATTTTAGCTCAAAACTAGTCAAAAGAGCCAAAACAACACAAATTTTCATTGGCCAATGAGTTTAAGAGCTTCCATTTCTTGGATTAACACATGCCAATGTTCTTCCTGTTTTCCAGGGTCTTAAGATTTGCTTAAACATAACTCTGTTTACTTTTAAACTAAAAAGTGTCTCTTCTGCAATGTAAGTTCTCTGACTGTATGAAAAAAAATGCATAATACTAATGCTACATTGCTGTGTGAAAGAAAACATATTTCACGTTTAAATGAATTATGATTTGTTACAAGATTTAAATGTTTCTCAGCTCAAAGCTGATTTTGATCCATACAGAGTAAGAGAGATTTAGACTCTTCTAATCGTTGTAATACTTATGCTTAAAATACTGAAAAAGACAATTAATAAAGTTTGGAATATTTTTTTTTCATGCTGCTTTTTCAGGTGTACTTGCCATGGGTTATTTTTAGCCCATCTTACAAGCTTCCTTGGATCTCATTAGTGACACTCTCCCATTGCATGTTCTCTGCCATCCCTCAGAATTTATTTCAGTGTAAGAAAGAGATTTATATATATATATTTGATAGACACAACTGAGAGTCTTACAGATTTTTCCTATATCACTTTTATGTAAGTACACACATAACGTATGTAATATATAATAAAATTAATAATTAACTACATATATGTGTATGCCAGGTGTAAATATTAAACTGTAATTTATTATATTACTATGTTAATCTTCCTTGTAAAACTTTTTAAGTTTTACCAGCTAAAAAAGCAATTCAGAGGCTTCCACTTTTCTGTTCATTGACTCTGTATGAACATCCTTATTGAGTGATTTATTGATATACCACAGTGATGCTTTCAAGCACATGAACCAACCCCTCTTCTATGAAGAGTATAGTGTGAAAACAAGCAAGTGCAAACAAGAGCAGTGCTTCGAGTTAACATCTCACACACAGTGGCTTCTTGGATGTCTGGCAACTACTACAACATCCATCTGTTTCTTCATATTAACTTGTGTCTTCCAAATTATTTATGAAAATAAACGTGTTATGTAGAACCTTAATATTTATCACAAGTATTTGTCCCCAACCCTTGGCAGCTACCAACAGAAAAGTTACCTTGCTCATTCTGAGAGCTCAATTTGTCTTTTAAAGCTGTAACTTCTGTCTGCATTTTACCTCTAGAAACTGTGCCATTCCCATTATCTACAACAGAAATGCCTTCCTATTCCTTTTCCTTTTTCCCTGCTAAAAATATTATACTTTGAACCTACCTGGTATTCTTCCCACTCTACTCTTAATATCTGTATATATGGATTTTTATACTGCATTTACTGAATTGTGACTGTGATCTACTTACTGTAGATTTATGTCCAGGGAAACAAGAGTATTGAAAAAGACAGAATAAAACTGATTTCAAGCCAAGCCAAATGGAATGATTGGCTTTTTCTGGTTCATAAAGTATCTTCTAGTCTTTCCATATTCGAACTGAGTAAGCAAGGGGACAATCCATAATTATCTTAGCAGACTATACTGATGTTTCCATTGACTATAACAGTTCCAACTTGGAACAGTATATAAATTATGGGAAAAGATGTCTGGGGAGATCGAGTATTCAGTTACAACTGCATTTATTTTTTAATTGCTGTTTGCATGAGCTATTTTTTCTCCTAATCTCCAGTGACTAACTCAAGTTGTAAGTCCAATCATTAAAGAGGAGAAAGTAGCATGCTTCATGTGCAAAAAACCCCGAAACATTAATCTTCCTTTTGGTGACAGAAACAGTGTATGTTATTGACTTTTGAAGTACCACTATTAATATATGCAAAACCCCCACACTACTTGATTAAAAATACAGATAATTAAATCAATAAATAGGTAATTTCAAGTCTAATCCTTTATCTTCTATAACATTCACATGGTATTTCCAAAAGGTTAATGACTTATGACAAAACTCAAAAAAAGTTCAAAAATACTGAAAACAAGTTTACTCAGGTTTGGAACAAATGTAAAATTTTGTAAGATTAAAAAAAAAAAAAAGGTTTTAAATAATTAAAGCACGTAGCTTAGAAAAGTCTGAAACAAAAATTAACTTCAGTGCTAAGGTTCCTGGTTCACCTACTGCTCCCTAAATTCCAGATTCCTGATTTCCTGTAGTGGATCTGTACCCTTCTAGAGACATCCATCAGTGCCAGCTGTCCACTGTGCATACTACAAAGCATCAGTCATGTAGAACAGAGAAGCAGCACACTCGGTCTGCTTAAATTACTGAGCTCTCAGCAGCTTCTGAAAAACACACTAGCTCTTGTGGTGTTTTTCTGTGTGTTTCCATGTTCCTCCCTGCAGTCTGGGTTCCTATCCCAGAAGTGAAGAATTCCTCTGGCCCCGAGTTGTAAAGTAGTCTGCAGTGAGTGTAATGTGGTGATGCTGAATTGAAGTTGTAGACCCTGGAACATATACTGCCTAGAAACCTATTTGCACATCATCAGAACATACCTCTGGTGTATTTCCAAACAATATTTCTACATCATTCTCTGAAAAAAACGTTTTGCCAGGACATTTTATTATCAGTTCCCCTCAGGAGCACAAATGCCACTTAAAGGCAGCAGGATTTGTATATATAGATAGGTATCTCAGCATGGATAGGTATCTCAGTTAATTTGCAAATTCTAGGCAATATGTGTAGTCCTATTTATTTCAAGAAGAGTAAAAATTGGCATAAATAACAACATAATGTTAAATAACTAGTTTCCTTACTAGAAAGCTTGCTAAATAATCTTTCATGCCATTAGCTAAAGCTTTGGACTCATTATACTTACTGGCTTCTCAAACCATTTAAGAGATGGTATTAATAGGACCCAAATGGAAAAAATATCTGTGAATTGCAAGCTGAAATGACTTCTTCATTTACTCAGAAGGATAAAGGAAAACCCACCATATGTGATGTAAATAATATGTATTTGTCTTCCCCAAGACATATAACTTCCATTGTCAAAGCTGATGAAATACAAAACAGAGACTACAGAATAATCAGTGAAAAAAACCTAGAACAAACCAAATAAATACAGCAGACTTGGTACTAAAGGGGCATAGAATTTTTAAATGAATACCCTTGGCAAGTATTGTCTGTCACAATTACTCAACAGTGATTATGTTTGTATAGTTTTATCTTTGGAATTTCTGAATAATGATGCAGACTAGATGTAGAGTAGTTTAATTGAGTTACTTAGGTTTAATTACACCTAGGTGTAAAATTTCTCTAAAATTTATATCTGCCTACATTACTTTATTTTAATTACTATTAATTACCTCTTAGGCCAAATATTTACATAGTAGATGCAACATAAATATACTCTTTGAAAATAGCTCTAAAAATAATCTGTAGAACACTACATCAGAACAGGACACTTGTATATTTACTTCACAGATGACAAGTTCTAAGGCATTAAAAAAAATCTAACTTCCTCTTTTGTCCTTTAATATAGTAGAGACTTGAAATGATACTCAGAACCTACTCAAAAGTGTCAGAAGAGAGGCAAGGCCTTTCTGACTCCTATGAACTTTAAGAAAAATGTAAGTGTTACTGCTGAAAGTATAACTGCATTGGGTGTTAAGCACCATCTGCAATACTTTAGCAGCCAAGATTTAACAGAAGGTCAATTAAACTTGCAATAACTAAGTTAGAAAATTTATCTTGGACTTATGACTGCAGCCCCATGTCCTGTGGTGAAATTGAGAAACACATTTACCTTCAGTACTCCCTTTTACAAAGTACAATGTAAATAGTCACCTTATAAAAGAAGTTGGTGCGTCCAACAGATCCAATTTTTCCTGTGTGGTTCATGAAACAAATGTTTCCTTCAGTAGCACCATAAAACTCACAGATCTTAACAGCACCAAATCTGTCTAAAAATTCTCTCCATACATCACTTCTTACTCCATTTCCAACTGCTAGTCGGACTTTGTGATTTTTTTCTCCTTCCCTCTGTTAAAAAAAGAAAAAAATAATTTAAAATATAATATACTGATAACTGCATTTGATTGTTGCCTATATTGTGGGGAAAATTTACTTTCTCTAAATACATCCAATATAAACAAGAAAAAAAAAAGGCAAACAGGAATTAAGAAGTTGTTGATCAAGCAGATTATTTCCAGAAAAATAGCTCCATTAATTTGTATAAATGCTTCCACATTTTTAAAGTTGTATCATCTCGGTGTGTTTCCACTCAGAGGAATTAGAAAACTGGGAAGAACAGAGAAAGGCAGGAATTACTTCTCTCAAGGGATTAAAGTCAGCAGAGATTAATAATTACTTTCTTGTGTGTTCAGACTGATTATAAGAAACAATCAGATTTCACACACTTGTAATATCTATTCCTTCCCACACATTGCATGAGTCATCTTCTGCATTTCTTTCAATATTGACTTGCAAGAGGTGTTCAATGTTACTTGGAATACATTATTTCTTGCTGATCTTGAGTCTTTATTGTTGTCAACTCACATGTTTTATTACAAGAAACACATTATTATGTGTTCATCAGTTCAGTGAGACTCTTTAATTTTATGAATGCACTCTCAAACCTTGCGATTGCATGGAGCACCTTTAAAATACAATCAGATTTAAGTTGAAGTTATCAGAATGCAACAGATCTAAAAAGTTGGTACTTATTTTTAATTTCATCTATTTTAAAATAAGGCTCCATTTTTAATCATTGCAAGTGGCAATACAGAATGCCCTAGAAGTGAGACAGCACAAAATAAATATAGGTACCGTTTGTTACCATGTACCTTTAGAACTGCATAGCACTCTGGTACTGCAACACTCTCTGCATATACCTCTATATATGTACACTAATGCAAATGCATACAAACACCTCTCTACATGCATATTCACACTCTTTACATATATATGTATATGTGTGTATATATATACACATCCACATACATATATTAAAGAGAGCAGATAGTCCTTATTTTCTCTTCTTCTATTCTAGTTTTCTTCTCCCCTCCCAACTCTAATCCAGTATGAATTAGGCATGTGTTTATAGTGAAAATCCATTTGAGCACCTTTAATCTGTTATAAAAGCACAGCAAATTATTTCTGCGAAGAGATCCGGTCAGTTGACTGAAACAGAAATCTTTAAATATTTTGGATGTTAAAAACAGTGAAGCTTCTACTGAGTACGTAGACAGGAGTGTTCCTCAGAGGTTTATGTCTTGGCCAAATTCACTTTTTCATGAGGATCATGAATTCTCACTTCTTTTACAAAAACTGCAAGCACAGCAAAATTTTAAGTTCCTTCTCCAAATCACAAAGACCAACCAAGTTTTTTTCTTCCCTCTTCAAAACCAGTACCTCATAGAAAGATGAAAAAATCCTTTATTGAGCTTCAGAGTCTTTCTTCTGGAAATTAAGTCCTCTTGCTGGAATGATTCAGCAAGGAACTTACCTATTTTACTAGATGCACATAGCTCTTGGCAGATCACAACCTGAGGCATTATCCTGCTATTTTACCTCAAAATGACATCACTCACCAACCTCCCTCTGTCACTAACCATTCTGTTCTCAGAACAACCCAATTCTTCCCTTTTCCCTTCTTCCCTACCTTACTTTAGATGCAAAAGTAATTTCTAAACACACAAGCACATACTTCACTGAATTCATGCTAAATCATTATTGACAAGTGCCGCATTACATGGTACAGTGAAACTGACCATGACCATATAGCCTGGAACTAAGTGTCTAAAAAATGCCTATAGATGTAATTTTTGGAGTGGTTTGTTTTTTCAACTTCAGGTGCAATACCACAATGCAACATGTAGATTTTCCTCTATCTGAAATAATAAGGACGGTTATATTACACATTCAAAATCATTATACTGCCAATGAACAACAAACGTTTTAGTTTTTTTTTAAGAGAAAGTGTTTCGGTGCTACTTTGAATTTTGTCATGGAAACTTTTAACTTCCCCCCCCTCCGAAAATTGTCCACCATCTTTAGAATATTCCAGTCAGCTCAACATAAAACTTTAAAAAGTGTGTTATTGTTCTTACAGTTTCATTGCTAAACTGAAATTAACGTGTCAGTAACTGAACTGCAGTTACCCCTTGCTGACGCCACTAAATTCTTCAAATATAGTGTCTCTACTAAGATATGAAAAATAGCAGCAGAGATTCTTTCACAGAAATCCTTTATTCCATAACTAACACAAGAGACAAATATGCGCGTACATATACACATGCTAATTAAGTGGGTCATTCATCAGGCTAGGAACATTCAAAATCTCTAGAGACCAAGTTAATAAGCAGGTGAGTTTGCTTCTATTATTTATACTTTAAGAAAAATTGCAAACCTGTTGATGGCTGTTTGCTGAAAAGACACAAAATTGGATGAACTAGAAAACAATGGCCTGCATGGAATATGTTTTTTTCCCAAAAGGACAAATACAGCATCATTTATAAGTGCAGTAACTTCAATACATTCAATTCCTCATGTTATTTTGGCTCGTTTATATTACTACAGCACAAAGTTGTTTCTCCAGTGGAAAAGACACAGAGTAAACCTGACAAGTCAGCATTCTACTGTGCTTACAATGTTAACACCTATCAACAATACAATGTATGACTATCTCACTTTAGGAAGTACTCTTTCAAGGCATTCAGCCCTTTTGCAAAAATATGAAGTAGGTGAATGATGTCATCAAGAAGTGATCACAGAAAGCAACTTTTCTTAAAAGAGAGGAAAGAAATTAACTTCTTCACAACTAAGGCTCATTTTCTGTTAGACTGCACTGCTGCAACTGCCATATTTGTGATTCATTCAGCTCCATCACCCTTCTACCCATCTGCTGATACAAGACTCCCTGAAAAGTACTGCAGGGCTTTCTGGGAAAAAGGCATTAAGACTGTCATGCATTTAGCAGTCTTTCAACTGTAAGAATGGAAACTACAGGTAATTTAATCTCCCAGCAGGTTTAATAAGCATGAAGAGCATGATTATGAGGGAAACTTTAAACAGTGATAATTCACATTAGTTTTAGATGTGAGTAAATTCACATAGCTATTTTTTACATATTTTTACCTAAACTTTTGTAAAACTAATATGACATTAATGTTAGCTTTATGTGTAACTAACTTTCAGTGGAAAGTGAACCACAGTAAATAAAATGGAGTTAGCCATTTTAACATCTTTTTCATGACTCGATCTTTATATTTGTCATCAGTATTATTGTCCAGATCACTGTCAGAGTCCAACTCTAGGGCAGGCATGTTGGCATCCATGGGCACTGTGGCTGAAAACTTATGCAATAAATAAGAGAAGGGAAGGAAAAGGGATGATAATTCCAACAAATTCTAGAAACATGGTTGAGTGATGCACACTTATGGTGTCCTTATGTATGAAAATTGAAATAAATTGAATCTGTGGGAACTTATTCTTTAAACAATCTATAGCACCAAACAGTTATGCTTTGAATTTCTTCCATATTCAGGCATTTCATCAACTAGCTTCCCTTTGGTACAGTGGATAGAATTACAGGAATAGGAGGAATTCCAAGGAGTCACCAAGTACACATCTCTTGTGGGAGAGAAGCTCTGCTATCCCTGTGCCATTCTTGACACCTGAACAAGCTGTGGCACGTCAGCCAGTTACCCTGCAACAGTTGGTATGCAGCAATTGTCTGCATGCGTATTCCTAGCCTGCTGCAACAGCATAGTATCTAGTTAAGACTCCCTTTACTAAAAGCTGTATTTCCTCACAGTATCTCATTTCCAAAGGACGCAGTGCCTTGCCCTGGTCAACTATCACAAGTTCAAATCACGTGTGTCCTGTGATAATTTGCTCAGGCTTTGTGTTTCTGAATGTGATTAATAGTTCTATACAGATAATCAGGAAGACAGATTTTAGAATAACAGCATGTTAGAACGTCTTCCCAAGGTTTTAAAAAATGTCTATTTATTTATTTTCCTGCACTGTGATGTTTTCTTTTTCTTAGAGAATGATTCTGAAATAAAATGGGAATTCTGTCTTCCCACTTATTTCTAATAGTAAAGGTGAAACATTTTTTTCAATGCCTTTTTGAAGCATTAATAAGCAAGAACTGTTCTTACCTTACACCTGGTCTTTTCTTCAGTTCATTCTGCTAAGAACTTTGAACTGTATACCAAATATCTGCATACATCATAAATCAGTTTCTGACACACTATTTCTCCAGTTTGAGTGCTTGTTTCATTTGTATAGTAATCAATTGGCAAGTCAAGATCTGCCTTATTACACTAAACACCACATACCTGGGATTTTTCATCTGCCAGTCTTTCCTCCTTAAGTGTTCTTTCTAAACTATGTGGACTATCTACATGATTAAGTTCTTGATAAAAAAATACCTTTTAAAGTGCCATAAACAGTATATTAATTGGTGCAGGAAGGATTCATGACTGCAACAATATAAAAATGTATTTAGCAGTTGCTTTAAAAGAATGCAAGAAAACAGGTTCATTGTCCTACTTTTACCATTTCTGCAGCAGTAAAAGCCAAATGGAGAGAAGCAAAGGCAACTTCAAGCATAGGAGGCATGAAATGTTTCCAGTATTATGGCCTTGAGGAAACTAAAAGCATACTCAGGGCCTGAGAAATGCAAATATCTGTTAAATATAAAGTATAATGGACAGACCACACAGGATTTGCATTTATGTATTTACAAGGAATGTGTGTAACAACACATCGACCAATTCTCTGTCGGCACATTCGCCCTGAAAAAAGGGGCATCAGGTAGTTAGCAGAGACACTATGAGAGATATCCTACTGCCATTATGATGACAGAGGTAATAAATTCTTCAAGATGCATGCTTACTTTCACTTTTCAGTAATGCCTAATTACGAATTGCAACTGGATTTTTTGAGCAAAATAGATATCAAAATTTAAAAATACAAGTAAAAGAAAACAGGAAAGGTACTGAAGAGATGTACCATAAGACAGGAACAGGAATTCTAGGAACAGGACATTATCCTTCCAGTTCAGGAACTGGTTGTTTGCGTAACTCACTCTCACCACACTTTCATTAATCAATCTCCTGATAATCTAATAGGATTATATTATAACAGGAGTTTTCTTCCTTTAGCTTTTCTAATAGGAAATGTTTTCTTTAGCTGTACTTATATTTCCTCAGGAAATATCTACCAACAAAAAAGTCAATTTTGTCTGTGTTCCACCCAGTAATACGAAGTAGATCATTGTAATTTTGGTGATTGCTGTAGGAGCCCACAAGTCAAAACAAATTACACAAAACTTTCCAAAGGTCAATTCAGAGAATTAAAGCACGCACAGATTATTTCTTGTGCCCTGTATTACACACAGTATTTTGTGAGCAATATGAAGCTTCCCTCTGTAAAAGTATGATTGTGATTGCTAGACTTCACCATCATGACATTTTCTGCATGACTCCACTAATTTAACCCAAAAGATGAGTATCTAGGAAGAGAAGCTGGAAGGAAGGAAGTTGGTCAATTTGTATGACTTTTTAGAGACCCAGAAAGGTCTTGAGCCACCATGCTAGAACCAGTACCTGACATTGCAACTAGCCTTCAGTGCTGTTTCAGGTATGGAAAACCAATGCTTCCTAAGGCCAGAACTCTATGAATATTACAGAAGACTTTTTCAGGAGGAAAACCTGAAAACCTTTACCACTATTAGTGGGAGGAATGAGGAAACAGATGCAGAATCATCATGTGGATGGAGTCCAAGAGAGGTATGCCAGTACATTTAAATATCAGAAGGCAGTAGCCAAAATGGATGGGATTATAATCTGCTTTTAAACCCACTTTTTAAAAATAATGCTATTGTAGTAGTCATGGCAGTTTAAAGCACAGACAAATTTTGTTGTAATATACAGTATATTTTTATTATGTCAGCTGATATAGTCTGGAGGGAAAAATTACAAGCTTCCAAATCCCAGGTCCATTTCTAAGCTTCATTTCAGATGCGCTGAATAGATTCTTAGCCTAAGGAGTCTATTTTATCTAACTGCATGTACAAACAGTGTTCAGTTCTCCTTTTAGGCACTGTTAATACTGCAGTAAATCAGTAATAACTTGGATTAAGAATGATGTCTGCTTATGACATACACACATGGTTGCAGATTTTTTAAAAAAACACAGGTTGCTAGAAGAATAAATAAATTGCAAAATCCCCCCAGTAAATAAAATTGTAATGATATACAGAGATTCTTCAGAGACTTCAAATAGAATGTACAGATTGTGGTTGTCTGTAACTCTGACACATCAGTGGTTTGGGGTATTTAATAAAATGTCTATGCTGAAAACCTGCAAGGGGCTTGACAAATTTCAACTTTGTGTTTTCATAAGAACAACTTTCATTACAGAATATAAATTGAGCTAAACTTTAAGAGGGAATAAAATGTAATGTCAAGTAAAACCTGCATTGCTGACTCATTTTTCCTTCCTTAACTGACTATTCAATTCCCTTCCTACAAAGAAACCTGTTTCTAGGTAGGAGTCTATCCTAGGTAGGACTATTCTAGGTAGGAGTGCTATCCAACATATATAAACCCATTCTTACACCTCATTCCACAACACTTGAGTCAACAGCAGAGAAATAAGTGTTCATTCTGTTTGGTTATCCCAGCAGCACTGACTTCCTTGTTTTCTCCTTCTAACTTACTATTGTTCTAACACAGAAGAGTTTTAATAAAATAAATCCTTAAGCATCTTTTCTAAAGTCATTTCAGAGAGCTTAATCCCATTCAAAGATAGATCCTTGGCCAAACTAGATCTACTAGAGATTGGCTTGCTTCAGCTTAACAAAATAGTCTAAAAGCTGATATACATGGTCTTATACGCTTGGGGTAACCCCAAGGAAATAGAAAATGTTACTGATCCCAAAGGATAACATTGGCTCGATACCAAATGGGCCTAAAGTAGAACAGATATTGAAAGAAAATTTCTAAGCAATGTTATAATTGATTGTGAATTAGCTTTGAATACAAGTAGAAGTGAACTCTGGTTTTAATAGAGAGCTTACAAAGGTGTCATAAATCATACAATTAAAGTCATAACATATGACAGCTTATGAGAGTAGAAGACAGGACATAAAGACAAATAAAACTGATTTCTAGCCTCTGTTTGTAAACAGCTTCAGGATTCAGGTCTCCTTTACTGAAAAGCAGGAAAGAGATGCTGCATTACCCGTCATATCTTTCCAGAAGCTTCAGGACACCAATGTATTATTTAAATAGCTCATTACCTCAAATTTGAAATATATCTGCAAGTATATTAGGCAGATTTTGTATTCACTCTAAATGTTAAATTTTAAATGTGATGCAGCCCTCTAATGAAAACACATCCACAGGTTAGTAGAGAGGTATTTCCAAGGCCTTTGCTTAGAGAGGAAATAGGGAGCTATGCTATGCCATAATTCTGGAATTTTGTAGATCACTGTTAATAGAGACTTTGAGCAATGCCAGCCAGGAAGACCAAGTTATTAATTTGCTGAATATTGTCTTTCACTGGAGTAGTCATGGTAATATCTTGGAGCTGGATCCATTTTGTAGCTACTGATAGCTACTAGCCATCAATGCTGGTCCTTGTTCTTTCACTATGGTCAAGAGACTGCAGAAAAAGAACTTGGAAGAGGGCTTTCATGAGGATTACTCACTTATTTAGGAGTGCAGCAAAATGTATGAATGCCACGTAATGCAAGGTCTTTGTAGTTAAGGAAAAAAAAGACAACTTTCTTTTCTAACAAATGTTCTTTCCAGACAACAGGTTACTAAACCAAACCAGATGCAGAACATCAGAAAAATTCTATTGCAAAAGAGTCTTCAACAGCTGTTGCAGATGTGAGTGGGAGGCAAAAAGATCAAACAAGACAAATCTAATAAGGAAAGCTAAGCCAAGAGTCTAGATGCTACCACAGAGACTTGCCAAAAATTCTGTTCAAAATCTATGAAATAAGAGTCCACACTGTGGCCTCCAACTATTGGAAATACACCATTTATTTCAAATTTAGTATTAAAGAAACAAATGAAGCACTTAAAATAATTGTATGGTTTTAATCTATGTTCATTAGAAGGGCTTTATAGTACTCGAACCTTGAGAACACTGACCACATAATCTCTTCACAAAGCTTTAAAACTTGTATTAGCCATATCTTTCTCATGCTGCCAGCATATATAGTACTTTAAGTTAAGGGAACTTAAAGAGACATAAAAACTTGTCAAATTATTTCACCTACTTGAAAAATAATAATGGATTGCATAACATATTTAAAATTCTTCCACTTATTTGTGTGAACATGTTTCTCTTCCAGTTTTAACATGACAAATACTTACTATTTTTCTTCAAGTATCTAGCTATCAAACTGATTCATTTTATAGTTTTAATTTTTCTTGGTAAGGCACATTACGTTTCTCCGTAGCCAGCTAGCAAAAAAAACCCAAACCAAAAATACCATGTAGTCTCACAAAGCAAAGAGTTTAGACATGCCAGCTGCTAGAAATTATGCACATAAATTAATAAATAGAATAGTTATATAGTTAATGAACAGTTAATGATGCTATAAATATATGTTAATGATGGTATAAATAACTTTATTTGCAAAATTTGAAACTCCTTTAACTTTACAATGGCTTGGTAAAGTTTTAAAAATTAAAGCATTTGTTCTAGAAAATGAAGTACAACAATCTATCATTCTTGCTTTAAGATACTGAGTAGGATAAAATGTGTAAAACAAAATGCCATGGTCTAACTGTACAGTTAAAGGACAGAAAAGGGGAACAATTAATACCTGAGGCTGCAAACACAGGAAAAGTTGGGAAGTGTTGGAGAGAAGGGAGTGACTTTGGGGAAATCATGTTAGCCTATAATGAGGAAAAATTATGATTTATGAAAGCTAGGCCCTTCATATGTTTTGATTTTCCTTATGGTCTTTAATTTGAGTTTTTGTTATCCTGTAACCTTTTGTTTATTTTATTATAAAGTTAAAAAACAAACAGATAAAAATTAAAACAACAATAACAACAAAGACACAGAGAGAGAAAGGTATCATTATTCTGGTTTCACATTGCAGCCAATGATGGTCACTGGGACATCAGCCATGCCCTCTTTAATTTAAGAACATTCTCTTTGCTGAGGCATGCATGGATAGTGCTGTAAGATGTGTGACCCACCACTACATTACTTAAACATATCTTGGAAAATTTTCACCAAAAAAAAATAAAATCCAATGTCTTATGAACACTGGCCTTTTCCATTTTTTGGTCAGCAACCTGAGACATTAATGAAAATTGTTATTCTGCTGGAAAAGAAGACTGATTTGCATTCTTTTCAAATTATTAGAACCCTGATTATGGAGGAGGTTATTCTGGAAAATCATAAAATGAGAACTTGGCTCAGAAAAGCATTTTCAGGTTAATAAATTTGAATTATTGGCACCATTTCCTAAGAGATGAGTCATTTCAATAAAATTCACTGAAAAGGAAATAAAACAATGATTTTTTTTTTAAATCATGAAATTATGATAGAGAGAATAGTTGCATTGCATCCAACATTGTACATTTTCACAAATCTCTTTGTGTTCTCCTAAACATTTGGTTAAATTACAAGAGGATGCAATTATTTTTGCTTGATGTTATACAGGTACTTGGAAGCTGTTATTTATTTTTCTTTAATATTCAAAATAAAAGCAGTTTATGATCATAAGTAACTGTGTAAAGCCATCTATTAAAATGCTTAACCAGGTTAAGATAAAGTATGATGTAACATTTACGATTTATTATTGAAACACAATAGGATAACCTGCAGCTCATAAACGGATGGAAGTTGCCAGCATTAGCAAGCTGAATTTTAGTTTATGCTGGACTATGAGTGTTTGTTTAGTATTTATTTTGACACTTTTAGTACAAGCATTTCAGGATAGAAAGTCAGTTGGGTTTGCTGAGCAGCAGGTTATATCCATTCTGTCTGTATTATTCTATACATCTTAAATCAATTCCAATGAATTTTAGGCATCTAGCTTAGCTGAACTTATATTGTGAAACTGTGAAATATTTTTTTCACCAAATGATACTGAATCAGTTTTTAGTCTCGAAATCTTTTAATACTTTAACATCTTCCTAATTTAAGACATTGTTTTTATTTACAGTCTACAGATCACTAAATAGTTGAAGAACCTCTCATAATAAGAAGGGCAGAGGGACAGATTCAGTACAGATTTATTTCCCTTTTAACACGACCACATTAAGAACAATAAAGGTACATATCACTTACAGACAAATAGCCATGATTTTGGTTCAACTTACCACTGGCTGGTTGCAAAGGTAACGGCAAAGTTCTCCAATGTACTGGATGACAGTCACATTGTACTTTTTGCAGTCACTCCAAAACTGACTAGCTGAGAACTTCTTTTTTAACACACAGGTTGCACCTTTATGGACACAGTAAAAAAGGAAATGAAGCATTTTCTCCATATGGCAGCTTAGCTAGCTACGTTCTCTCTTTCTACAAAATAGAACATAATTGGAACTAAAAGCAGCCTGGTTCATTGAAATACATAGTATTTAAGCTGTTTTATTAGAAGATGTGTGTTCAAACCTGGTAGACAAAGAAGGGAGATGAACCCAGTCTCCTCCTTGGTGAGACAGTAAACCAGTAGATAGAGGACAAAAGCAAGAAGACAGCTTCTCTTTGCTGGTGTTGTAATGTTATTCAAAAGAGTTTAACTGAAAATATCCAGGAAAAGTCAGTCTGAATTAGCAAATCATTTGGGTATCACTGAAACCTCATTTTTCAACAAAGAAAGTTTTCATTGATGTAGATTCAGGCGGAATTAATCCATAAGCCAATTATCTTTCCCTTGCTCTGACTTGTCCTTGATGCTTCAGGAAACATGAAATATTTACCAGCAAGTTCCAAATAAAATTTTTTCTAAGAGAGTCATTGAGGACACCTACATTGTCTCAAAAATATGCATTTTATTGTCCATACTAAAACAGTACACAAATTAAATGGAAAAAAGTTATATATCATCTAATGATATATGACAAAGCCGAGTGTTTACTATAAATGTATTTGTCAGTCTTTTTAAGTTCACCGAAGTACATTTTAGTTCTGTCCCACCATACAAAGCTTAGTCTGTACATACACTAATGCACTATACACCTCCAAAATATTACACATGTCCTTAAATTCCTTTTTACCTAAATAAAAAAGGAAGTAAAAACATTTGTGACACAAATGACTATAATTCTTCTCCAGTACCACATAGACAGCTTGTAAGAGAGCCTTCACTATTACAACACCCCCCATCCCCAAAATACAGAAATATAAAGCTATTCTGAAAAGACTATTCATTTGATTTCAGCAAAGCATTAGTTTCCTTAATGGCAGTGAACCTAAGTATGTTTTATACATTTTTACAATAATTAATTCTCTTTTAACAACACAATTAAGTGAAATGAGCCATACCCAATTCAATGCATCCACCAATGCCAAGAAGAGATGCTGCACTGTGATAAAGAGGCAGAGTAATGTAAATAATGTCTTCTGCAGTAGCACCAAAAGCCCACAGTCCAGCAGCTCCTTTAAGAACCTGCATGTGACTGATGACTGCAGCCTTTGGAAGACCTGTAATGAAAACACAAAACCGTGCATAAAACTTCTCTTAAAGACAACTCCATTTTTTTTCCCCTGTGTAAGGTCTCTAAAATCACAATTCATTCTTCTGTAACCAATTTTTCAGCCACCTGTTTAGATGGCTGTTGATAGACAATGGGCTGTTTAACGCAGTGTTGCATGTTTGTTCTGTACACATGAAGATACATAAGCCAGTTTGTAGCCTCCTCTGTTAGTTATTAAATTTGATGTCATGTCAATTCAAATAGGTGGAAACATGAAGAAACTCCATGGTTAGCACGCTTACAAAGGGCCAAAAGATTTTACTGTACAATGGAATTCCCTTAACATGAAGAGACATCTCACTAGATCTCTTTCAGGCAAGAGTCATAGTTACTCTAACATAAATGAGAAAGGTATGGGATCTACATGAAGTAGATCATGTAGTGGGTGCTCATCTAAGATGCGTACATCTAAGCCTACCTATTTGTTTTAGAACGCTATGAAGACTAATTAAAAAAAAAAATCCAGCAAAAAGTCCACTCCAGTAGGTTCTTCTTAATGAGTTTCTTCTGGTTCGGCACAGAATTTCTGTTTAGCAATGTGCAGACTCACATGCAAGAGCTTCTTGGGCTACTACTCTGGTACCCATTATTTTGAGTAGGGGATGTGTTCTTGCTTCATATATGTTCTCACATACACACATTTCAGGCTGAGTCCTGATGATGAACAGTGAAAACTGTTAAAAATTTCAAAAAAATTAATGGGTCAGAAAGCTTTGTCACCTATTCTAGCAAAACTACTGTTAATTTGAAGACTTCACTAGAGCTGTTAGCTGGAAGTGTAACCTATGGAAATTCTAGCTACACTTCAAAGCTATTCCAAAGCTATTCACACTAAAGAGAAAAGACAATAAGCCTATCTTGTCAGTGAAACACTTATAGCAAGAAGTGCTCTACCAAATCTTGAGTTTCTTCCTGCTGCCTTTAGAGACAGCTGACTACAGACCATGCAAAATACTTCTTTCTTTTCGCTAAGTTTACCAGTCATTGATGTTAGGAGCAACAATAGCTATTGCTTTATCAAAAAGTGTGAAAATGCTCAGTTACTTTGGATTAGAATTAGTTATTCCATACTCTTCAGACTAAACAAATCTTATTATTTTAGTTACATGGTACATAAAAGAGATCCAATGTAAATTAATATGATACATCATTCAAAAATATTTTAAATGCTACATAACTAAAATTTGAGATTTCACACAGATATTCTGAATGTAGTTATAAGAAGCAAATCCTCCTACCTGGAGAATTCTGTAACATTTTTTAGCTAAAACTCCTTACTTTTAACCAGCAAGCTCAACCATGTTTATATTGGTAGCATTACAAACACACCTGACCTCTTGACAATATTTATACCTTCCTAATTTTTTTATTTCCTATTTTTTCCCCAGAGCCCAAAGCAAATAAACTAAATAATTATTTCTATGAGGGAACAAAGCCATAAAACATATCTTCTTTTTAAATCTTCTTGTGACTAAAACTGCTGTGTTCAGCTGAATGAGAATGCCAATCTGCTTATCTTAACAACATCATGCTGCTTTTCATGTCAGTGATCAGTTTTTTTAAAGTCTTAGCTTCTTAGCTGCTGGAGCACTGGTAATAAATTCAGCCATCTGTTTCTAAACTAAAAGGCTAGTAACTTAATCCTATTTTCTGTCTCTACAGTGACCTGCATGGAACATGACTTAATGAAGAAACCCCAAATGTCTGGTTTGAAGATTGTTTTTTGAAGTTCTAGATACAATGTTAACTATATTAGCTAGACAGTGGTATGTGATCACAAAATAGTACTTATTATCATTGTAAACTCACCGAAAAAGCAAAATGTTTTAGAAACACCTTAGCTGTGAAGTAATCAGAGGTAAAGCTTCTCTAGTATTTGCACAATGTGGCAGGAAAAAAAAGAGAAGCCCATAAACCACTGAATATAAACAGTCACTGACAAGAAACATGCTTATTTTCTACCATAATGCTTCTAGATAAGAAATATTATATTCTACTATGAAAAGATGAACTATAAGATTACAGAGTTCTGGAAAATCAAGTTTCTAGATGAAAGCTGAAGGAAAACATACACTCTTTAGCAGATCTGTACCTGTTGTTCCTGAAGTAAATATATATAAAACAGATGACTTCAGGTTCTTGGCAGACCGTCGATTAACTGGAACAGGGTCTTCAGATGCAACCTCTATTTTGTCTAAAAGGGTATGCACACTTGGAAAAGTGGAGTCTTTGGTCATTATCCAAACACTAATGTCTTTTTGGAGGTTAGGAAGAATTTCTTCCAGTGTCCCAAGCAAATCTTAAAAATTAACATAAAATAATGTTATTTACATTATATCTTCACAAAACTATCAAATAAAGTATTTTTCCTCTGAAAGTTTTGCTTTCCACAATATAAAGAGGAATGAAAGTCATGTCCATGAACATAAATAAATTCAATAAAATAATGATGAACTAGAATGAAAATTCACTGAAAACAGGATATAATGTGGTAAAAATACTGCTGACCTCACAAGGTCTAATTGCCAACAAAAGGCAAAATGGTGAGCCTTGATTACTAGCTCCTGCTTCCCACATAATTTTGCATAACCCTTGGTCATTGCTAAGATCAGAATGAAGGGTAGTGAAGCTTCAACTTCAAACAAATAATGAAGAAATCGGTTGAAGATGCAAGGCAAATATACACATATCTGATAATTACCGTGCAGGTTTCCCTGGATACCCTCAACAGCAATCTCTCATCGAGCAGTATTTTTTTCAAAAGCACAGAAGTGGCTAATTTAAAAACGAACACACAAACAAAAAACTGTATCATGTATTACACAGAATAGAAACTTGATACAGTCTCGTGGCTTATTCAGAGACTGCCAAAGAACGACGTGGCTATTTTTGTAGTGCTTCGAGTGTTTTAGATGAACTTTAATTAATCTGATTTTGGGTACCTCAGACAATTTTATTTTCTTATAATCATGTGTTCATTCACTGAAAGACATTCCTTCTATTGGCTTTTACCTGAGTATAAATACAAACTCACTTTTATAAAATAAAAACAGCAGCATAACTAAGATCTACGATGTTGACTTCTCAAGAAAGAAACCATGAGAGAGAGTCCCAGATTAAACAACAAGAAAAAATAAAAATAGACGCCAATCCTTAAGTAATACATTTGGTATTTATGTTTATATTTCTAAGCATTTTTAAAATCTGTCACTTTCTCAGAACACTGCACAGGCATTGGATGAATCCGTCCAATCCAGGAAAATTCTCAAGAATAGGAATAATATTACTTTCAACAGAACTATTCATATACTTAAGGACTCATTTACACTTAAGTGCTTTGTTGGATCTCAGCCTATGTAATTAATCTTGCAAAGATCCCTGTGGGTATAAATTTATGTTATTATCTTTGCTTTCATAGATGAATAAACAAACAAAGTTGACATGATTCACCCAGAACCTCATACTGAGGCATTGCCAGAGCCAGCATTTGAAATCCTGATATGAACTCCAAGCTCATTTTGCAAATATTAAATATGGATACCATTAACAGAATCCCCTTGCATAAATTTTGCACCAAAATAACTGAAGACTTTTAATCTTTCAGAAAACTACTTTCCTAGTGACAGACTGCTGTATATATTTTAATGAATGGCATACTAATCTCTATTACTGCGACAGAGATACAGCCTACTGTCGCCAACTAAACATACGTCTTACAAACCTAAAGCCTACAGAGTATAAGTTCTATATATTTTATGAATGTTTAGCAAATAGATCTGATGGAGTGTGACATTAACATTTTTGTGTTCTAACATTCTTGCACTGCAGAACGATTTCAGGAAGGAATCACCCAAATAATTATGAAAATCTAAAAGATAGATCTGTCTGAATCATTGGAGTACAGTCCCCTTCCACTATACATAGCAATAGAATGAAAAAATATGAATAAAACCTAACATTAAGGACAATAGTGTTAACTACAGGAAACTCAACACACTGAAAGTCAAGCTTCATTGGCGTATCAGTTCTGTTTTGCTGTTGTATTATAAAATTGAAGTACCTTTTTCAAGTAATAAATATGAAAATACAACAGTTTTATTTCTAATTAAAAAAGCTATTAATAAACCAAGTGTGACAGAATAACTATATACTTACTACCTTCTAATACTGATTTCTTGGCTCCAGTAACCAGTTGAACCAGACTCAGCTGTCCATCCTGTGTGGTGTCCTTAACTGACGTGATGTACGAACATTGAGAAAAACTGCCCAATAAAGGTCACCATGCAAAATTATCCTGTGTAACTAAAGTGTAATTGTAAATGAAATTTCACCTATTGTTTAATTGAAAACTATCCTCTTGCAGAAGACCTGGCAAAAAAAGCCTCAGTGAGTATAACCCTTTTTAAGTACTGCAGATACTAAAGGGATCACTGTGGCATTTCCTTATTTTCTAGACATAAATTCATTCCTTTTTGCATTTCCTTAAATTGTTTTGCTTTTTACATTTTTGAAAGTGATGACGATGAAGCTGTATTACCCACCAACTCTTAACTTCTCTATAGAAGATATTTTTGTTTAGGACTGTACAACATGAAGAAATGCACAAATATTTCTAATTTTTCAGTATTCAGAAGTTCTAGATAAGATGTGCACCAACTTCTTCAGGAAATGCAAGTCTGTTAAAAAGAAGAGGATTTACCTCTTCTTTTTCTTTCCCCCCTCTTTTCTTTCATTCCTTCAAAGGAAGAAAGATGGCAACTATTAATTTCAATTCTACAGACACAATAATTTAAGATAAAAGAACGACAGGAGGGCATAGCTCCCATTTAGTAGACTGAAATGTATTTACTCCAAATAATTAAGATCAATCTTCAAATTAAACATACACACTGTTTATTGTTTCTCTAAACACTCATAAAAACTATGGGGTTTGTTGTTGCACAAAGGCTTGCTTGTTTTTTTAACTACTATTGAACTATGAATCAATTATACAGTAGAATTTTTCCTCTGTGCTCAGGAATCTAGTACTTGGAACAATATGTGAACAGCTTGTAATTATATGTTATCTTGAAAGAAATTTCTAGTTAGATAGCAGAGAACAGCACAAACAATAAGTGATTTCCTGAATAAGAAAGAGTAATTTGAAACAGCTGTATTCAAAGTGCCAGAAACTGAAAATTACTTCTGGAACACACAGGAGCATGGGGTGTTTGAAGATAACTCTCAGTTGTACTAACATATTTCCAAAGAATAATTCTGATGGTAGTCAAGTGCTGTTTTGCTGCATGAACAAGGAACTTCTGTGCCAGACATTGTGTAGGGCTCACTGGTCTTTACATACCACCTTGCACATGTGTCAGGAAAAAACAGCCCTCTTGGACCAACTATAGTTTGGTTATTTCTAGAGGTACCTGTCATGTGTACTTTACCATATAGGAAAGCAATTATAGTAAAGCAAGTGAGCTATCTGAGCTTGTGGTTTCTCTCAAGTACTTGTTTGCTTTTCACATCACAAAAGTAAATTCAGGTTTTGTTTTATTTGTTTTGGAAGAAATGACTGCTTACCTAAGGTTTGGCAATGCAGTCAGCAGTTCTGTATGCGTTGTTTACATAGTTTGCATATGAATATTCACCATTTGCTAACTATTTGGCTTCTACTGGGAAAAAAAATCTGTAATTGGTTATTATATATATTTAATTATATATATATAAAATATATATTATATATAATTAATATGCTTCTCCACTTTTTTTTGCTTTTTCCCCCCCCTCTTGCTTTTAAAGCATTTCATTATTCAACAATAAGTTTGTGAAACTGTTACCTTAAATTCACAGGAATACATAACTCAGCTACATCTTTTGAGAAAGCAAGGAAAATATGTTTTGGTTTTGAACTATTGTCCTAGGCTTGAAGTTGCACAAAAGGTCTTTTATGTTATTTTCTAAGAAACAAACAATGTAGCCCATTGGCAAGGACACAGACCTACACTAATGAAAGGAATACATCAGATTATTAGATCAGCTTGTACTGAACAGAAAGTTACTCAGAAGGAAAACCGTATGAAATGGTTCTTAGGTAACTTTGATGTGTACCCTGGTTGATACGCTCTATAAGCCATGGCAAGTCCAAACTCTTCTCCACACTGTCTGGCCTCAGAAAATAATTGTTACTTGTACTCCATCTCCCAAGTGACTCCTTGCACTCAGCACTTACTCTCACTAAGTAATAATAACAGAAATTACAAGTCAGTTGTGGCTCAGGATCAGTGTTGGGATCTTGAAACACCACTGAAGGCAATAAAGGTAGTAAAACAGAAACTGGCTTGGGAATCACTGTTGTCCTGTTTTCCACTCAAAGGCCATCTGTGACAGAGACGCAGACTAAGTAAAAGCAAGTGATCAATGAGGTATGGTATCTACCAGAACAGATCATAGTGTCTTCTTCAGGTCTTCCTTGGTTTCCTTGTCCTAAATGTTTAGGTCTAAGTAGCTTTTTATTCCAAATAGTTAAGAAAAGATGCTTTTGATAAAATCCATTATTTTTTTCACTCAGTGACTAACGTGATTCTATGATATGGCTACTTGTGTATAATACCATATGACCCTAATTTACAAATACCAGAAAAGACGCTGTTTACTCTCTTTCTCCATGATGAAGACACACTTCTGTCTGAACTTTACTCCTGACAGTGTAAACCCTGTTTCTGAGCTCAGATGGTGAGAAGTTCAGAATACACTCAGCAGCAGCAGAAAGCACTGCTGGTGCCTTGAGAATCCTGGCCAGGAAAATGCTATACTTGCACAGCTGGGAGATGTAATTCTGTACAGAACTGCAAAATCACAGGATGGCTGTGGTTGGAAGGGATGTCTGGAGGTCATCTTGGTCCGACACCCCTGCTCAAACAGGCCCATGTAGAGCAGGCTGTCCACACATGTCCATGTGGCATGTACACTCCCTGAATAGGCTTTGCTATCAGGACTGATGTAAACCAATCTCATGGAGTTTAGTAATGCAGTCCTTTCACCATTGAATCCTGGCATCAAAAATCACAATGGCAATTTGGGATGTCCTACTAAGAGCTGAGCTCTTATGAGTAGTAAAACACTATAAATGCCTTAGCAAATTCCAGTTACACCTTTCTGGTGGGTCACTAAGTGTGTTTTGTTTAGTACTATTGCTTTTACATGGGGACTGTCCAAAAGATAAAATGGAATCCCTTGTTAAAGTAATGAATAGAAATACTCCCTGGAAAGGACACAGTTCATTTTAAGCAGTACCTTACTCCTCTGTTTAGCCAGTAGTTTTTAAACAAATAAGGGTGGCATGATCTGCTAACAAATGTAGTTAACAATGAATACCTTTTAAACAGGTCAGACTGCTGTTAAAGTAAGCTAATGCTGGCAGTCTGATAGAGAGAAGGGCGTATAGCTTCTTTTTTTCTCCTTTACAAGTTGCTCATTTACTTACATGTTAGTTAACTGCCGGTTTATTAAAAATCCAGTTTTAAACTCCAACTTTTGAATCTCTTTCAACAAACATTCCCCAGAATGGGAGTGGTGGTGGAATTTCTGGGAATGGAAGTGTGAGAATGTTACACAACAAATTAAAGCAAGAGCTAAATGCTCTGGGAACACAGCAGACAAATTAAAGTAGCTAAAGCAAAAACTCTGCCACAAAAGCAAGTGAAAATACTGGAAAGGAACACAAAGTCTAAATATTGGCAAATCAGAGAATCTATATTTGCTTTACAGCCTGCGGTTGGATGAGAAGGAAAAAACCCAAGTTACTACAATGTGCAAAATTAATTAAAAGAGCATTGCTGTCATAGAAAAAAATCAATCTTTTAGAGATATCCATTTCATGTAAGAAACCAACAAGAGGGAGAAATTTTGAAGTTTTTATAACACATCTGAGGCTTAAGAATAAAACATTCAATTGCAGAGAGTTTGTAGAACATGTAAATCAAAACCAAACCCCCAAAACTTAAATACTATTGGAAGACTCTTATTTAAAGTTAGAAAAAGCAATCAAAGTATCAGGGAATTGTCAGATCAGAAGAAAGTCTGACTGCAAGTGCTGAAGGAAAGACAAGATGAGACTAACTGGACCAGCTACAACCTCTGAAAAATATGCAGGCACAAAGCAAAACTGAACAGCACAAATCCCACAAAGGAGAGTGATCTTGCAAGAGGCAGCATGAAAGACTGAACAAGGCGTGGAAGAAAATGCAACCATAAATAGCATCCAGCCTATTTGGATAGCAGTATCACATTTGTAAAAAATAAAAGCATTTTGGAAAAATGACAAGATGTACCAAAAGAAGCTGCAAGATGCAATCATCTCATGCAGAGGAAGGCTACACCACCATTCTGAGCACTGAAGATGTAGCAATAAACAATTATCTGTGGAACTGTTCCAGATGCCAGCAGAAGGTGGCGGGTTCCCTTCAGCACAAATGAAACCTTAATATTAAATGGATTTGAATACCAGTTCCTGATTTCATGTACCATCACAGACAAGAATGTCACGAGCAAATTTGGTCTTGCTAAGCACAGACAGTTAATGGTCAAATTGTTAAAGGGATAATTTCTGCTGCGCTGCAGTATATGAATAAGGTTGAGGGTCATCCAAAATATTGAAAATACAGTTTTGTGACTGTTAAAAGAAATGGAATTGCTAAGTCAAGTCTATATTTGTTTGTAGAGGATAAAAGAAATGGAATTGCTAAGTCAAGTCTATATTTGTTTGTAGAGGCTGAAAAAACTTACATATTTCTGAAAACTAGAATTTCCACTATCTAGAAATTAGATACTATACATACATACTAATCTCTGATTGATTACATACTAATCTCTGATTGAAAAAAACCAAATCTTAGTTGCCAAACATGATGCCTAAGACAATGACAGATATTGGACTACAGACCGATTGTTTTTAGTGTAAATATTTTGGGGGGAAAAAAAATACTATGCTCAAGCTATGCACAATCCGGCGGAAAATGGTGCCACAAGACAAAAATACACAAGAAATTTCAAGTCATGCCTACTGATAAGGAAGAATCCCTTGAAACACACACTAACACTGGATGAAAAGATGTTTGACTGATCTCTGAGAATTATCAAACTATGTAGCCTCAGTGTTAAATACTGCCCTGCAACTTTTATAAACATTACGGGGAAATTGTTATGTATAATAATTATGTATAATATGTTTTTTGTTTCGAGAGTGGTGTGAGTTAGTCCTCACAGTCACTGAACAGTGTATGAACTGAACAGTTGTGAAACCTCAGCTCTACTGGAGAGGCTCCTTTTCTATATGACAAGGCCAATAAACAAGGACATAACAGAACTTCAACTTCTTTCACAGGTACAGATAAAAAAAAGAGCCCCTAAGTCCTGAAGGAAAAATACTGTGAAGCCTTGAAGGCTTAAGGGACTGACAAACTTAATGCTGTGAAGCCTTGCAGGCTCAAGGGACTGACAAACTTAATGCAGAGACTAAAACCCATGAATAAAGTAAGAAGACCAACATACAAAAGACCAGCTCAGAGACTAATCTGTTGGTCTCTCTGTTGTATTACCTGTCTGCACATAACTCTTATTTTGTGAGTGGAGGCAGACTCCTAGAACAAGTTAGTTTAACATAGTTGTTTTACTATCAGCTGCTGGTTACAAATTTAAGAGTGGAGAAACATGGACCCTGTTCCTGCTTTGCAAATGCTTTTTTCATTCATTATGTGACATCTCATTTTAATGAAGACGACTCTTAGGTACCAGTTTTGATCCAAAGTTCTCCTTCACTACAGTCAATGAGCAAGAATTTCCTGAATGCTAATTCCATTCCTCAATCCATACACTCAAAAGCACATGCTCATAAGAGGGTGTTAAATGAGATTTTTTAGGTAAATAAGAAAGCAAAATTAAAAACTGGCAGTTCAGAAGCATTGTTATCATGTGTTTTGAGATTGTATTTAAATCAGCTTTTGTTTCATTAGCTTGTTTTAATTACCAAGCATTCTTAAACCAGCTTACCATATACAATCAGAATGTCAAAATTTATATTAAAAAAATATGCAAGGGAAAAATCTTAAATACATTTTTGAAAGCACAAATCTGCAGCAGCAGAGAACAGATGGAAGGAAATTTTCCACCATTTAGGTGTCATGGATGCCAAACCACACAACCTGTGTAACAGGAATAACGCAAGAAGTTGTGAAATAGAAATACATCTTGAAATAATAATTTTAGAGAGGGAGGGCAACATTAATATTAAACAATTTTGAAATATCCTCCTCCAGCCAAATGTCAACATTCTGTATGATCTTTTAGCATTGCACTTGATCATAAATGTTGAGGCAAGTTCAGGTTTTAGATCTGTCTTCAGTTTATGCATCTCTGTAATTGAAGCCCAATTTGAATATACAAAGCACAGCATGCCTACATCAAGACTTGAAATTCTTTGAAGAGCTTAATAAAAATCTAATACTCTGGAAACTTACACAACACACACTATTATCTCCTATTCAAACACATAAATTTCTTCTACAACCCAATGCCAATAGCAAGTTGGTTATTACCAATCAACCTCCTACAGGTACTACACCTGTAAAAAAAACCACTCAGCTTTAGTGGAAGACTATTGTACCTCTGTGAACAGTTGTACAGCAGAGGTTGTACAGTCTGAGCTTAGACCTAGTTTACAGTGGTTTTGATCACTAGAAAGATGGGGAGGTAGTACAGGAGAAGAAGGTGCGACTTAAATAAAATTAAAATGGACTATTTAAAAAGGAATGGGAAATCATTCTTAATAGATTATTTTAATCTTTCCTGAAACACATTAAGCAACTACCGAAGTAATTAAACACTTGGAACAGGCTGTACTTAGATGTTGCAAACTTTCCTGCAATGCACATTTTTTAAGAAAAGGTTAAATGGATATCCACAAAGCATGGATATACTTGATTCTGCTTGAGAGGCAGATCTCTTGAAGTCCCTTCTAGCCCTAGGTTTCTTTCATTCTGTGAACATCTGAAAATCATATTTTCTATAAAGTAGCTGGAGAGACACACACCAGGAAGATGTGACATTAAAAGTCTGGATGTACGAATCAGGCATATACTCTACCTGCTCCCACCACCAGTATCTTGGGCTCACAGCTACTGACACAGTGCAGGAGAGATCTGGAGCGGACATTGAAGTTGAGGAAAGCCACCACGCATCCCAGCTTGGCCAGTCCGAACCACATGTGGATGAAGTCTGGCTCATTGCCCATCAGCAAGGCCACCGTGTCACCCTTCTTCAGAGCCCCATGGTGCAGGAAGACCTGCGCTACCCTGTTACTCCTCCTATCCACATCCCGGTAGGTGTGCACCTTCCCTTCGTAGATGAGGAACGGCTTGTGGGGCTGCTTCTCAGCCAGCTTCACAAACTTGTCCAGGACGGTCACAATCCTCCCTTGCAGCCGGGACATCTCCACTCTCAGCCCGTACACCAAGACTTTCAGCAGGTACCTCAGGTCTGCCCAGAAGTAGGGGAAGAGTAGTTTCTGGATGAGGTGCAAGGAGACAATCCCGGCGGCAGCTCCCGGTACCCAGGAGGGCAGCACCGGGAGCGGATACAGGTCGTCCCAGGCACCCATTTCCCGACAGCCAGGCGGGCTGACACACGGAGTCGGGACGCGGGGAGCAGCCCGGCGGGGTGCGGAGTCTGAGAAGAAAGCCGGTAAGGGCTGAGGCTTTCCCCGCCCTCTCCGCCGGAGAGGCGCGCTGCCGCCCCGGGAAGCCCGCACCAGCTCCCGTCCCCAAGCACGGCCGCCGCCCGGAGCCGCCCGCCCGCCGCAGCCTCCCCGCGCGGCGGCGAGCCCCGCACCTGCGGGACGGCACGCCCCGGCGGGAGAGGCGAGGGCGGGCAGGGCGGGAGTTGCTGCCCCCGCCTCGCACGGCTGAGGCGAGAGCCACCCCCCTCACTCCGCCACCCCCCCGCCCCGGAACTCAGGGACAGCACCGAGCTGCTGGCGGGGCGGCGGCGGCTCCCTGAGCCGGTTGCATAAGGCGCGATCTGCTGCCTCAGCCCACCCCGGCGGCGGGAGCACGGGAGGTGGGAGCCTGGGTAAGGCGGCGGCCCAGCACAGGAAGCCTCGCCCGGGTTGGCCCTCGCCGCGGCGGGAGGCGGCGGCACAGCGAGGGCCGGGGCCGCAGGCGCGGCCCTGGGGAGGGCGGTGGGACGCGCCGGGGCGGGCAGGTGCCCCCCGCCGGGCTGTGGCCCTCTTACTTGCAGGGGTTCGGCGCTGGGAAGTGAGTTATCACCGCCGGTCCCGGGGCTCGGCTCCCAGCTGAGGCCCTGAGCAGGGCTCGCCGTCCAGGCCGCCTTGCCACCGGGGCCCGGGCCAGGACACTGCCCACGCTCACACACCACCTGGGCCTCGGGAGCAGTCTTAGACCAAGGAGACCAGCGTTGCAGCTAGCCCGGGTCCAGGAAATACCTTCGGGCCTTGTTCAGTCCCCTGGAAACAGGGTGCTGAGCCAAGGCCATGGGCCAGTGTACTATGCAAATGTCTTCCTCATGCTGAAGGGATGCTGCTGGCAAGAAGCAGCCACACCTGGGCACGGTGCTGATCCCACTGCTGGTGAGGTCTGTCACCCCAAGCACTTCAACACACTGATGGCTCCCTGCCTTGCAAAGGCATCTGCTGCCATTGCCCTTGGTGAGACGCATAACGTCGTGTTCATGTGTTTTAGTGCATTTGATTCTGGAGTTACGTGGACCATGAGAAGCTGAGTGAATTTTACGAGTGACATGTTTTCTGCCGTTTGCTGGCCACAAACAATTTGAGTTCATGACTCCAGTGCATCACGACAAAAAATCACAAGGTACTTATTTTAAAACTGTAGCCTATAGTAAATGCATTTTTTTACAGGACATGAATGTGCTTTTGAATAATTCTGAATTTTCCAAAGTTGTAAGACTGTAAGTACTGGTAGTTTGCAGTGTGAACTCCTCTGTTTGCCTGTTGCTGACATCACACCACCATAATCTAAATAAAAGCGCACTAGATCTAAATCAAATAATCTAATCAAAGTGTTATCCTGACTAGTGCCCCAGTGTTAGTGGAGATGGGTGTTACTGCAAGATTGTACTTCTCATCTGTCCGGTTGGCTCTTGATAGTCAATCTTTTTCCTCCCCTAAATGGTATGTCTTAATTGTGAGATCTGAAAGCTGACCTTGTGTAGCCCTTGTTTCCATTGTCTTCTTCAGATACCAGGCCAGCCTGCTGTGTCATTTGTGCATGTTGGAGTCAGTGAAGGATGTCTTCCTTCTTTGGATAAAGAAGACATTTATCTGCCAGAGGATAATTTGTCCAGACTCACCCTGAATTTTATTAACAGCGTGGAGGGAATCCCATATCTGAAAGGATATGCTAACCTTCTTCTTAAGACTGTCTAGCACAAGTGTTAATAGAAGCCCTGAACAGAGTAGTAAAGCCTGAACAGTAAAAGCAACTCGTCACTCAGTTCTTTCTAGAATCCTCCCTTACTACATCCAGACAATGTCTCATAATTTCTGCTCTGCAGGTTTTCTGGCCACTGCTCTTGCTCTCACGCTCAGAGTGTAACAGCCCTGACAGACCTGTGCTTCTCTAAAACACTTACCTGATATCCCATTCATCCCACCTGCATCTAGCCCACTGGCCTGGTCTCCTGTTCTGCTAAACCACCAAGGATGGGGAAAAGGCTGAGATACTTAATGCCTTCTTTGCCTCAGTCTTTAATAGCTCGACAAGTTATGCCCCAGGTACTCAGCCCCCCAAGATGGAAGATGGGGATGGAGAGTGGAATAAACCCCCCATAATCCAGGAGGAAGCAGTTTACAACCTGTTATGCCACCTGGACATCCACAAGTGTATGGGGCCAGATGGGATCCACCCAAGGGTACTGAGAGGGCTGGTGGAGGAGCTTGCCAAGCCATGCTCCATCATTTATCAGCAGTCCTGGTTAACAGGGAAGGTTCCAGATGACTGGAGGTTGGCAAGTGTGACGCCTGTCTACAAGAAGGGCCGGAAGGAGGATCCGGGGAACTACAGACCTGTCAGCCTGACCTCAGTACCGGGGAATATTATGGAGCAGTTCATCCTAAGTGCGCTCACTGAGCATGTGCAGGATAATCAGAGGATCAGGCCCAGCCACCATGGGTTCATGAAAGGCAGGTGCTGCCTGACCAACCTGATTTCCTTCTATGACCAGGTGACCCGCCTAGTGGATGAGGGAAAGGCTGTGGGTGTTGTCTACCTGGACTTCAGCAAAGCCTTTGGCACTGTCACCCACAGCATTCTGGCTGGCGGCTGATGGCTTAGGCAGGTATATTCTTCACTGCATAAAAAATTGGCTGGATGGCCAAGCCCAGAGAGTTGTGGTGAAAGGAGTTAAATCCAGCTGGTGGCCAGTGTCCCCCAGGGCTCAGTTCTGGGCCCAGTTCTGTTTAATATCTTTATCAATGTCCTGGACGAGGGGATTGAATGCACCCTCAGTAAGTTTGCAGATGACACCAAACTGGGTGGGAGTGTCGAACTGCTCGAGGGGAGGAGGGATCTGCAGAGGGACCTGGACAAGCTGGATCAATGGGTGGAGGCCAACTGTCTGAGTCTCAAAAAGGCCAACTACCGGGTCCTGCACTTTGGTCACAACAACCCCATGCAATGCCAGAGGCTTGTGGAAGAGTGGCTGGAAAGCTGCCTGGTGGAGAAAGCCCTGGGGGTACTGGTTGACAGCCGGTTGCATATGAGCCATCAGTGTGCCCAGGTGGCCAAGAAGGCCAATGGCATCCTGGCTTGTATCAGGAATAGTGTGACCAGCAGGAGCAGGGAAGTGATTGTGCCCCTGTACTCGGTGCTGGTGAGGCCACACCTTGAATACTGTGTTCAGTTTTGGGTCCCTCACTACAAGAAAGATGTTGCATTGCTGGAACATGTCCAGAGGAGAGCAACAAAGCTGGTGAGGGGTCTGGAGCACAAGTGTTACGAGGAGTGGCTGAGGGAACTGGGTTTGTTTAGCCTGGAGAAGAGGAGGCTGAGGGGAGACCTTATTGCCCTCTACAACTGCCTGACAGGAGGGTGCAGTGAGGTGGGTGTTGGCTTCTTCTCCCTGGTAACAGGTGATAGGACAAAAGGGAATGGCCTCAAGTTGCACCAGGGCATGTTTAGATCGGACATTAGGAAAAAATTTTTCACCAAAAGGGTTGTTAAACCTTGGAACGAGCTGCCCAGGGCAGTGGTCGAGTCCCCATCCCTGGAGGTATTTAATGGAGGGGTAGACGAGGTGCTTAGGAACATGGTTTAGTGGTGGGATGTCAGGGTTAGGTTAATGGTTGGACTTGATGATCTTAAAGGCCTTTTCCAACCTAAACGATTCTATAAACTCCCAGCCATTCTTCTTTGCTACCAGTCTACAGCTTTTTATCTTTTTTTTTCTTCTTTCTTCCTTTTTTCCCTCTTCTTTTCATTTCTCTCTTGCTCTGAATGTTCGTCACTCTATCAGCCTGTAAACCATCCTGTACTATACAGCTTTTCTTTCTAGGGCAGAGGCAGTTTGCATATGGCAATTAAAAATGTTTAAATATTGGAAATACATGTGACAGTTATGGTTTAAACATTTCATACATTAAGCAAATGGCCTAAATTTGTCCAGAGTCCTCCTTACAAAACTTATAACTTATTTTGAACGACAGCATTTTTCCTGCAAAGCTGACTTTGTCTAACTTTGGTGGGTTTCTTAGGTAACCCAGGTCACCTCAGCAAGAAACCCCTGTCAACTTCTTTCCCCTCTTCTGCCCAATTCTTCCTCTTTATGTCTAAGGATCTCCTTAGCCTCCTTCTAGAGCCTTGTGACAAAAGCAAGAAAATTGGTGTCAATGAAGTGTGGATGGAAATGTTTATGGGTGAGGAAGCAACAGCTGCAAAAGAGCTGAAAGGGTGATCTGCGCTGATAATGACAAACGAAGTTTCCAGGCAATCAAATTGAGGAATGTTTTGTTTCTGGTGAGCCCAGGGGGCAGGCACTGTGGTTAAACCACAGCACAAATAACTCATTAAGGGAAAACCTGCCCTGTCACCAGAGGAGGATGACAAGGTTGCAGCGTATCACATATGCCATTGCTCTCCTGTTATCCAATAGGTGGTAGGAAAACAAGGAACTAATAAAGAACTCAGGAGATGTAATTCAAATGCTTCAAATAGATTCCTCAAATTATCGTGTTGTTACAAGAAGACTTTTCCCTCCACAGTAAATGTGATACAGCTTTCTGTTCTACAAACTCAAGAACTTGTAAATCACTCTTAACTCACAGTGGACACTGCCTTCCTCAATGTTTGAAAAAATGACTATAGAAGGATAATAATGGAAACAATAGATCATGGATTTCTCAGGCTTTTTAGCACATGTTCCACATCATGCAGTCGGAGAATTGGTACTTCAATGCTGAGAGAAAAGACTTGATTCAACCAGAGCTTTTGATTTTTTAGATTTTGTACAATCCCCCCACTAATATTAACAGGAAAAGTTCAATTTATTCTGTTTTTTTTCTGCCCTTGATACTGGGGCTCAAGAGGAATAATGGAAATTTAATTCTGGCCATTTAACTCAAGCCAAAGCTCAGCTTCATGTTCAGTTCTTCAGTCACTTGAAAAAACTTTTTAGCTCTTGCCTTAAAACCCTGGGAATCATATGAACTCTTTCCTGTGGTCCCGTTGGCACTGAGAATTGAATGAGAGGATCAGGGAAAAAGGTGGGCTGAGGCAGCCACAAGCACGTTGAGAAGTGGCAGGCAACAGCTTCTTACACCACTTTTCACTACTAAGAATGCTCCTTACTACTGGGGCAGCTCTCCTTTAGGTTGTGTAGTCAAACAATGTTAAATCATGAGTGGTCTTTGTTTGTCAGCTCCAACTGCAGAGGTAATCAGTTTAGCTCAAAACTCTATGGTTTTGACTAATTTTTATCATAAAGTTTTTAATCTACACTAACTCATTTGCCTTTGCCCCAAAGGAATGGGGGGGAACAGACACTTGAAGAGTTGAGTTGTGTTCTCAGCTGCCCCTAGTACTGTTATTTTCTGTTTTACCACTACAACTGAGGCCTTATTAGATTAAGTATATACAGACACGGCTTTGTTATGAGAGTGCTGTCTGGACATCCATTGGAAACAAATTCAAGCAAATTAAGTAGTGCAAAACTAGATTACAAATAGATTTCATGGTTCTTTAAGTGATAGTGGCAGTAGGCTGATAGTTTTTTATTGGTACAGTAGTGTTCCTTACTTGTAAGGTGGTATCTGTATATATTGTAGCCTATATAAGTGTATATTTACAGGAAGAGAGAAGTATTTAGTTTTTCAGCTGGTAAGCATCACTTCTTCCAGAAAGATGTTTTGTTAGGACATAGAATTTTAGCTTGCTTTTCTGAAGTGGAGGTAACTTAATGGGCCAGTGTTTTAATTTTTTAAAAAAATACATAATAATTAAATTAAGTACTACAGTGACCTGTGCTTAAAGTAATGTAAGAAACCCGCTGTACAGTTACTTGGTTGACTAGAGTTCGGCATTGTTAATTGCTATGTAAATATGCATAAATGATAAATGAAGGGAAAGACTTTAAGAAAGATGTATACTTACATGCTGATTTGAAAGAAGATAGGGAGGTTGAAATATACCCTTGTTTGCAAGGATTACTTTGAAGAAGGCAGAAAGAAAGCAGAAGGAGAGGCATTGTGCTGTGTAGTGCAGACGTGACAAGAAATGAAAACAAAAATACTGGAAGAGTCAGATCTATGAAAAGCTCTGGGTATACTGATGAGAGTGAAAGGAAAAGCAATAGGTGTTAGGTAATTGATAGAGCACAAAAGGAAGATAAATACGGAATGGCCTGTGGATAAGAGAGATGCATTTTAAATATACTGTGCTGTGAGCTGTAAATTAGACAGGCAAGTGAGCAGGAGATTGTATTTACTAAGGTGACTAATGACTAGCACATCACCAAAGACATTAGTCGTAAGAATAGAGAGGAAGAATTTTGTGCTTTAGACGTTATCTGTGCTGCTAATCCCAAAGAACAGAAATGATGAGCAAGATCCTAACATAAAGACTTTGATACTTTGAAATACTTAGTTTCAAAGGAAAATTGTGGTTTTCTGATCTCTGAATTGTCCCAGTTCCTCTCAGCTGTGCACAGAAATTGTATCAATCCTCTGTATTCATTATCCAAGTTTCTATGTAAAGTTAAAATTAATTTACTCCTTGTCCTCCCCAAGGGAGAAAGGAAATTTCTATAGTGTATGAGTTGTTTTTCAGTACTTTTCTCTTTTGTTATAAAAATGGATAAGCTGAGGCAAGAAATTTCAGTAGAGAATGAAAGAGCCACAGAATTCAGGTGAAGCAGTACTGGAATTGGATTTGATCCCTGCCTGTGCCAGAATTCCGGTGTGATACTGGATTAATCACCTATGCCCTCACCAAATTGGGTGGTTTAGCCAAGCTATATGCCTAACCTTAAAGACCCTCTTAGACTCTTAATTTGGTGGTTACTCAAACAACTATAGTTTAAGACATAGGGAGCCATGCTTTGTAAGCTATGCTAAGTGTAATGGTGAAAAACTGAACCCTTAAAAATTATCAGACATGTTTGACTAATTTTTCTAAGTCAGATTCGGCTTATAGTTGTCTGTGAGGTAGATGGGAGTCTACATGTGAGCATTGATTATAATGGGAGCTTGCACCAGAGAAGATTGAGTATGACTAAGAGAATTTAGAGTTGCTAATCTAAGCAAATGCTGTCTAATTTGGGATAAGTTGAATTGCTCGCTTGATTATCCTGACAAGGTTTCAACTAAAGTGTAACAGCAGGGTAAAAAAGCAGCTTATGTGTGGGCATTTTCTATACCTTGGGCTTGAATCAGTTACCCGTGATTAAGAATCTAGCACTATTCTAGATTCCTTGGCAATAGATGCCTGACCTTTAGGTGCCTATACAGAAGGTGCTGAGCTTTTGAGTCATAGTTGTCAGTCTCATGAATCCCAAGTGGTACTTACGTGCCTCAGCTGGTCTGGCCCCTAAAGTTAGGAGAGCTGAATTCACCTTTGGTATTCTTGCTCTCTACAGTTTCAGTTTTTCATCTAATGGAGATGAATGCACTTTTATTAATATTTTTTAAAGTAAATAGCATAGGATTTGAAATGCTCACAAAGAAATTGGTAATTTTATTTCATGTTAACTAGTTAGTATCAGCAATGGAGATAAAATTTTCTGCATGAATGGGTCGATGAGTGTAACACAACTACTGACCTGTCTTTAAGTAAATATAAGCTGCTGTGTGCATTGAATAAAGCAATAGTCTGGGAAAAATTGCATGTTATGAGATTAAAATTATAAACATAACACATACTTGCAAGTGGTAAATTCATATTGTGAAGAAACCTCAATTAAGGCTGTTCCAAAGGCTAACTCTAAAAACATTCTAAAAACTCTTATATTTTAAATGTAGTGATATTTATTTTTAAGTAAATAAACCCCCAAAAGTATAGCAAGAAATTTACCTGTTAATCGGCTTGTTACATGTCGGGAGCTGGAATGTGTTTTACTCTTGATGTTATGTAGAACCCATAAACTCATACCACAGACAAACCTTGGAGCCCTGAATTATTTAGTAACTGTAATTATTCTGCTCAATTTCCCTTCAACAGAAAACATTTTGATGCCCAGATTATAGTATGACCCAATAATGAAATATAAAGGAGTTTAATTTTCTTCTGGTGGGATCAGATGGAAGAAAAATTTCTTTTTGAAAAATGCAATTAGATAAAACTGAAACATTTCCCTGTAAAATCTCAATGTAGCAAGAACACATACAAAAATTACTGAAATGCTTCTGCAGTGTAAAAACCATGTAGTTTGGATATTATAATTTTGACACAATATGCATTTTAATATCCAGATAACACAATATAGTGCTGCACGTATATTTGCATTAACTCTGAACCTGGCTACTATGCCTACGGGAATTAGCTTGTGCTATTTTAGCAGCATAAGCATCAACAAAGTGAAATATTTCAATTTGGAATGAAAAAATGTTGTTTAAATAAGGTATTTTATATGTATGAAGTTTTTTTCCCAGGAAATATAATAGCATAAACTTTGAAGTGTCAGCTATTTATTTACATTTTTTATTAAAGTAATTTTGAAGTAGTCACTTTTCTTCTGGAATAGACGTTTTGAATTTTACAGCAGAAAAAGGTGAAATAGAAATTCCTAGAAGAAAAGAGTGTCTGTGACTTAAAAATAGACAGCTAGCCTTTCAGTTTGTCAGAGAATGATGTAGTATGGAAAAAGTATCTGATGAATCCTTTTCTACATTTTAAAAAATAGAAACATATAATCTAGAAAATATATATAAAATTAAACATACCTCAAAAATGCAATTCCAAGCTTTTCACATCTCATTATAAAACTACATCCCCACTAAAGTAAAATAATTATATCTAAATAATTGTGTCTATTAATTTCCACAGTTTATCTGTAAAACTTACATCTAGCAAAATCTAAAATCTTAAATCTAAAACTAGGCAAGTAATAAGAAACCCGGGAATGGATGGCTGAATGGCCAGTCAGCAAGTGATAGCGCTGAAACAGCCGGATAAAACTAACTCTTGACTAATAATGTCAGATGAGGATTTGGGTAATGAGTGGTGTAGTCATACTACGGTTATTGCAGGGTCCTGAGGAGCTAAAGACTAAAGTTGTTGTGCTAACAAGGGCAGGACATTATAGAAGTTTTTGATCATTGGAAAGCATTTAGGACTCAAATCCATAGGAAATGAAAAATAATTTGTATAATATTTTGGAACACTTCTTTATTCTGTAGTTCTGTGAGGACATTAATTTAAAATAATTACATTACATGGAGTGTCTTGTCTCAAGTTATTTGTCACAGCATATCAACACTACAGACTTGTGTCAATCTTTCAAGGATATAGAAAAATATCATCTCTGGTAGATATAATTTTATTAACAGGAAGTTCTACTATTAGTGTAGTAGACCATTAAAAAAAAAGTACTTTATTGTTGTCTGTTAATTCGCTTTGAATAAGCTCTATGGGTCATTCTGTAGTTTTGCCTGGATTAATGGAATTGTGTTCATAGTAGGAGCCATTTGCCTATATATTATGCCAATGTATTGGTACTCCAGTAAAATTTTGCCATAACCTGCCAGAGAAGCAAACTGAAATATTCAGATTTTCTCGCTCCTCAAGGATTTGATTTCATTGACTGCTGATGTAAAAAGCACACAACAGTGAGTTTTTTGGATATTGCCAAGATAGAGTTGGGTTCAATCTCACTGTCATCCAGAAGTGATCTGAGTTAAGAACCAACAGGAATCTGCAAATATAAACCCCACTTTTTTTTTTTTTTAAATTTATTTAGTTGCCAGTTTATACATTTGAGATGAAATGTAATAGTGATATGGAAGAGTTTCATATCTTATTCTGGTAACACTCAAGCCAACGATTTTTATTTTACTCCTTACACAGCTCCTGTCTTGCTAATCAGGTATAGGAGGTGGCTCTGAACTGTCAAAGAAAGATCAAAACACCTTTTAAATAAGTCAGATAAAGATTTGAATCTGAATATAAATCCTCTAGAAAGGTTATTCTGGTGCAGTCTCAGGTCTAAGGTATGCAAGAAGACTAAGTCTTTAAAGCATGGGGAAAACCCAGACAGGACGTGAACTGAATTGGAGAAGGAACTTCTTCGTATGACTTCTTAATATGAAGTGCCATCGTTTTCACATCCTTTAAATAGCTATTTTATTGACTGTTAACTTTACTTATGTTATGGGTGATTTGAATGTACCTAAGATATAGGCATTCCATGCCTTAATTTTTAGTAATTCTTATAATTGTTGTTCTAGACTACTAATGCAGAGCATAGTATCCCAATTTGGTTTTTAAGAGGTGTCAGATAATAAAACCATACATCTATGTAATCTTATCTTGACTTGGAATAGGATAACATAGGAGTCTAGCAGAAAGTCTTCCAGTGACCACCAGGGGAATTTTTTGGCATGTTGGCCTGTGTCAAAACAGTATGCAGCACATCTGAGGCATGAAGATCTTGAGCAAAACTGCAACGATGAGTAAATATAACAAACTTGACTCTAAGAAATCATCTCTGAGCTAGATGCCTAGCATTTCTGTTCTGTTTGCTTTGTGGGTATGTGCTAGGGAGACCAAAGTTAATTTAAAATAAAATAATAAAAAAATCTTTCTAATCAGGGTGTTTTGCATAGCTACCAGTTGGAAGCATTCAGTCTTTTTATTATCCTGTTGAATTTCTAGGTGAAAGGGCTGCTGGAATTACCCTTCAAAGGATCAGAACAGGGTGTTTGCCTTCTGTGCCTTTAGGCATGCCTAAGATAGTTTTCAACTTGCCTCTGCTTTCTGAGCTTTCATGTTTCAATCACACAGTTAAACAGTATCCCAGGGAACATCTGTCCCTTACTTGTGCTTTCATTATTTTGTACTTCGATTGCATTAGAAATTTTACCCGATGACTCTGAAGATAATATTATCGGTCTTAGCCGATACAACAGTTAGTTACTGTGGCCTCTTCTTGCTAGCAGTACTTCCCTGTACTTGTACTCCCGTTTCTGAATCTGTCCCTGTGTTGTAAAAAATTGTGTCTTCTATATGGAACACCATTTTCAGAAATACTTTGACATGTGGTATAACTGGGCTATATGCTAAAATACTGATTTCTTTAAATTCCGTAGCAAAAGGTTTTGCTCATTTTCTTAGTTTTCTCCTCACATGCTCCTTTTCTGTTGTATGGAAATGAAGAGGGAAAACAACTCTCCTGAAAGCCCGAGAACCAACTTACAACAGGAGAGGAAAAAGAGAATTTTAAGTACTTAAGAGTTACAGGTACTTCTCTGCACATGTTTGGGCCATTTCTTCTTAATCTTGAAACCACAGTCATTTTGTGGTGCAAGAGACTCATTCCTCAAGCATCTTCTACCTAGATCCTAGTAAATGTGATTGTAAAGGAACTTGTTCTTGTATTAAGTCTCCTGTATTGAGTTGGTGTGGTTTTTTCACAGCTAATAACAGTTTCTGGCACACATGAATTTCAGGCTTGCTTGAAGCAATGTTTGGCATGCTCTTTTTTCTTCGTATTCTTTCCCCCTTCGCAAGGCAGCTTACTCTGAGAGATGTCTGAAGAGAAGAACTCCATATTATTCTGGCTCCATCTCTTGTAGTCAGTGTCACCAAGCAGCAACAGCAGGGCTACTCAACAAGCTGAGGGACAAAACAGGCACTGAAGACACCCACAACACAGGCAGTAGTACACTCCCTGACCGAGGGCAGTCCTGCTGCACTGCAACACACCAGGGTCTGGGGTGCTTCGACATAGGGGTTGGCAGCAGTTCCAGACAAGGCATGAGAATGAATAAGGTCCAGGGTCCATCCAGTGAGTCCAGACAGGACATGAGGACGGAGGTAGGACTAGAGACAAAGACACAAAAAGGCCCATCCACAAAACAGGACAACGTAGTTCAGGCAGGAGTAGCTACCCAGGCCTGAGCTTAAATAGAGCTCTTGGGACCTCTGGATGGAGGGGAGGAGATCCCAGGTGACAGTTGATCAGGGCCATTAAGGCCAATTAGTAACAGTTGCCCACTGTGGCACTCTCTGGGACTTGATTCTCACAGGTTCTAAGAAACTGCAATGCTCTTTGACTCTAGCTGGAGCATCATGTCTTTAGCAGTTTTCTGAAAAGTGCTTCTGAAAAAAATATCCTTTATGTTCATTAAGGTAACTTTGTCATATGAAATGTAGATGAGATCTGTCATATTCAATCACTTTGATTGATAAACCTCATGAAGTTAATGAGGAACAAATAAGGTGTCAATCAGATATTTTAATGTCATTAACTTTGCATTTATTTGATATAATCAGTACTACATGCACAGGAAGTATTTTTCATATATGTCATTTTATGGTGTTTCTAAGCTGTAAGCCATGAACATTTCAGACAAATTGCCCATTTTTTTAGTTTCTAAGTGCCTGGGGTGCGTCTATATTATTAAGTGGTTATCTTAAAAATGAGGAGGTAAATATGTAGGTATCTTCAAATGCTAGTCTGGTAATAAAAGAAAAAAGAAAGTTGTAACAACAAGGCAAGTATAGACAGAAAAAAATCAGCATTATGTGAGCAAATAACTATGCTTTTGTTTCTGAAAGGGATTTTCTTGCCAAAAACTTCGGCTGGATGCAGTTTAACAACTTTTTATCTCTATATGAATGATCTTGTTGCAAAATGTAAGTTTCATGCCAGGCTGTTGAAAAAGTAATTTTCAAGGTTGTGACTGTGTGCAGTGGCCATTTTTTTTTTTTAAAAGGACTTACTGTAATAAACATTAGTAACCTGTATTGTACACTAGTTCATTATCCAGGTGAGAAGGGGCCTGTTGGCTAATCACAGCTTCATAGTCCTGTCTCAACAGTGTTAACAGTCTCCTTACAGCATGGGTGTTAGTAATCACTGAAGTACTAATACATGCTAAGGTAATCCCATTTTGTATTTCCTCGGCTAGGACACTGTGTGATGGGTTGACCTTGGCTGGATGCCAGGTGCCACCAAGCCACTCTATCACTCCTCTCTTCAGCAGGATAGGCAGGGAGAAAATGAGATGTAAAAGAAAAAACTCATGGGTCAAGATAAAGGCCATAAAAAAAAGCAATTTAATAAAAGCAAAGGCCGCGTGCAGTAGCAAAAGGAAACCAAAGTTTGTATTCTCTACTTCCCATTAGCAGGTGATGTCCAGCCACTTCCCGGGAAGCAGGGCTTCAGTACACATAGTAGTTGCTCTGGAAGACAAAATGTTGTAAAAACCAAATGCCCCCCTTCCTCCTCCTTTCCCTTAGCTTTTATCTCTGAGTCATATGGTATGTAATATCCCTTTGGTCAGTTTGGGTCAGGTGTCTTGGCTACGTCTCCTCCCAAGGTCTTGCCCCCTCCCAGCCCAGGTGGTGGTGGTGGTGGAATGTTGGAGACATTAATAAATAATAAAATAAGCATACATACAGAGTGAAACTTTTATATCATCTACTTTGTACAAGTGAATAACAGTATTTTTTTAAAATGTAGGATGTTTTGGACTGCTAATTCTTGCAATTCCATTTATTATTTAAAGTTCAGTTGTGGACTGTAGCATATTATGTGTCTTAGAGTAAGAAGCAGCCTACACTGGAGATTCTTTTAGGACATAATCTAGATTTCTTCAGTGCTTTTACTTCAAGAGCTACAACTGTCACCATATGGAGGAATGGATGAGCTCTAAGATGCAGGCAATATAAAAGACAGTACCAGTATCTGTTATTAAATGGGCCCATAGCTTCATATGACAGTTGTTATTATGACAATGCTCAAGGCAAAAATTGAAATTAATTTAGTTATTTTGGAAGACTTTCTTAACTTGGCACCAGTGTGGCTTTCAGAAAGTTACTGTTTTGGGGAAATGTTATAATTTCTGTGTGAAAGGTAAATGCATATGTCAATACACCTGTGTAGTAAAAAGTAATAGGAGCTATGTTATCTGATTTCTGTTACTTAAAAGGATATTAATTACTTTATAAACACTGCTTCACTCATTGTTCTAAATGCCAGGGTAATCTAGTTTAAAGACTACTGTATACATAGTTATTTACAGTACAGCATGCCAACATTGTTTAATTGAGATACATTCCTTTGAGGCTTTTGAAAGAAATCTTTGGTGAGTTATATTGAATTTGATAAAATTCAAGCAAATACTTGCATGTTAAAACAAGCACTAAAGCAAGCATTATCCAATAGTAAACACACTGTGATACTGAAAATATTGTCATGTTTTTTAATTTTTGACAGATATGTTATTTAAGACCAGATCCCAAGAAACCTGGAACGGGTTAAAACTCACAGTTAAGTCTTTTGTAAGCACCTTCCCTTCCCCTTCACTTGAGGCCTTTCAGAATTTTGGTTTATCTGTAGGACCTCTGAAGTTAGTATAAAAATTATTCTTGAATAGAAGTCATAGTGAAATAAAGCACTATCAAACACTTTACTTTGAGAGATTTTTCTTTGTGTCCATTTGGGATTGGCCTATCTTCCCTACAATTAAGGAAAGATGATCCCTCATCTTACAAGTTTTGTTCCTCTCTTTTGTCCAATTTCAGTATGTTTAGGTACCAAACTCTGGTCTTCATGTTGTGTTATTGCATGAGGACTCATCAACAGCTCAGAATACTTGGACTGAAATTTGCTCAGTCCTATTCCTCTCTGCTGTGTGTGAAGGGTATTAGCATATTTTCAGCAGCTGTGTCTTTCTTTTGGTGTTGACTGTCAAAGTTTAATCATGATGCATGTGGTAGAATATGCCTTATTTGTATATTTCAAAACAGCAGTTATAAAATTTTTTGAACAAGATGCAAAGGAACATTTTAGTTTATTCTTCTCACTATAAATACATTTTTTTCTGGTAATAAGATTTATATTTTCTTTAAAGCTTGTAAAATGATCTGTATTTGTGTTGCTGTTGACTTAAACCAGGATATTTTGTGTAATACACCAACAGAATTCTTTCATTTGATTTCTGTAAGCGTTCTTTCAATTAAAATCCCTATTTGTAGAAAATGTTGGAAGATGTCAAACTTGTTTGATGTGTAAAAATTTTATAGTTATTCTAGTCCTATCAAAGACAACAGAAAACAGAAAAATAAGTGCTTTTAAGCCTAAGAGAGTACCAGCAATGCCAGATAAATTTAGCAATGCCACGTAAAACCATTGGGATATTTTAAAATCAGCATGTGGACTGTTAATTAGAACACCATGCAACGCTTCAGTTGCCCTGAACTTTTAGTAACGTTAACCTGCTTTCTGGCAGTTTACCTGTCTGCCTGAGGCTTGGAGCTCCTGCACTGCCTAATATCTGCACAAGGTAGAAACTTCCCAGGTTTATGGACATATGAGCTTTCCAGGTTCCTGTGCTTCTTAGCTGCCAAGACTCCCAAGATTTGTGGCTGGATATTGAGAAACTTCTACTTTTATTTCTTCCAAAAGAGGCAGTGGGAGGGTTGGTTTTTCTTTTAAATGCCTTCCCTCCCTTTTGTATTCTCTCCTTAATTTGGTCTCCCAGGGAATATTATGAATATTTAACTTTCTTTTCAACTCAAAAAAACCAGATTTATTCATAGGTAAGGATAGTTCCTGAGCAAGTTAAATCATGTACAGGAACAGCAGAATGATGATTTTGTGGTACTGCACATCATCCCAGACAGAAGGAGGCTGCAGGACTGTTATGTGCGTGACCCTGACATGGGCAGGTGCCTTGATGGTAGGAAATGTATTCAGCTGCTGTGTTGAACAGACTGCAGAATCTGATCAGCACTCAAGTGTTATCTTGGAAAAAATGATCAGTGACAATGAGAAGCTTGAAATCTCAAAAATATAAATCTCAAACGTTTCTAGACAAAAATGACGAGATATGTCTGCTAAATAGTTTGCTTACTTACAAATCATAGATATCTCTTTCTGTCCTTTTTACTGATACATAAGCTTAACACAAGGCAGCATCAAGCCTATACAAACTTAATCACTTGTAGTATGTATGTATGCTTCTGTGTAAATACAGCTGTAGCAGAAATATTCATATATAAACACATTTTCTTCTGAACTTCTTTCCAGAAGTGATTTCTTCCTGCTTCTAGCATGGCAAAAGCATGTAATTATCACCTACTTTCTTCAAATCTTAAAAAAAAAAAAAGGCACCAGTCAGCAAATAAAAATCCTGGTATCCTTGCAACTAAAAGGATTACAGGTTTTGAATGAAGGAATTAGTGTCCTCTCTATTTACAGTTTAAATTGTTAATGTCTTAAGGATTTTTTTGTCTTTTATAGGACTTTTTTCCTATTGCCATTGGTTTGCAAATGAAATATTCAGTACCTCAATTTCCTTAAGTGTCTTCTTATTCTATAAGTCACTGTTGTTTTACACCCATCTGTGACATAGGTTAATAAATTATTTCTTTAAAAGCTTTTCAGTACTAAGTAAAAACTCTTATAATAAGACTTTAAAATAATTTTTATAGTGGTGGTTTGACTCTGGTTTAAACACGAAGTTTCAACTGTTGTTATTTGTTTAAGGTTGTTGTACAGTCCCTGCTGGAATTCTTTTATGAAAGTAAGTCCTTAGGTAATACCATTTTCAAAATTGAATGCATGTCTTCCTCCAAAACAAAAGCAAAATCATGCATACAGGAATTTGAAATAACAAATGAAGAGATGTTACTGATACTAGTTTGAACTGTGTGTTTGCTGATACAAGAATGAAACAATGCAACAAAACAGACAAGATGCTGAAGTCTGATACGATCATGGAAAGTACCTAAGGAGAAACAAAAAACATGAAAGAAAGGTTAAGGCTGGAAGAGATGACTAAAGGCTTTGAACTGTGAAGCAGATGAAAGTGTATGGAAAAATACCTGACTCTGCCATCTGTTTCTATTCTTCCCACAATAACCTTACAGATCTTGAATTTTGGCAGGTCATCTAGACCTTATTGGTGCATACAGAGGAGATTACTTTTAGTCCTGAGATAAAACTCCTCCTGTTTTTGAATAAAAATTACAAAGCATAGGGTGGGAAGGAGCCCCAAGAAGTCCTCTAGTACATCTTCACTTTAAAAGAAATCCAACTGTAAATAAAATATTTCTGATACTTACCTCACCAACACATACGGCTTATGAGAACAACATACATGATCAACCCTTGTGCCCTTATGAAGGTACATGATCTCCTGTGAATGCCCATCATGACTGAAAGGCTGCTTTTTTGAGTCACGGTGTGATGTTCTCAATTAAGTTCATAACAAGCTATTGGAAGTACCTTGGCCAGAAGCTTAGGGCATATCTGAGCTAGATTTTTTTAGAAGCTTCCAACAACATATATTTCACAGCCTCCTTAGCAGTCTACCGGTTTATATTAGTGTGTAAAAAAGTTTCATAATACCCAGCTGCCTTGTTGTCTTCCCTTACCTTGAAAGTAGTGTTTTGTTCAGTGTTCAGGCATTGATAGCTCTTCACCCAGATATCTTCTGTGCTGCAGCTGCTCTGGCTTTGCAGGGTGAGGGGAGAATGAAGGGAGACCCATGTGAAAATGAAGTCCTTTGAAAGAGGACTTTAACTTCACTATTCTGTGGACATCTAAGTTAGGTGCAACTCAAAGCACCCAGGTTTAAAAGCTTTATTAGTTAGTAGGAAGAGAGAGGCACTTTCAGAGGCAGCTTGTGTGCTTAATTAGGTGGATGATATATGCTATTACTGCTAGAGGTCGCACGGACAGCACATAGACCAACACTCCCATGCCGTTTGTTTCTCCCCCTCTCTTTCCCTTTCTCACTTTTCCTCTCTTTCTCTGCTTTTCTCTTGCGCATTTGTTGTTGGCCAAATAAAGTGACTTGGCACTTGACTCCGTTTTGAGTCTTAATTCTGTTCCCAAGAATGTGAAAGGAACCTAGTCACGACAAAACATTGGAGTTAATCAGAAGTTAAGCCCAGCCATCCCCAACCTCCCAGAATTATCTGAGGTCGGTTGGAAAGCAAGGGGGTTTAACCTCTGCCAAATTGTTCAACCCAACAGTGGATCGTGACAAAGTGACAGATTGTGTTAGCCTTGCAGAAAGAACAAGCTTTTGTGCAGGTCAAATTATCTTGGCCACTGTGCTTTCTACCTAGAGTAGCCTTAATGGTTTTGTAGTTGGAGCTTGCTTTACATGGCTTGCTGGAGAATGAACAGCCTTGGTCTTCTTGTACCTACTTTGATTTGATCACTCTAACCGATAAACCCTCCTCTTCAAAAATTTGTTGATCAGTTATTTTCCTTCTTGTGTAGGTACAATTCATTCCTTCTTGCATTTAGTTCTTTAACTGTTTTCCACCTTATTGTTTGCCCACTTTATCAAGACTATTTTGCAGTCCACATGTACTGGTAGCTAAAATAGTACTGGTAGCTCCACCATTGGTGGACAGAAATTTATTAGTACCTCTTTTGTTCCTTAAACCAGAGATTAAATGATAATTTTGAAATGAACCAGAAACAAAAGAGATGTCATTTCTTTTCTAGGGTTTTTAGAAAACATTAAGGATAAACACTTTTACATGAAGAGAGGTGGGACATAACTTGCTGCCTGTAAATATGTGCAAGTGAATAAGCTACTGACTTTTAATTGTGCAGCCAGGAATAGAACTGTTGTATTGTGCTCTTCATTATTTTAACCTTTTCTGAAGAAGGAGTCTTGGGAAGGAATTGAATGTAGAGAGGAAAAGGGTGAGGAATAAAAGGGAAATTAACAGACAGACAGTGTTCTGTAATGTATCTCCGTACTAAGAATAAAGCCAGGTAGGTGACCAGACTTTTGCCTGAGCTTCTGGGAGCTCCCTAGTATTATGCTTATTATTAGAAAATAATTATGTTAAAGCAGTTTTAAAAATTAACAGTGTCCTGGGCTGCAGTAGGGGGACTGTTGCCAGCAGGACGAGGGAGGTGATCCTTCCCCTCTCCTCAGCACTGGTAAGGCCGCAGGTGGAGTATTGTGTCCAGTTCTGGGCTCCCCAGTACAAGGAGATATGGAAATACTGGAGAGAGTTCAGTACAATTATGGGGCTGGAGCATCTCTCATATGAGGAAAGGCTTAGCGAGCTAGGGCTGTTTAGCCTGGAGAAGAAAAGGCTCAAGGGGGACCTCATCACTGTACAAATACCTGAAGGCAGGGTGTAAAGAAGGGGGGGCCAGGCTATTTCCAGTGGTGCCCAGTGACCGGACAAGAGGCAGTGGGCACAAACTGAAACACAGGAGCTTCCTCCTGAATGTCAGGAAAAAGTATTTTACTGTGAGGGTGACCAAGCACTGGTGCAGATTCCCTAGAAGGGTGTGGAGTCTCCTTCCTTGGAGATATTCAAAAGCCATCTGGGCAGCTGGCTCTAGGTGGCTTAAGCTGGAGTAGAGGGGTTGAACCATGGGTTGGTCCCTTCAACCTCAACCATTCTGTGAATAAAAATCAGACTACTGCTGTTTTGTAAAATGCTGTGCATTGAAACACTAGAGGAGAAAGCAAGTACCAGTAATATTCAGAAATGCTACCATCTTGTGGTGCCTAAAATGACAGAATATACTGATAGCACTCTTACAATCACCTCTTCACCCACATAGTATATAATACATGTAATGTCTACGTGCCCACTAAAACAAGCTTTCAATTTAGTTTTGTGGTTCCTTAGTACTATTGTCATAATTTCTTCTGGTAGATGAGGTTGTTTTGGTTTTGAAATGAAATACCTTTTAATTTTAATACTTTGCAACAAACTATTATAAAAGATTATAAATGATCTATGGCTTAGTGGCATATAAAAGATTTGTTTATGAAACAAAAGGCTGTTTTGAAGGGTTGTCCGACCCTCAGAAAGACCATGAAGGCAGAATAAAAAGATTTTTGCTGTGGAGAGCTTACAATAGATGTGCTCCTGTTAAGGTTATATGATAACGTGAATGTAGGGACTTGATAGCAGCTTACATTTTCTATAATGCTTGGCAAAGACTTTATCCCTATTGATTTTATACTTCCACTAGCATGCCTTGGTGTCATATGACATCTAACCTTTCTAAGTATTGCTCCCCATAGCACTAAGTATTATGCCTTTATCTGTTTACATTATTGTTCTCAGTTATGCGAGAGATTTTCTTTATTTCATTATAGAAGATGCATTAAAAACATATTTTACAAAAAATGTATATAGTTTGTGGTTCTTGATTACAATGTACAGAAAATTAAGCCAAAAGCTTCTAATATTACAGCTAAATATGATTCATAGTTAATATAAAATTATTGTGCTGGCAATTTGTTTCACTTGATTTAATGTGCAGCATAGTTTATTGGAAGCAGTATGCTATATTAGGTGCAGTACTTATCATTTAAGTGCATTATTACATCTAGAAAACTGTTATATTAGATGCCTTTTCTATAGCTTCATAAACACAAAATGATGCTTACGTTTTAAAAATTACTGTCATCTGTAGACCTTCAAGTATTTTCATAGAATCATAGAATGCTTTGGGTTGGAAGGGACCCCTAGAGGTCATCTAGTCCAACCCCCCCGCAGTGAGCAGGGACACCGCTAACTAGATCAGGTTGCTCAGAGACCCGTCCGACCAGGCCTTGAATGTTGCCAGGGATGGGGCCTCCACTACCTCTCTGGGCAACCTCTTCCAGTGTTTCACCACCCTCACTCTAAAGAATTTCTTCCTTATATGCAGTCTAAACCTACCCTGTTTTAGTTTAAAGCCATTACCCCTTGTCCTGTCACAGCTGACCCTACTAGAAAGATTGTCCTCATCTTTCCTATAGGCCCCCTTTAGGTACTGAAAGGCCGCAACCAGGTCTCCCCGCAGCCTTCTCTTCTCCAGGCTGAACAACCCCAACTCTCTCAGCCTGTCCTCATAGGAGAGGGGCTCCAGCCCTCAGATCATTTTAGTAGCCCTCTCCCAGGCTGTGGACCCGCCCCAACAGTTCCATGTCATTCTTGTGCTGAGGGCTCCAGAGCTGGACGCAGGACTCCAGGTGACGTCTCACCAGAGCAGAGGAGAGGGGCAGAATCACCTCCCTTGACCTGCTGGCCACGCTTCTCCTGATACAGCCCAGGGTACAGTTGGCCTTCTGGGCTGCCAGCGCACATTGCCGGCTCATGTCCAGCTTTTCATCCACCAGCACCCCCAAGTCCCTCTTGAGATTAGTAAATAATGACAGCAAGTTTATATGAATAATGTAGCAAATATTACTATTCTTTTAAAATCAGGCTACAAATAAGTTATAGGGCTTCAAGTATCTCTCTGTGAAACATTTCTGTGATACATTGTATGAACATGTCCAGTTATATTTTATGTTTATGGCCAATTCTATTATGAATTTTTTTTCTGGTTGGTGTATGTACAAATGAATAAGCTACTGGCTTTTACTTTTGCAGCCAGGGATATAACAACTGTCTTGTGCTCTTCTTTAACTTTTTGTGAAGAATAATTTTTGGGAAGGAATTGAATGTAGAGAGTAAAAGAGCGAGGAAGACAGGAGGAAAAAAGAGACAGACAGACAGTCTTCTGTAGTACATCTCTGTAATACAAATAAAGCCAGGTAGGTGACCAGACTTTTGCCTGAGCTTTTGGGATCTCTCTAAATGCTGCAGACCTAATTGAGTGTATTGGTATCAGCAGTTATATGGGGATAGTCCTTATAAAGCTTGATGGTATACATGTTTAGGGGGTGCATGTGTGTGTATTTATATAAAACTTTAGATGGTAGAAAAATACAAATATTTTGTTTACAGTAGCCAGTTCAGAGCTGTCTCAATACCATGTCATGATCTGAAAATTGTTGACGTTTTGGAAATAAGGTGTCAGTTTATAAGATGAGCTCTAGGTGAGCACTATTGTTTCATGTGTTAGAAGACCACAGTAGAAGTAGTTGGAGGAACTGCTATATTCAAGAGTTGTGAGTAACTGATTCCTTCCTTTCTTGACACTAGGATGCCCAGAAATGGAGAACTCTTAGCAAGCCATAAAAAGTCCATAGCTTCAGTCAAAGGAGATTTTTGGATGATCTACAGTCACATATTGAATTCAGACCACTGGAATACCTTGGGCCCTCCTCAAACCCATATTGTGCTCGGTATTCTTCCTAGTCTACAGACAGCTGATTCTTAAGAGTAAGAACTTGGGAGGCTGTTTTTTTTCATGGAGCTCTGTTTATCTCACTCCAAGCTCAGAAACCTCGTGTCTCACGGGAGATGTCAGTGTGCCATAGGTGTATGTAGTATGCTGCGTATAGTACGCTGTCTAGTTCTGTACACTTATTTACCAGCTTCTAGATCTCAATCAGCCCATTTCCAGTGGCTGTGTCAGGTGTTGGCACACACACTTCTCATAACTTGAAACAGCAGACTTGCCATAATGGATCTGGAGAGATACATTGCATCATCAAGGGTTACAGGCCTTTATGATCATAACCAAATTTGTTTGCTAGTCAAATTGTTTCTTATGTTAGATAATGAACTTTTGTGGAGTGCGGCTGGCTTCTGTTCTGTGCTACAATAGACCAACAGTGGTTTGGTCCATTATCAGGTTTCCATCCATTACGGCAGTAGTAGCAGTGTTAGCAGAGCAGTGGTAGTAATAGCACATACTGAAAACCAAGAAAAAATGCCTCATGTTTGGGAAAAAGCTAACCATGTAGTCTGTAAAATGGGCTCCAAATGGGGCAAGAACTAGCTTAATTCAATAGATGTTTTATTCATCTGGATGAAAGATCATGTAAATTCAGGGAAATACACAGGAGAGAGGTTTTCCCTCACATAAGTGTGTACTCATTTGATTTTTAAATCTAAACAGATATGTACAGTCAAGGAAAGCACATCCAGCAGGTGTGCTAATACATTCTCTGATCTGCTTCTGCCTGAGAAACTTTGTAGCACCTTTTAACAGGTTCTAGATGTTCACTTCCAGCAAAAGCTGAAGTTATAGTCATTTCTCTCCTCTTTTCATGAGAACTCTATTTCACTATTTCAGGAATATGACAATTGATAAGTAAAGGAAGAGGTCATATGCTAGCAGGAATGAATTTTTGCAAATAGTTTAACCTGTGTTAGTTCTGGTATAAGTTGTGAAAAATAATGACCACTGAATACTACAACTGTATTTTGACATTGAATGTTTATTTTCCATAACAATCTAAAATTGAGCATCACATGAAATATTGCAATTAAATATTACATAATATAATTAATGAACATTGAACTGAAGTCTACATGCAGTGCTTGTGCAGTATTTTGCTTATGTTTCTGACTGCCCATTTTATATTTTATTAATGCTTGTGACATTATTCATCTAATTTATGCATTCTAAAAGCAGAGTCAGTATTATAATCTAAAGCAGTAAAATGTTCAACTAAGTTAAGATAATGGTGGCTTAGACAAAAATAATTTGAATCAGTAAGAAATGTAAACTAAAAATTTGCATATGTGAGCCCTGGAAGTAATATGAGCAGATGCAGTGCAGCTTACACGATGCACATTACTGTGGCTCTGTCTTTTGAAGAGACAAATTCTATCACAGTAAGACTAATTTGATTATCTTACGCTTTTAGTACAAATATTGCATACTGGCTTTTGTTGATATAATGGCAGGAGTATATTTGACATTTTCTTTCTTTATTGTAGAGTAATTTTATTTGTATGCTTTATAAATGTATTTCACTGGAAGCCATGTTCTTGTATATCACTCTTGTCAAAAGAATATAGGAATGTACAGGTTCATGCATGAAATACAGAGGTTCAGATATAATTTCTGGATTAAATCCTTGATTCACCAGATGCATTTTCTGTTGCTTGAAAGTTGCAGTAATCTGCATAACATCCTAAAAAAAAAAAATAATTCAAGTAAAGTCCAATATTCCATTTCAGCCTATACCAGTGAAAATTGATGCAGTTATTCAATAAAATGGATCATACAATTTTACTACAGAATGTCTTCAGTTAGACAGAGTGGTCTGATTCACGGGTGCAGTGAAATCTAAATCTAAATGCAGCTTTTATTTCTTATTCATTTCTCTATCAAAGCCACATGCAAGCTTGCAAGTTTCTGTTTTGAAATAAGCATTTTCTTTAACTGTCATTAGTGCAGCTGAGCACAAAAACTGTAGTTTAAGGGACACGTGGTGATGCTCTGCAGAGCTGATTTTATGGTACTGACTCTCCTCTGATTTCCAACTGCTAAACTTCATTTGAGACATTAAATACAAATATGTTAAATGCCTTCCTGTGTTATTTTTCTGTGTAAGCAGTTGCGGTACAGCAGTCATTCAAATGCTAGTTCATGAATAAGTTGGCCTGCACACAATAGTCAGTGTATGAGAGCAGAAGTGTTATATAAAATAATCTCATTTAAAATGTGGCTGACATTAAGGTAAAAGTTCAAAACACACCGTTCTCAAGCATTGTTATTACTTGTAGTGTGTTTTCAATGTTACCAACTTTTTCTTTTAGTTCTCATGCTGAAACAGAGTTCTTACTCTCTTGATCTGTAACAAGCCTGATTTCCTCTTCACACTGCTTCCATTTCCACAACTCCCAGATCATTTAGTCTTCGGCTTCTGAGCTGACACTGCTTCTATGTTTGCCAGTTCCTTTTCTCTCTTTTGGCAGCACTTATGGTAGGAACCACACTTAGACCACCGAGTCATTTCACACAGACACGGAATGGCTGCCAGATGGTAGCAATGTTCAATTATTACCAAGCGGGATTTCTTCAAATTGAAGAGCTAGCATGAATTTGTCTTGGTGATTATTTTAAAAGTTGCAAAGATAAGATTAATAGTTTAATAAAGGCAGGTATTAAATATTTTAAATGTGTATTATGCATACAGATTGCTGAGATCTTCTGTTTAGATGATCCCCTGATGTTATTTTAATAAAGTCAGATGTTTCTACATGGAAATATGAGTTTGGAAAAAAAACCCCAAACCAGCCCACCAACAAAAACAAAGCCAAAAAACCCCCAAACAAAACAGCACAAATAATGCAAAACTGAAATTACTCCCTGAATGCTCCTAGAAACCTCTTCCTTATGTCGTTCTGCAAACAAGAAATGAAGTTAGCAAAAGTAAGTGAAAAAACTGCTGCCTCAGAGTACCCTTGGTCTTTGCATCATTGTCATTAGGCCTCTGCTCTTCTTCTAGAGCCCAGTCAGAGATGTTGAGAAAAACTCTCAGTCTGTCTGGTTTTCACAAAATCCGTCAACCATGGTTGGAACTCATATTAGTAAGAGCCAACATATGGACTGCTGAAAAATTTTCGAGACTGATTTTAACTTAAATCCAGTTTTGCATAAGAATTTCATATTTTGTTTGTCACTCTTGATTAGAATGAACTCTTTCTCAAGACACATCTTTTTTTTTTTTTTTTCTGAAGGGACTTCATTTCCTATTATCCTCCCCTAAGATTTCTTTTAAAGTAACAGTATGTTTTTTATGTTTGGGTTTTTTTTATAAAATAATAAGAATTTACACTTGTGCGTCTCTGATAATAAGCTCCCTTCAATTAGCTAAAAAATTTTTAGTCAGAGAACACGTAAATGCAAACAGGTTTAATCAGTTCCACATATATAGACACTAGAGCTCTGTATAGATTTTCTCCATCCGTTGGGATGATAAAGCCAAAGGTTTTTCCCAGAAGAGGGCACTGCTGTCCTGAGGCTCCATAGATAGTATAACCTATGCTAACTGCATTTGAAGATACAAAACCCCAGCTTTCCTCAATTCTTTACTCTCTTAAAGATTACACTTCTCTCTAAATGTATACATTCTTTTTCTCCTCTTCCTCTCAAGTTTCACTCACTCTGTTATGTTCCCATCTTGTTTTCAGTCAAATTTGTGCCTTTCAGACAATTTGTCAATATTTAGGCAAAACTACCAAATGCCTCTCAGCATCCCCTAACAGTAGAAAACTGTCTTCTACAAACTTTCAGAAGATGTAATGCAGGGCCCTTTCCCACTCTTTGCACTTCATGCTCTCCTGCCCTGTTACAGAATATCATCCCATGGGGAGTACATAAGGGGTGTAATCCTTGCACTTTTAAGGTGCATGTTTAAAAAGAATTGTATCCCCGTTCTGCTTTTATACTATAAAGCATGTGAGTACATTTTAATTCTCAGATTATGAGATCTTCGCTGTAAAGTATTTAACTTAATGTCTGTTGCAAAGAGCTAGATACTTCTTTGATGCTTTGTCAGCAACAGTGAATAATAATCACATAAAGAACAACCATATTAGGAAAAGGATTTAAATGGATCATGTCATCCTTTTATAAGTGGACACTATTATGTGTAATATTACTCATGTGCGTCTGCTTAGTCTTCCCTTTGCTAGGAGAACATACTAGTTAAAGATTAAGAACTTTGAAACAAAATCCAACTTTGCCAAGTTATTAATGACATCTAGGATTTTTAGATATGAATGGATCCTTAAAGCAAAATACAAGTTTAATTCTTCAAATATTTGCTTAACTTCATAATAATACTACCAACAATAATTCAGACTAGTATTACCTTTTGTGTTTCAATTCTTCAAACGGTTTGTAAATTAATTCCTGCATTCCATGATTGTAGAGACCAATTTTCAGGTCAGACAGAAGGTAAATACGAGTAGGAGGCAACTGATTGTCTTACTATGATTTTCACAAAGTGTGGTTGGACATAACTTGGAGGGAAGTCCACAACATGCTTATAAAATCTTCCTCCATTGAAGGGTTGGCCGTCTTTAAGCACGATAGCTGCCATCCCTGTTCTTCCTTTGTAGTCTAAAAAAACCCTGAAAAATATGACAAGTGAGAGTCTATGCGAGACTTGTATGACATTTGGAGGGATTTAGTATTGGTCAGAGCAAATATTTTGATATTGTGACATATCAGCCCTATACTCTCAGACATTGAGTCTAAGAACATGATACTTGGAAGATTTAAAGTTACTTTCAGTGTTTTTATTCAATTAGAAAATGCCACTGACCTCTTTTTATTAGGAATCCTGTATGGCTGGCAGCTGGCTGCTAGGTTTTCTTCCTCTTTTTCTCAATCTTAACATTGGTAATATAGTGGCCTGATGAAATGAAAGTGTTTATTAGTTCACTAAAAAAGCTGGATGCACTTTCACAAAGACTAGTGCAGAAGGTGGACATAGGCATGTATGAGACTGTACTTGATCTATATAAAGTCTAGTGGCTATAAGCAGTGCTGAGTGTTTTCTGCTCTATTCCATAGACAGATTAGTGACAAATAGGAGAAGTGCCTCTTACTAAATTACAGGCAGCAAATTGTATTTGACATGAATACAGAAAAAAAACCCTTTTAAAAAAGATGTAACAAAAGTAGTTCTTGCTTTCTCTTTATTCAAACACAAGTAAAAATTCCAAATAAAGAAAACATCTAAATTAGACAAAATGACCTGCCACAGTTAAATCTGTCCAGAATGAAAGAGCAGCTTTGAGGTGTGGCCAAGGCACTGGAAAGATAAAATATGGGTGTTCCCTTTTAATGAAAATTAATTTGTAGTTATTTAATTTGTAATATGCTGTAAAGTTTGTTTTGGCGATATTTGAGACTCAAGGTAATTCAGAAATATGAAGGACTATGCTATCTGTATTTTATTAACACTAGAACCAAGAATGAATTTTTTTCTTAAGATCTTGAAGCTTTGTTTTGATGTGCTGTTCACTGCCTGAGATAGCAATAGCCCTTCGAGGAGTCAGCTCCAACTGTAAATTAAAATGAGATATGCTTTCCAAGTTAGATTACAGTTTTATTTACATGCATTTGAGGATGCCATCTCTCATAAATGAGCATATTGCCGTTTGACAGACACCTGATAAGCAACCATTCAGAGTTTGGCCTTTTGTTAATTTTATTTTCATACATTCTCTCTCTCTGAATCCATTGTGTCTCCCATCTCAGTGCTAAGTAGCAGCTTGTCTCTTGATAGCTTCTTTGTCATGTGACTAGTTTCTTTTAATACTAAACTTTGTGTGCCTTCATCCAAAGGAAACATAGGACAGCTCTTCAGCACCACAAGAAAGTTTGCCTTCCTCAACCTGTTCATTCAATGGATGCATCTTCTAAGCAATTTCCTCCTCATCTTGTAATTTACTTGCCTACAGTTTTTCAGCATGGTAGTGTATATTTTTGTGAAACACCACATGTGATTGGGAACATTCCAATTATGAAAAAATATATATCTTCTAGGACTGTACTTACAAGAGAGTGAGAGGTATGACATTCAGACATGTCATACTTTAACATGCCCTCTGTCTTACCATTTTTCAGATGAAAGCCTGTAGTTTAAGAGAAGTCTTCTGTAGTTTATAACGTTGTACTTTTCACATGTTACAAGTTTTAATTCATCCTGCTGTTTCTGCTGTTTATTACAAAATTTCAGCATGTCATGTTTATTAAATACAACATTTTATTGAAACTGAAATTTCAAAGAACTGTAGGAAAGGCTGAATTGCTAGTTCACACCATTTATTTCCTTAAATATGAGTATGCATTCTATTTCAAGAACAGAAAGGCTAGAGTAGGAAATTACTACTTTCATTTTATATTCTCTAACTATAGGGAATGTCTTACTTTTTATGCTTACACCATAAACATTAACTTCTTGGACGGAATCCATCATACCAATTATCTCTGCCACTTCCACAGTGGCAACATTTTCTCCTTTCCACCTGTTGAAAATATTTTTTTTAAAATAACATAGATATTAGCTAAAAATTTTTTATTCTATAAATGCCCATATGTGATGGAGCACTACTTTTAATGTGGACTATCGTTATTCTTAACTGAAGAGTGTAGACAGATAAATCCTTTCCTGATTTACTGCCATCTCGTTTGAGACTGCTAACTTAAAAGAAATAGAGGTGCCATTTGACTCAATTTTGAAACATTCTGCTGTGCACCTGAAAGTGTCTCTTACCTAGCCAGTCAAGTAGAGGAAGCCATCCTCATCCATCAGTAGGAGGTCTCCTGTGCTAAAATACACATCTCCTTTCACAAACACTTTATGCAGGAGTTTCTTCTCTCGGCTTCATTATTTCCAGCATATCCAGAAAACGAGGCATCCTGAGTAACCTGGACAACTTGAAGACCTGGTTTACCTGTAGGCCATGAAAAGGGGATGAAAAAAACCATATTTACAGCAAGCTATTTAGAACATAAAGTATCATATTAAGTATCTTCTGGAAAGCCCCATCAGTTCTACTTGTCTTATTGCTACATTTCCATGAGTATTTCCTGAACAGCAGAAATAGGTGAGTGGAAGAGGGAACAAAATTTTGCTTCCTTCTCTTTTGAAAAGCTAGACCTTAGGGAAGAGCTTTTTGGAGTACGGTGTACATCACTTACCCTGAAAAAGCATTTGCCCAATGAAAGGATGTAATTTGAAAAGGGTGCCAGTAGTCAAAAAATACACATGGGGCAAAATATAGCACCTAACCTCTTGTGCTTTTTGTTTTTCTGGAGGACAGGGTTGCTACTGCTCTCAGCACTCAGTGCTGGTGTGGAAACACACATTATAAGCCATAATGTGCCCAGGCCGACGAACATCAGGGAGTCCTGGAGTCTGCAGCATATCCTTGCTGGGCATCACTCCTTGCTGCTGACTGTCTAACTCCCATTTATATCAAGGGCAAAACTTCCACTGACTTCACTGGAATTGGCTCAAAATACTCTTTTAAAATGCTTTTTAAAAATTCTCTACCTGTGATAAGTACTGGCTTGTTAGTATGTTCCTGAGGTTAAAAGACATTTCCATCTTCTAAAGATTTTTATTGTTCTTCCTTCAACAGATGTATGGAGATGTTTTCAAACAAATAGTTTTCTTCATAGTTGTATATCTGCCTCACATTAAATCCTCTTTATTGTTTTGAACTCTAAATGTGGAAAGTGGAATGAAAGCTCATATTACCGTTCAGAAGAGGAGCTGGCATCACTGAAAATAGGATGCATGCTTTATAACAAAAGGAAAACCAAACCAAAAATGTTGAATTTAAAAAAAAAAAATTGTCCTAAGCCCCAGTCAATTTTATAGGATTATTTTCTATTCTAATTTGGGAACTTACTGTCATTACTGTCTCACGTTACATTGAGTGATGGCTTCAGGTTTACCTAAAAAATACGTGTAACAACCTACAAAATTTTTCTAGCTGTGTCATGAAAATGGGCATTTTATCAATTTCACTAAGAAATTTTAAGTTTATAATGTAACTGTAATGAGGAAGCAAGCTCTTTTCAGAAAAAAAATAAAAAATTCTTTTGCTTGATTTAGATATTATGAGCAAGTAATATATTATCAGAAATAATTAATAATTGGTACTTTGGTTTCCAGTACTACTACTGGATTATTATCAGAAATAACTAATAATAATTGCTGCTTTGATGACTGGTACTACTACATGTCATTAACATCTAACATTAGCATGAACAAATATTATCATTTAGGTCAGCTGTAAAAGCCTCTTTTTTGCCTTTTGGAGTTTTATCTCAATAATAGTTAAATTTACATGCTAAAATTGGTGATGTTAATGACCTTTTTCCCAGAACTGTTAACTTTGACACACTTAGATTCATGCGTGTATACACAGACACACAGATATTTAATGTGACAGTGCTATGTCTTTTGTGAGAGTCAATTTTCAGGATTTTTCTCAAAGATATTCTCAGCTGTGAGGCCATCCTATTTTCAGCCTGGGTGCTTCAGCTCTTTGAGTAGGAGTATTCCATTCTAAGTAGGAGTTTGGAGATCCTATGCAACTCTAGGTCCTAAGCATGTAAATCTGTTTTGGTCACTAAATGTAAAAATATGAAAAATATTATCCAGATTTTGAAATGGTACTATTCTGCCTCAGAACTTTAAATTTGAAAATTAGAAAAAATCTTTAAACATCTGATCTCAGAACACATCATATCTAGGAATTACTGTGGCCATTTTATTTGGAAAAAAAGCAACACTAATAAATCTGATTTGTTCAGGAAAATGAACAATTTTTTGCAGGTGAGAATAAAACCATTCTGAGCCAAGAATATTGATTATGTTCTTATATTGTATTTTTTGATATTTGGGTATATTATAAATACCTGGTTATGCTATTGAATCCTATTTAGATCTGTTGATAATGTATTTGTCCTGTGTCATTTTCAAGTCTGAAGTGTATATCAAGAACCTGTTGCTCACAGAACAGAGGTTTAATCCCCGTCTCAAAATATCACCATCTTAATTGAGGTATCTGTTAGTTAATGGATAACTAATATTTCTCCTTACCTATGAGTGCTTTCTTACACCTTCCATTGTCATCCTTCATAAGTTCTTGTTTCCAGACATCATATTTCAACAACTCAAAAGAAGGTAGGAACTAAATTTAAAAAGTGCATTTGGATACTTATAAACCTCATTGTCTTACTCCCTTTCTAGCTGTTCTGATAAAAATTGCTTTGACTTAATGGATAGTACCGTATTGACTTTGGAAGATTTGGAACATTTTAGAAAACACTGGCTTAGAGAACACTTGTGGCATGTTATGGTCAGTTCTACATGTAACGATATTTGGTAGTAAATTTTACACATCTGCCATGTTGCCTAAGGAACCTGAAAAAGTAGCAGAATGACTTAAAGTTCCTTACCATATCTCATATGATTAGGTGAAGTTTTTAATCTTAAATCCAAATTCAGAAAAGATGGTAATCAAATCTGCAGTCAAAATGTAGCTGTTGACATCCCATTGTTACATGCCAATTATGCCATTATTGTGGCAAACTACTCAAATGCTTGCTTACATAAATGTTTTCTGCTTTGAGCCAGACTTCTAAGCACCCTATATGTAGGACTATAGTCAAGACCCTGCCTATGGAAAAGCCCCCACTTGTGTTGGATGTGTAGGGATTGAGTTACTGCCATGGCTGAATGACAGCAGAAGATACAATTGTTTCAGGTCCACAGGAACAATTTCTTCAAATAAATACATTGTTTCCATTTCACTGTTATTTTAAACTTTAAAAATGGTAAAAATGTATTTAATTCATAAATAAAATTAAGGTGATTGCAAAATGGAACATTGCCCAGGATTTACACTGAAATATTTTAGCAGAATCAGTGTTTCAACTTTTTCACCTTCAAAAATATTAAAATAAAATTCTTTTGTGAATTCTGGATTAACAGGCAATTTCATTTGATCCAGAACTGCATTTTTGACAGATGAATTATTTGCCACAATAGGATCAGCTGTAATGCAAACTAAACTCCACTTGTTAAAAACAGGAGTGGAGAATTCCCTCTTCTGCTTAATAAGCTTTGTTTTCTTTTGCAGTTTTAATGGTAGACCTGAAGGAATAGCATGTTTTGGTCACATGTATGTGATCAAACCCAATTATGAACCAGCTGGCAGGCTGATTGGGAGAATTACTTCCTGCCTGATTATAGTCCCTTCTTCAGCACGTGGTCTTCAGGATGAAGTAATGGATTTTATTATTTTGTTTCAAAATATCTCATGAGACTCCAGTACTTAGGGTAAATCTCAGGAGCTTTAGAGATTATAAGCATAGGAGGCACAGTTATGCTTACCTTGTTTCATCCCTGGTATAACAATCTGGAGGACTTCCCTGCATTACCTTGACTTTTGAAATATTTTTATTTTAAAAGTTATATGGTTCTCTTAAAAAACATTCTTTGATGTACATTCTGTTTCATTTGTTACCTTCTATGGGATATCATGCTTAAAATTTAATTCTGATAGGTATGTGGATGCTGGGTAATCTTCCTGCAGACATATTTACTCAGAGGGTAGTGTCTAGGGTCTCTGGCTACATCAAGAAATCCAGGAGTGCCCCCTCGTTCCCAAATCCATGTTCTTTCTCAATTTCTGCATGAGTCCTAGGCATGCTCTGTGAAAGGAGGTAAGGACAGACATCTTGGATACAACTGAGAGCATACTCCAACGGGTCCCTCATCTAGGTAGCCCTAGTCTTGGGCAACACCAGGACTGCTGTGCTCTGGCATGCCACAGCAGAAGGAGTCTAGGTAGCTGGCTGGCTTATTAGCCTGAGCAGGTTTCTTTGTAGAAGAACCTGTGTGGTACACTAGAGGTTATAGGTATGATACTTCGGTAAGATATCAGATCTTCACAGGACTCTGCATTTACCCTGATCCACTTCTGTTGGCATCCTCAGCTTCCTCAACTCAGCTAGGCCTTCCTTCTGTTTTTCCGTCTTACCAGCTGCCAGTTAAATATCAATATCTTCTCTGTTAAATTCTTGTTATTGAGCCAAGTAAAGAAAGTTCTTCCTGACTTTTCCTGCAGGAGAGACCTTTACAAAACCAGTTCAGCCTGGCTAATTATTCCTTTGGTTTTTTGATCCATGGACTACTGACACAATGTTTGTACAGACTTGATTTCTGGCCAGCTTTCCTGGCTTGGTCCCTCTAATACCTTTTTGTCTTTGACCCGTCTCCTACGTCCGGACCACACAATAATAAGTCTCTGTTCAAACCAGCTGGTGTGTTCTCTTAGATGTTCCCTTGTTGCTAGTTCTTATGCCAATCTCTGAACAATGCACTTGGAGATCGTTTGAATTTTGTGCTTGTACATGATGTTTTCTGTGGTAGGTAGGAATAGTTCGTGCCATCTCCCTTCAGTAACTTCCTAACTCCCAAGTATAAAATTAAGAAAATCAGCCAATCTTTTCCATCATCATTGAGAAACAAATATTGCAATATAATAAATATTTTCAGACTTGCTTTGCTGCTGCTGCTTTTCTCAGTGACATCTTACTTTCATCCTAAATATGATCATGGTTTAGCTCCCATGTTCTTCAGGACTGTTATCCTGGGGTGACCAAGATTTTGCACCACACTATTAGTACTATGGCTCTTTACAGATTGGTTTATCATCATATACACAGCCATGGAACAAAATATGCCTTTGGAACACCTCTTAAAAAAAAATTAAACAAACAAAAACTCATTCAGCAGCTTCAAAGCCATACAAAAATTAATTATCAGCCATTAAATACTGAATAGAGTAGGCTTTGGAATAGTGCAGTACAGGTGGTTAATCATGTAATCTGGTTCATGCTCTCGTTTGATCATTGAGTTGATAAAGCTTTCACTGCTTATACCTTTTCCTTCCTGATCTGCCACTTGCCTATCACTCAGATGAAAATCTAACAAGCTGAGCTTTACAGAGGAATTTATGTTAGTGTCTGGGCGTAACTCTCTCATCCTGCCAGGCTTGTTTCTGTGTAACCACTACATTTGCTGATATAAACTTGATTGCTGTTGTAAAACTACAAGGAACACAAGACCCCAATTTCGTATACACTGGAAAAAACTTATCAAACATTAAATATACTATACCATTGAGAAATGGGTAAATCTGTATGACTTGTGAAAATAGAGATTTGCTATGTTTTAAAGCTGCATTTGCAAACAACAACTTACAATGGGCCGGTTACAGAGGTAGCAACAGAGTTCTCCTAAGTACAAAAAGACTGTAACATTGTATTTTTGACAGTCATTCCAAAACGGCTTGCAGAAAATTTCGTCTTTAAAACATGAGTTGCTCCTAGGTGATGAAAACAGACAAGAAAATTCAAAATAACTTTTAAAATCTATCTTATCCTCTACCACTACTGTTAAAAAAAGTTGTCATTCTCTTAATTCAACTGATGACAAATTCAGCATTTAAATAAATTGTAAGCTATTTCCAGCAAGATCTTTCTGTTAAATGTGACTAGCACAATGGAGCCTTGCTTCTTTTTCTGAGTAGTAACTAAAAACTTACAGCATCAAAAGCAGTAGAAGCGAACCTTTTGGGTCACCTCCAGTTGTTAGGAATAGGTCAAAGCCACCTGTGAGGGTGGCAACTGGTGTAACTGACAAAAGAGAGCTTAGGATGGGGGAGGTGGGTGCTCACAGCTTCTCTATTTGTGTGAGAAGTGGTTGAAGAATCTCTGCTGTTTCTGTCTTGCTTTCCTTTTCCTGAGTGCTGTGCAGGAGAGGTCTGGAGTGGACAGTGAAGTTGAGAAAAGCCACCACACAGCGCTGCTTGGCCAGCCCAAACCAGACATAGATGAATTCAGGACCATTACCCATCAGCAGTGCCACAGTGTCACCTTTTGTCAGATTCCCATAGTGTTAGGAAGACCTGCTCTACCCTGTTCCTTGTCCTGTCCACATCCTGATAAGTGTGCACCTTCCCTTTGTAGATGAGGAATGGCTTGTGAGGAATCTTTCCCACTCTCTGGATGAAAAGGCCAATTATGGAGAGAATTCCATTGCTTTCCATTTCTTTATGATTGCTTTTAACCTCTTCTGCCTCAGAAGTAGATCAAATCTTCCCAGAAATGTGGGAAAAAGATTTTCAGAGAGACACACAGCACCACTATTCCTCCAGCAGTTGTTGAAAGCCATGTGCATAGCATTCTCAGGGGGAAAATAATTGATTAGCTATTTCAGAGATATAAAATGCAATTCATTAGCATAATTAATAATGAGTTTTAAGACAGAAACTGGAATTTAATAAGCAATTTACATTTCCACCAATTAATCTGAGAACTTTTAAAATATCTTATTGGAATTTACTAGAATACAAAGGCCCAGAACAATATAACAAAGAAAAAGGGATTAAAGAGTAAAAAAGATTGTGCAGTTTATAAGGACAGAGGAGTTCATTCAAAGTAAAGAATGTGGCCAGGGTAACAGCAGAATGAAAAAGACATTAACAATTAAATACAAGACGGAAATTTAGAATTTTAAAAAGTATCCAAAGAACAAATAAAAGAAGGTATAAGCTCAGGGAACAATTTGACACTTTTTTTTTTTTTAACTTGGAATCAAAATTTTGTCTAGATTGTTTATTGTACCATGGCACAAAAAGAGGGAAACAAACAGTTAAATCGTATAGTATCACATGTATATTATGAAAGTATGTTCAGTATTATGCACCTGTAAGATGCACCAAATATGTTCTTCTTTGCTGCCTGAGTTATTTTTTTTGGTCCAATAGAATTTGAGACCATCATCTAGTCCTCCACAGGCTTGAACAGTCTGATAACATAAACAAATTTCAGGCAATATACTGTGAACCTTCTGCATCTTCTGAAATAGCCGTGTTTCACCTTAGGATTTTCTGGCATTTGCAATAAATGGTGATTAATAACTTTGAATTATTTATATTCTTTTAATTATTTACAGTAGTACCCTGAAGTCTCAAATAAAATCATGCACGAGCACATACTAAGATTTGGAAAAAACCTTTATAGCCTAACAGTTATTAACTTCATCAATGTATTTTGGGCAGTCATTAATTGCCATATTTTCAACTGGTATAGGGGAGGACTTGTGAAGATTGTGCAAGATCCCTACAACTTGATCTGGGTAACACTGACCAGTCTCTTTTTTAAAGTTTCAGCTATGATGACTACAAATATTTGAAACACCTTATGTAACAATCTAGGATTCAGGAACACTTCAACAGTCTGGGAGGCTTTGCTAAATGATGTGGCCTCTATTCTGTAGTTTAGAAATATTTTACTGACAAGCTATTGGTATGCTCATCAAGCTTGTTTACATTTTTAACAGTATTCAATGAATAGACTAACTTGTGGATTTTTTGCAGCAAGCAGCATCTTGTATGTACTGTAAAGCATATGCAATATTGTGTGGGTAAAAGAGCAGCTTAAAAATGAAAGCGTTGTGGCATTTACATACAAGCATATAAAGCAAGTGAAAGTACGGTATGCATGCCATTTTAAAGTTCTAAACAAAATTTTTAATCTCACCTCTTCCTGAACTGTCTAATTTGGGACATTCTTAGTTATCCTGAAGTCTGCAGATTATTATTCTTTATTATGTCATTTCACATGTTGGGCCAATTATTTTCTTTTACATATTAAAAAAAATGAAAGTAGCTACAAGTTTACTCTTACAATAGATGTGCCCTTAAACCACCTTGTTTTCCACTTCATATGGCTCCCTCACTGACTTTCTGGCTTTCTCAGAATGTTGTTATTTACTGGCCAAGAGCACTAACAGAAGACCTCATGACTTTCATGGCTATTAAGTTCTCCATCACTATGACTTGGAAACATTTACTAATTTTTCTTTGCCACATGTACAAGCATGCAAGATTCACTATAGCTCCAGACAGTAAATTTAGCTCTGGGGGAAGGCTAAATGGGAAAGTTTATAAACTGAACCAATAAACACATAAACAAAATCTTAAGAGAAAATAAATAAAAGGGATGATAAGACTAGGCTCAGCCCTAGTTTTCTTCTAGGCAAGATCAGAAGTAAACTCAGTAAATAATAGGCTGGCTATACAATTCTTATATTACTTCTATTGCCAAATACAGCCATGGTGTGTAAGGGAGAACTAAAACAGGCAAAAGACTAAAGCCGGCTACATGAAAGTATTTGGTCTTCAGAGTTGTTTCAGGATTAATTTAGGTGCACCCTTTTCACACTTGAATGCGCCTAGAAAGACCCACCAATCCCTTGTTTTAGAATTGTTCAAGCAAAATACTGGAGGATGGCCAATGTCACTCCAGTTTTCAAAAAGGGCAAGAAGGAGGACCCAGGGAACTACAGGCCACTTAGTCTCACCTCCATCCTCGGAAAGGTGATGGAACAACTCATTCTGGGTGTCCTCTCCAAGCAAGTAGAGGAAAAGAAGGTGATCAGGAGTACCCAGCATGGATTCACCAAGGGGAAATCATGCCTGACCAATCCGATAGCCTTCTACGATGGCATGACCGGCTGGGTAGATGAGGGGAGAGCAGTGGATGTTGTCTACCTTGACTTCAGCAAGGCTTTTGATACTGTCTCCCATAACATCCTCATAGGGAAGCTCAGGAAGTGTGGGTTGGATGAGTGGACAGGGAGGTGGATTTGGAACTGGCTGAATGGCAGGGCTCAGAGGGTTCTGATCGGCAGGGCAGAGTCTAGTTGGAGGCCGGTAGCTAGTGGAGTTCCCCAGGGCTCAGTATTCAGCCTGGTCTTGTTCAACTTACTCATCAATGACCTGGACGAGGGAACAGAGTGTACCATCAGCAAGTTTGCTGATGACACAAAACTGCCAAGAGTGGCTGATACGCTGGGAGGCTGTGCTGCCATTCAGCGGGACCTGGACAGGCTGGAGAGTTGGGCAGAGAGGAACCTGCTGAAGTTCAACAAGGGCAAGTGTCGAGTGCTGCACCTGGGAAGGTTGAACCCCATGCACCAGGACAGGCTGGGGGCTGACCTGCTGGAAAGCAGCTCTGCCAAGAGGGACCTGGGAGTCCTGGTGGATGACAAGCTGACCATGAGCCAGCAGTGTGCCCTTGTTGCCAAGGCGGCCAATGGCATCCTGGAGTGCATCAAGAGGAGTGTGGCCAGCAGGTCGAGGGAGGTTATCCTCCCCCTCTATTCTGCCCTGGTGAGACCCCACCTGGAGTACTGTGTCCAGTTCTGGGCTCCCCAGTTCAAGAAAGATGAGGAACTCCTCAAGAGAGTCCAGAGGAGGGCAACAAAGATGATGAGGGGACTGGAGCATCTCGCCTATGAGGAAAGGCTGAGAGAGTTGGGCTTGTTTAGCCTGAAGAAGAGAAGACTAAGAGGGAACCTCATTATGGCTTACAAATATCTTAAGGGTGGATGTCGTGAGGACGGAGCCACGCTCTTCTCAGTGATGCCCAGCAACAGGATGAGGGGAAATGAGTCCAAACTGAAACATAAGAGGTTTCAGTTGCATATGTGGAAGGTCTTTACTTTGAGGGTGACAGAGCAGTGGAACAGGCTGCCCAGGGAGGTTGTGGAGTCTCCTCTGGAGATATTCAAAGCCCGCCTGGATGATGTCGTGTGCAACCTGCTCTAGGTGAACCTCCTTTAGGAGGGGGGTTGGACTAGATTATCTCCTGAGGTCCCTTCCAACCCTTGCCATTCTGTGATTCTGTGAAATACTCTTTATGGGGCAGAAAAATTAAATATAAGTTAAACAAAGGAAATTAAAAATGTGGAATATGGAGAAAAAATTGAGTGAATATTAGGAAGGAGTGATTATTAAGAAAGAGTGTGTGCTTCTCTGAGTGAGACTACAGTCCTACAGTCAGCTGCAGTCCAGAAGCCATACTGCCATGACCTGCCCTATGTCTGGAAAGACAAGCCTGATACTGCTTTGTCTGCAGTATCCTGGTGGTACCCCCTAGCTTGCTTTTGATTGCTGGACTTCAGGATTCTCCAAAACATTCACGGAAGATATGTGCACAGGAATTTAATCCATACTCCAAACAAAGGAGCTGCTCAGGACAGTGAAATATTTTCTTAAATCTAGGCAAACTCAAGGCACTTTGGAAAAAACAATTATTCACACACTGTAATGAATAACTTACTATTTAGCTGTGAATGCAAAAACTCAGTTATTCCAGATCTTATCAAATGCATGCTTAATTTGCAGTCTAAGCGAAACCTTAGTATTCTTCTTACAATATCATCTACTGTCGAATTTTGGCATGGTTTGTTTTGGTTCTGTTTTGGGGTTTTTTTGTGAAGGCCCTCTGTCAAAGTAAGAGATAAGTGCTTGAAATCTGACTGTGTTATCTCTCCTTTGTGTTCTTTCCATCTAGTTTCTCACAGTGGAATTTTGCTGCATGTGTATCCAGATTTGTAACTCTGCGTGGTCAGAAATAAACTTTCTTATACCAATGAGTCAGTATACTGTGGGATATCTTTCCTGAATTCTTGGAAAGGGCATTTGAGCAATTTGCTTGAAATAACTGAACAATTCCTTCAGCTTTGTTTTAATTAATGGGCAATCTGGTATTTCCAGTCCTTAGTCTTCATTTGTTTATCTGACGAGAGTCATTCTATGCCAAAAGTATTACTCTAATGAAAACTGACTGCTAGCTCTTCTTGGTTTGAACTCCCTTTCTCTTTGCCTGGCTCTGGTCTGGGGTTATTCCCTTAGAAAAAGGGAAAACAAAACAATGGAGTTTCCAGCTCAGACACAGAGCTACTACATGTCCACAGCTTTGTGGGCACATGCATAGTAGTGCTAGTAGGCAGGGGGTGTACTGGAGAGAGAAAGAACATGGGAAGCAGTCAGATAAAGAGCTGGTAAGACTATCCAGAAATGTTCTTCAGTCCCCAGGGAATGTACACAAACCTGTGTGTTGGCCCTGATGTCAAGTCCATGTCCCAGTTCTCTGAGGTATCTGAGATGTCTCTGAGATACCTGACATTACATAGCCTCTATGTAATTGCCCCTATAGTTAATATTACAATGACCCTAGAACTGTGTACAAGACTAGGTATCTCTCATACAAGCTTTAAATAGTAATCCATCTAGATGTCCAAATTTCTGCTGTGGAAAACTATACTTTTGAGATAGCCTTTTAATAACCTTAGTGTTTTGAACAGTTGCTGCATAGCCTCTGCTTTGAAATTTGGAAATACAAAATTTAAATTCAAGAAAATTGCTCACCAAACTCACTGGGTTTGATTTGTCGAGGTTTTTTCATGCTATAGAGTCCGGAAGTGGGGAAACAAGGAGTTTTGTTTACTTACTCTCTCTGCTTTGCTCCTTTTTGGTTCTTTTCAGCTTTTCCTCAGCAAGCAGAAGGATTGAAAACATTTCCATTTAATGAAAACTGAGATTCTTAAGTATCTCTGGGTATTTAGAGCTTGAGCTTGAAATAAAACACAAAAGTCTAAGAAAGGGGTCAATGGTATCAAAACGCACAATTAACTATTTTTCAGTATTTAGGCAACTACATGAATAATGACAAACAGGAAAGGTTTCCAAAAACAGTGAGCCTAAACATTCGCTAAGAATTCAAGTGAATATTCTGTTTTCCAAGTAATCTGCCAGCTTTTTCAGTAAAACAACATGCTACCTTTACTAAGGGCAATCTAATCAATAAGCAGCAAATGCTCAGTTTTGAAGCTCACAGCACTATTTAATTAACAGGAATAGATTAAGATGTTTATCTGATTGAGGCAGAGAGACAGAGAAGACAACTTCAGAAAAGTGTAATGCAAGCAAATGAAGGAATGAGTGTAATCTGACTTCACATACATACAGTGGACATTGTTTTGACTAAATAATAAGAAATTACTGGTAAAAGAAATTAAACACTATAATTCAGCTAAGTTTATAACCACTGCTTTTTCCAGCATCTAAATTATAAGTAAACAAATATTTTCTTACCAACATTTTGATTTCTATTTTGATTGGTGTCCTGTATTCAGTTAGATCCTTTCTGCCTCTGTATGTCACTCATAGGAAGGTTGCATGGGTAATCTAAGTATGTTTATTTTATCCAAGCAGATGTTCTCTTGAAGCTCCACACCTGTAGTATTTCACTGGTGACTGCATGCCTACACATACAGCTAAAGGCTCCTTCCTCTCTCCTGCATGTCCCAGGTCTCCTGTTCTGTAGTTCCTCAGCTTTGCAGCTATCTTCAAGCATATGAGTGAAAGGGAATTGGACATCATATCTTGGAACACAGTCTGTTTGCTGACTGTATGGAGAATTAATTGTTAAAAGAGAAAAAAGTCAATTATGCTCTGCTATTTTGTATGCTTGAAAGGACCATAACCAGCAAGACAGAGATATACCAAAGAAAAGGACTAATCTGTTGAAATGACTGTTTCAGTGTAATTGAAGCAGCTTAATAATGTTTCTGTATACACCTAAATACAATACATTCAGTATACAGCAAACATTTATATAGCATTTATCTCATCTTGTTATATATTCTCTGCAATAAGTACAAAAGCCTTATTAAGTTGAATAATATTTTCTGATTAACACATTTTTTTAAGCCCAATCATACAAACCTCAGAGGAAATCTTTATTATAGCATTTCAATTTGGAAAAAGGACACTATAATATATGTCACTGCCTACATACTTGGTTGAAGAAGTAGATAAGATGACATGAATACGGGAAGGCATGCACACTGTTGGATAACAATTTAAATCATATGGACATATAGGGGGGTGGACTAGATGACCTCGAGGTGTCCCTTCCAACCAAAAACATTCTACGATTCTATGATTCTATGATAAAGCCTTTACTTTCTGAAACTCAAAATTACAAGCTGAATACCTTTTGAAAAAGATCACTAAATACACCTGCATTGGCTGCATTCCTGCTTGTGTACATTTTAATTTTTTATAAGAAATGTCGTCTATATTTGTATGAATGTTTTCTGAGGCAAAATTATGATATTCACTTTTTAGAAAATCTATAGGCCATTACTTTTTTCATACAATTTATTGAATAATTAATAGATTACATTATTTAATTTGACTAGAATATATTATTACAAGTTACAGGCTTTGTTTCAGACACATACTACATTTTTTATTTTATTTACTCCATTCAGAGGGAAACATTCCCGTCTGGTCATATGGTACACTGGCACTCTATGGAAGGATTGGACTAGCATCCTGACTGAAAGAAAAGATTCAAGCTACTTTGAAGGAGATAACATAACTGCTAAGTAGGGTGCCTGAAAACATGAATGACCTGTTACAGAGCAAAAAGAACAAGAAATGGCAGGGAGAGCAAGTAAGTAGAGGAACAGTTTGGATTATTTCCAATAATGGAAGTAGAGATGTGTGATTTTGTTGGTGGTGTTCTTCCCACGTGAATAATAAATTTAAAATGTGAATGTTTTTTAACCCTGGATGCAAGTAGAATGATTCAAAGTTCCCAGTAAGACTGATGAGTTTCAGCTAAAAACAAATTAGAAGGCCAGCAGAAGAGAGACAATATTTATCCCGTAGCATAATGGTTATGGATCTTTCCTAACTTTCAGCCCATTAACTTAGAAGCAGAAACTCCAGCAGTGTAAAACATGCAGGTGTGAGCCCTGAGGATGGCTAATCACTGTAAGCAGAGCAGAACTGTACGCCT
>JAKFQP010000349.1:604126-677450 GCA_023375905.1 Nycticorax nycticorax | reverse complement strand
AGCATGAGTTTTCAGTAAGGACAGACAATGCATCTCTTTAGATACCCAAATCTTGCTTGGGCTCAACCACCTAGATGTAGCCCCAAAGTTCCCCCTGTTCAGGCAGCGCTGAGAATCAAGGAAGGTGTAGATAAGGCACAAGTAAGTGGCTGCCAGGATTTTAACCGCTGCATTGTCTAGACATGCTCTGAGCAGCCTCATACAGACGCCTCCAGATGCTTTTACAACACTGATCTAAACGCACCTCTCAGCAAGTGAAAACACACCCTCACTGGTCAGTCAGCTCAGGCTAGAGATAACCACGTTCATATCCTGGCAGAGACCAGGTGTTAGGCTCCTAGCACATCCAAAAAATAAACTGTGTTTACATGCACCTTCAAAGCACGCTACTGTTTGGGCAGAACATACGCCCAAGCCCGAAACCACAGAAATGGAGAGGCAAGTGAGACAGCCCAGACAATGAAGGGAGAGGCAGATGTTTAAATATTTTAGGCAGTGATTTTCAAAAGAAGAGATTGCATATAATTCCCTCCCTAATTCGAGAGGACTGAATTCAGGAACTTAGGAACTATTCTGGGGCAACAGAGCGCCATAGTTGACTCAACATCATTAGATCATTATTTGCAGCATATTCTTTGTCTAACACACATGCACGTACCTGCTTCTTTGTTCTCGATCTACAACATCTGTAAAACTGTTTGCACGCTTGGGAAAAAAACGCTGATGTCTGCTTAACCACTGACAACTCCTCAGGTACACAGGATTTTCTTTAAGTGTGGTATCATTTTTGAAGTTCAACTTTTAAGCTGCAAAAGGATCCTGAACCAAACTACTGCCTCCAGACTTCAACTTCTTTGTTTTAGGGACTTCAAGATTTTTACTGGAGAATCTCTAATACTATTCTTGAATGTCAGGTAAGAGAACAAATTACTTCACTGCTCCACGGAAAAACAACTGAACCCTCAGTTCTTAGGCAAAATTTTCCAAAAGTATTCACCAAGTCCATTTGTACCAAAAGGAATAAATCCATCCAGCGGTCTGAACACCACTGCCTGTGAATAAAACCAGACTCTCTGCTATGCCTACCATAGGATATATACCATTAACAAATAAAGACGATTACTACTGCCAAGAGGCAGGACTTTAGGATACAGGAAGACACACATTCCAGCTCTACTACTGCAACATTTCGGGTGGCCATAAAGCACAGCACAGTGCAGCACCTAAAAGTCCACAAGCTACCCAAAAACTCAGTCAGTACTGCACTATTTCACTTTCAGCAATTTTTGTCCTTTGATTTGGCTGCACACTTGACCTGGTTAAACCTTACTCCAGCTGAGAAAGCTGCATGTTGTGGCAGCACTGGGTTGGTAGGCATTGTGAAATAAAGTGGGAGGCCTTATGTGCTCATTTGTGTGTCAGTACCCAGAATGCTGCTTCTAGCTTCCAGCTACTTCATAGAACTGCTGCTGGGACTTGAACCGTGGGAACACTGCAGTGCTAGCGTGCGTGGGTGTGTTCACACGTGTGCAAGGAAAGCTCTCTTATTCTCTTAGTGTCCAATTACATACAGTTTTGCTAAAAGTACAGATGTCTGGCACACAGGTAGGAAATATGAAAGCACTGTCAAATGTTGCTCGGTTCAGTATTTGGAAAAAAGGATTCAAAAGAGACAGAGTCAAACCCACCGTCCTTTACTGGAAATAGCAACCAACAAAGCCTTCAGGCCTGCTTTTTGAACTAATTCAATCACAGTGGAGGCATACTGATGTTAAGAAAGCAGAGAGCTGCCTGTCACGCAAGTAGAGAGCATGAGACACACACCAAAGCCGTACCTATACCAGCAAGTGAACACTCAACATGCACCAGCTGCTGAGCTCAAGAAAAAGGCTTTGGCACTGATGATGGATTTCTAGGACCCTGTTTTGCAACCCTGTCAGGTTATTCACATTTCAGATTTCTAGAAATACCCCAGAATGTAATGGCTCACACCAGTAATGGTGGATGAAGTGAGGAGGCAGGTAGGGAAACAGGACACACTCAAGTAAAAGCCACATTGGTGTATGGAGACTCTGAAAGACCAGAGAGAAAACAAAGCAGAAAAAAAAAAAACCTGCATGAGCATGCCAGAAAGTGGAAAACCCTGGGAATGATACAAACAAAGGAAAATGGAGACGTTATCGTACAGCTCAAGAAAAGAAAGAGCTTTGGGAAGTGGCAGGAAGGTGAAGAAGTTTATGGGAGGTCATTCACTCATCCAAGGATGAACTGGGAGGATATAAAAATCAAAATTCTGAAAGTGGCTGAGGCCTCCTATGGAGCCTGCACTAGAGCAGGAGCCAGCTGTCACAACTCCCTCCAGTTTTTGGTTTGGACCCTTTGCTGACTTCATGCAGATCTAGACAAAGGCCGCTTCTGCAAGTGGCAAGACCAGGCAACACGCATCTTGTTCAACCAACCAGGCTGACTGAGAGACAATATATCTGCATGTATGGATCCACCTCCCAGTATAGATGGATAGATATGCACAATGGATACTTGATGCATATAGAAATACACGTTGGGAATGAAGTATCTAGGTAAAGCTATGCCTTGTAGCAATGCTTTAAATCCATACGAAAGAAAAAAAGAGGGGGGGGACACACCAAAAAAATGGAGACAGGAAAAAAAGGCAGGTTTGCCAGTATGCTGAATCTGCAGCGGGGGCTTGTGCCAACCCAGCTCCTCCATTTAAGTCAGACCCTTAAAAGGCAGAGCTGTGCTGGCAGAAATCTACATACCTCATCACATAAACCTCATGAAGGCACACAAAAAGGTCAAAAAACTCACTGCTTCTTAAACGGCCATAAAAATGGTCGTACACATCCCATGCTACCAACATACTAACAGAGCCCCAGGGAAAACACAGCACACAAAGTAATGTGTACACACACACACACACAAATAAATTGGGAAACTGATAAAAAACCCCACTCTTGAAAGTAGAAGACCAAATATCTGACACAGCAGAGTAGGGCACACAACACACAGAAACACCTCTGTATAAAATAGAACAAAGCAATGCAGAGATCTACATCAAAAAGAAAGACCACCACAAAGACACATATGCTTCACTCTTTCATCCACAGAGACAGACAGACACAGCCCAACAGACACACAAAACCCACACAGACCGACAGTAATTAACACAAACACACATCTGCAGACTCGGGACCATCCTTGCCTTTCCTTACTAGGCATCTAAACTTTATGCCAATGTTACTTGCCCCTGGCCACAGTCTACCAATCTTAGAGCCTGATTAAATCTCTCCATAATTACCTGCACACACTGCTACAACACAAATGACCTTAGCATATGATATCCGTTGGCTAAGCCCAATGGAAAAAGACTTCAGAAAAAGGAAGGATAAGCATACAAAACTCTGCCAGCGCCATCAGGGTCTCCTCAAGACTGCACCACATTAACCCAGAGTCCTGAAGACAGCTCAAAAGCTTAAGCTTAAGCCCGGTTCTGCATAGGATGTATGATAAAGTGTTCTTTTTTCTCTGCCCCATCATCTGAGCACAGATTTACGGCTCTGTTCCTCCCTATCAAACTCCTTGGCACCTCCCAAATGAACCTATGCAGGAGACTTAACATTTGATGATGATGATGGAATTTTGGCAACATTTTCTGAGAAAATAGATGGCCACTATTTCCTTATATAATTCTTGGCGTCCACTATTAGGTATCTTGAATTCACTCCACAAGAAGTGCTGCACTGCATGCAGATTTTGGAGGGTGGGGGAAGAGCGGTTGCCATGTTCTGAGCTAGGATCTACTAAAGGGTCACCAAAAAAGTCAAGCAAAGCCAAGATATAGTGGTCTTTCTCATTCTCCACCTGCAACCTCACCTGGGGTGTTGGATAAATCATACAATTGAACAGAATGCTACAAAAGCCTCGTAAGAAAAGGAAAAGCACACCTCCACTAACATTCATGTTAATTTAAACTCTGGAAATGACCAAGCTAGATACACAGTACCTTTCTGGAGCAAGAATGTGCAGGTTTCTTAATTTTGCTTCCCAAATGAAGCATGCCCTAGAAAATTCATTTCCCAACATGAAAAACGCCTCCACTTTCAGAGATGTATTCTCCTCTCACAGACATTCATATACATCTATCCCACCATTCCCTCTTAGCACATGACTGACAGAGAATAGACAAGCCATTAAAAACACATCCACCTCCAACCACGGAGATAATGTGGCTCATTACAGCCTAGCTTTGTCACAGCGGTTCTGACACTCCAGCCGGATGAAAAGGAGGGGTAAGGACAAGGATTGAAACGGGGGATAAGCGCAAGACCAGGAGAGAAGCTGGAACTTGAAGGAGTGAGATTCTACTCTTTCATGAAAAATCGCGGAGGCCAATGAAATGGGTTAACTAGGCCTCTTAGGCTAACTGTAGGAATTACTGCATTGTTTGCACAGGGTATTTTGAAAACCCTGGGTTTTGTTTGGGCATTTTTGTTGCATTTTTTATAAATAAAAGCTCTATTTAAGCCTGAGCATGTGTCTGCCCCTTTAAACAGGTATTTGGTAAGTTAATTAAGAATTTTACTGAACATTCTCGGTGGGCTTTAAATGGTGCTTCTCTTTTTGAGGCTTGTGTCATTGCCCTTCCACTCCAGACACATAAAACCAAAGAAAAGTTCGGAAATCTCTGATGGATGAGGCAGAATCCAACCAACAAACCTGCAGTGCAAAACTCTGTAGGCAAGAGTTTGCTTTAACCTTATATTGGGGGGGGAGGACGAAGCAAATTGTTCATCCCCCAGCCAACTGCACCATGGCCGGCCAGCCACCCTGGTGTCTGCAAGCAAGTTCTCAAGGCCTTGTGGCACCGCTGCCCTTCCATCAGGACTGGTGCCAGATGCCAAAGCAGCCTCCCACCCACGCACCAGAGATTCTGGGATCTAAAGGCAGCTCAGACTGGAAAAAAAAGCAAAAGATACCTAAAAAAAATGTGCTTTAGCTGTCTGGCTCTGCACGGCATGGCATACCTCAAGAAGCTGCTGCAGCTGGCCCTAGACAGATTCATTTACTGACTGTATAAATAATCCAATATACAAAAGCCTGTCTGGTGGGGAGGTTCAGGCTCCACAGGGATACTCTAAAAGCAGGGACTTCTCCACTCACATTCCGTGCAGTTAATCTGAACACCAGTAACCTGCATTACTGTCAGGAATTTTTCTCAGCAGCCACATTTTATCCCAATACAAGCCTTTAGACAATTCAGCCCCCACCTCCATCCCTGGCAGCATGCAGTTGAGCAGAAAATTGTATATATTTGCATCTGGAGCGACCAGTAACTTATTTTTTTTCTGGCTTCTTCCTTGTCTTGACTCCTCACCGAAGCTCTTAAGACCCGAAATCACATACTTCCTGCTGAAGTCTGGGGTAGTGTGATGGGTTTCAAAGATCAGGTTCTATGTACAGTAAGATATGCAAACATACACACATAATTTAAACAAACTCCAACCACCGTGTTCAGAACACAACCAGGGCAAAAAAAGCTGCCATCTCAAACACTGCTCGTCTACATTAACACACACGTGGTGAGAATTAAGAACACGATTAGATTGCTAAATGACTCAAAGGAAAAGCAGCTGGTAACAAATTGGGTATATCGATGGATGTTACTGAAATTACAGAAAATTCCTTTTCTCTTTCTGCCCCCACCCCACCCCCCTTTAAGATTAAAGGCATCACTTACCCTGGGGGCTTTCCTCTTGTATTTGTTGTTATAGTCAAATTTTTCTTTCATTTCATCTAAGAGCTGGCCCAGTCTAGCTTTCTCCTCTTTCCCAGTGTAATCCTGGCTGAGGAGGATATAGGATCTCCAGTTTGCAGAGTCGAAGCCCCAGTGGCAAGTCCTGTTTTCCAGAGATTTGTGAGAGTGGACCACAAATTTGTGAGGTGGGTACATAAGCCTGCAGTCCAAGCACTGGATGCAGGCTGCGCTGGGGTTACTGTAAAGCTCTGGCACCAAGAGTCCCTTACACTTCCCAAAGCACTCATGATACACCTTGAAGCTCTTCTCTGTAAGCTCCAGCTCAATTGTGCTAGAGAATTCCTTCTTGCAGTGGGGAGGATAGGTGCCACCATAAAGCAAGGCATTACAAAGCCTCTCAGCATCAGTTTTAGTGATGAGCCCGCAGGAAGGAGCAGAGAAAGGCAGGATGCCCATGACTTTGAGGATTTCCAGCTGGTCAGCAGTGCATCTGGAGCAGTAAATATGTAGCTCATCACACACCGAATTAATCTGCTGCAGGGAGAAGTCCCTGAGCACCGAGTTCAGGATCTGGGGCAAGCAAAGCCGCTTTTCTCCACCCACCACGAAGCAGGAGATGGTTTCCCCTTCCAGGATGGTCTCGCACCTCTCTGTGGATCTGTCCGAGGGCATGAAGAAGGGACCAGGCATTACCGGAGGAGGCTGGATAGGGGGCAGATGCAGTACAGGTTCTGCTGGGTCTTTGCCATTGTCTTTCTTGTACATCTCCTGTGCCCATCGCGCTGAGAAAGCAGCAGGGCCACCCAGGGAGCTCATAGAGCTCAGATGAAACTGTTCCAAGGTCTTCTGCAGTCCTGGATGAGGCTGGAAGCTGCTTCTACTTACAGTCTCCATTTTTTAGTTTCTATTCCCAAAACAAACAACAAAAAATCCCCAGTTATCTTCCACCCTGGTACAAATCCACTTAAGGGATTTTTTTTTTAAGAAAAAAATTATGAACAAAATAAAACAACCCACCCTTGTCTCTTTCTCCTTCCCACTCAGGTTTAACAATCCACTAACGAATAGGAAATAAATCCTTTTGTATGCGTGTCTCTCTCTTCTTTCTTTTCTCTTGGTTCGTTACAATTTCAAAACCTCCAAGTCTCCAGGCTGCCCCGATGGAGCACAGAGTCACGGCAAAAAGAGGTCTTCATCCGAGCACTCCCCCCCTCAGCCAATCCCCCAGGCAAACCAATCCCGCCTCCCACACCTCCACCACACGCACTCCCTCGCACACACTCACACACACACTCGCCACCCACAGAAATACAAAAAGTCTGTGCCACGCTCCGAGCACCGGGGGCTCAAATATGTTCTGGCGGCTGCTGCTTCTCTGCAGTAATCACCCGTCTGTCCATATCCACCGAAAGGAAGGCGCGGGGGAGGAAAGTAAAAAGCAGGAGGAGGAAGAAAGCTTGGTCTGTGGAAGGGAACAACGCAGAAGAAAAGGAAAAGGCCCAAATCTCTGGCACTTCCAAAACGGCGCGGGGGCTTCGGACGGGCAACAAGCAGGCTCCCTTCCCCCTCGTGGTCCCTCAGCTTGATCTGGGAGGACTCCTCGTCTCTCGGTTCGCCTTTCTTCCCTTATTTCTCTCGGTCTTCTCGGCGTGCCGTGGGGAGCCGCGGTAACAGAGCGCACATCCTCCCAGCTCCTCTTTCCAGCAGAGACTGAGAGTGCCTGAGAGCTGAGCTAATGCAGGCTGGCTCAGCCTCCCTCACTCCTCCTCCCCCTCCTCCTCCTCCCCTCTGTTTGTTGGTGTCTGCCTCAGTCATTGAATCCCGGCCAAGAATGTGACCAACTCCCCAGGCCGGGCTCTTCCAGGAACAGCGCCCGCCTCCCCCCTCCGCTCCGCCCGGAGCTTCTGCACAGGCAGGCGGGCGCGCGGCGCGGCCGCGGGCGGCAGCGCCGGGGAGGGAGGGGGGGGGAGGGAGGGTAAACTGCTGGGTTCACGGACCGCCGCGCCGCAAAGGAGGGGCGGTAGGGCGAGGGCTTTTTCCTCTCGCCGCTCTCTTTCTGGCCAGCGGTGAGAAGTGGAACCGAGCGAGAACGCCCCTGCCTCGCGCTCGCAAAGTGCAAGCGCGCCGCGAAAAGCCCCGTCCGCGGCACAACCCGCTCGCAACGCCGAGGCTCAACTTCGAGCACGCGCCCCGCTCTGCCAGCAGCAACCGCGCGCGTGCAAGCGCAATGGACGGCCGAAAGCAGCGCGGCCTCGGCTGCTCAACCGCCGCGAGCCGCGCACCGAATTTACCCGGCGCGACGCCCCCCCCCCCCCCCCCCCCCCCCCCGCCCCCCGCCCCCCCCCCCCCCCCCCCCCCGTGCTCCCTGCTCCCCGCGCACACGTCACGCCGCCGGCTCGCACGTGGGAGGCGCGTGAGGCAGCGCTGCCGCTCAGGTGTGCAGGGGGCTGGCGAGCGACCCCAGCCCTCGCCGAGCCAGGCACGCGCGCGCAGGCAAGGGAAAAGCAAAAAAAACCCCGCGATCGTGGCCGAGGCGGCAGCCGGGGCCTCCGCGGCCGCACGAGGCCACGGGGGGCGGCAAGGACGGCGGCCACGCGCCCCGCCCGCCCCGGCGCACCCAGGGACGAGCGCCCCCTAGCGAGCGAGGCGCGCCGCCGGCCCGGCCCCTGCCCGGCCCCGCGCCGCCATCCACCGCGCATCGGCGCTGCGAAGTTCGTTGTGATTTTATTGTTCTGATCGGGCAGGAGGTGCTCTCTCAGGCTCTGTTAATATCAAATTTCAAAGGAAAAAAAATTTGGCTTCTCCCTTTTTTTTCCATGGGCTGCACGACTAGAATTCTAAACCGTACTTCAACCAGCGCTAAGCACAAACCTAAGAAACCAGCTTAAAAAGTTACGGCTGTTACCTCCGAACCCTGTCAATCGTGCGTGCCAAGAAAAGGCCGGAGAGCAGTTTCCCACCGATACAATTGTTAAAATATTATCTGTAATGCAGAAACTGAGTCTCCTCGGAGAGAGCTTACCATTACAGTAAAAAAGCAGAAAACCGAGGTAGATAGGGACAAAAGAGGGGGAACAAATAGACAAATATCCCAACACCGTTTAAAAGAGCAAAGCAGAAAACAAAAAGGCTGCGATTTACTCGGAATGGGGCAGGGAACGCAGCAAGCTCTTGGATTTTATTTGTATTTTTATATTTGGAACTCCCATTCAGGGTAAAGGAAAGAGGCGTCAAGAGTTGCGAAAGAGCTTTGATCTCACAACTAAATCAGCGTTTCTCCAGAGAGGAACCCACGCTCACAGATCCAACTCAGCCATCAGGCCTTCAGGTATGAAAGGGGAGTTCAGAGAAGGCAAAACCAAATACGTGGGTCCAAGACATCAGCTGTGTCTTCGTGTGCTGGGAGAAGGCACTTAGAGAACCTCTACCAAATTGCCACTGGGGGCAAGAAGCACCCTTTGGGTTTCTGTTTATACAATGCATCACACGTGGATTTACTGATCCATGAGTGGAATTTTTAGATATTACCGCAATCCCAAGGTCTATAGACATGATCTAACAATCTAGGCCATACGGTCCATGTTGATTCCCGATGCTAAAGAGGTTGCCCCATTAAGAGAAAGCAGAGCTAGGAATATTCTTCACTAACAGGGGTATCTGAAAAGTTTTAGTTAAGTATAATTTTCAATAACATTCTTCAGAAACTCTGTATGCCACCTTTTGATAATATGAATGCCATCTACAACATTCCACCCGTTCCATCCATTCCAGCATTCCCAAACCAAAGGGTGTGCTTTATTGGAAAGAAAACCTTTCCCACCATGCAGCCCCATCTTGGAGAAGTTCTGACTACGACAAGGGAGACGTACCAGATACGCAGTGAAGACCCTGAGGGATATGGCAGCTGAACTATCATCGCAGGTACTCCGATCACAACGGTGAACAGCAGCAGAATAATTCCCTAGATGGATTTAGTCCAGTTTCAGGCATATTTTTTTTTTTAACTCACTAAAATATAAATGGCCAGATATACTCAAACATCACGTATGAAGTTCCTGATTCTTTTAAAGAACATTTCAAGAACAAAATTAACGCTTGCAGGAAGTTTGGATAGCAATGGAGAAGCTTCTTAGCTCTGGAAGCTGGGGGTTTTTGTATTCCCTCTCCTCTAACCCTTCGAAAGAAAGGACAGTAGTAACTGCAGTTCATTTTGAGAGGTGCCATTTTCCCTTCCAAACGACTCGTTTATGCAAGTAAATCACTGGATCGTGCAATAGACTGTTTATGGGTGGAATTCATAAATGGAATTCCTGAAGCAGAGGGGACTACCAAAAAGACAGGAAGGATGGTCTTGTGGTTAAGACAGAAAACTCAGGACATCTGGGGTCTATTTCCAGATCTCCCACAGACTTCCTGCTGCCTCGGGCAAGCTGTTCAGTCTCTCCGTGCCTCAGTTTCTCTATCTGCAATATCTAGATAGTGACCAATTAGAGTGGCAGCTTCCGAACCTAAATTCCTCATGGGACAGAAACCAATTTTCCACTCCTGCAGTAACAATACAGTAAAACTTCAATCTCTTTATATCCCACAGACTCTGCAGAATTAAACAGCAGCAGGGCAGGGGAAGGGGGAGCGACAAGAGCTGACATTTGGGATTAAGGTGGCAGAGGCTTCTGAAGTCTCTGCCTCCCCTGATGACGGACCGCGAGCGCTGCACATCTTAAAATCGTATTAATCTTTCCCCCAGTAACTGTTTGTCTTGCTCCAGTTCCAAAGCCCTCTTGCTGGAGAAAGGAGAGGGGAAAAATATCTCCGAGGAAGGGCCCTAACACCACAGTGTTTTTCTCACTCGCTCCCTCTTCTCCTCCCCCTCCCCATTGGCTTCAAGGCCAACAGCTCCTGGAACACAAACACTCTTGTAAACTTCTGAACCACACAGCCCTATGGTGGGTGGGTGTTTGCTCCCTGCCTGCCAGTTCCAATCCACCCACAGATTCCAAAGGCCCAGAACAAAAAGCAGACTCCATTTTCCATATTTAACAGGCAATTTGTTTCCCTTCCCATCGCCTTCATTTGCAGAACTCAGTGCCTCTCACAAGTATCATGTCCCACCCTTTACACATTCCCCAAGTGGAGGGTATCATGTTTATGCATATGCTTATATAGGCATATGAAAAGTACATTCTAAACGAATTCACCCCAGTCCCCCTCTGGTTTTAGGTGCTTGCTTAGTCAGGAAGAACCAGGGATTATCAAGGATTGTGCTGCATGTTGCATGTTTGCATGACAAAACCTTTGGGAAGGGCCTATTCTGAAGATCGTGAAGAAAGAAAGTAAGTGAAAAATAAAACCATGGGTGCAGATGTGACACATCAAAATTCCTACTGTAGCTCACGTTAGACAGTAAATTCTTTATAGCAGCAAACATCTAATTTCTCCATGTTTGTATCGTACATATTCATTTCTAATTGTGACATTCCAGTACTGAAGTAAAACAATTTCTGCATGACCAGGATATTTCCTTTCTTTCTTTCCTTCAGAGACCATCTGCTAAATGTCATCATTTTCATTGATCATCTCCCTTAGAGTGAAACTGGGGAATGCCAAACTATCCAGAACCTGCAGAATAAGGTTTCAAACTCTCTGTTGAAAAAGACATATCTGAGAGGCAGGCGGTCTTTTTCAATCAAATCTTTCAATTCTTCACCAACACACAGATTCCACTCAGAGAAAATTATTTTACAAATGTGTACCAAATTCTTATCTCTTTGGCTAAAACAAATTTTGAAACATTTCTTTTTAGAGAGACCACATTTTTTTTTACATATTTTTCTTAGATATGTACTGAAATCAGTGAATTTTAAAACATCTAAAAAGTCACAAGAAAAAAAAAAAAGCTTCATGAATCAGTCATATTTAAGATGAACCAAACAAAAAATGTTACTGTCTGAGAAGGTCTGCAATGGACTAATGTCAACAAAAGCATTCTCTTTTTTTAATTAATGGAAAAATCAACTATTTACACAACACCTTTCAGGCCAAAGTGCTCAGTGAGGTGGCTGGGACTTCTATGGTATTTACCACCTCTCAGGTCCCACCATTTTCTAGGTGAGCTTTGGGGTACTGCACAGCCTTGAAAATTTACCCCCTATACTACACCTCATACAGACTGGTTACAGGTTTGATTTACATACTAATAGCTCATTTATAAGGTTATTTTAGGCTTTTACTGTGCTCCAAGTAGTGGCAAGATCTATTCTGGGAGCAGTAAAAACAAAATTGGTAATTATGAGCCCGTAAGTGGGGAGGTGGTATATAGGTAGATGTAAAACTTTCTGAAATTGCCAAGTTACATGAGTTGGCGGTTGGTGAAGATTTCTTAACCTTGGGTAACAGGATAAGTAGGAGGTCATTCCAGCAGGGAATTCCACCCTCAAAAAAGCACATGGGAAGCAGAGCTGGAACTGAATCTGGGTTCTCCTGGCATGCCCAGGGCACCCTCTGTGACTTTTAGTGCAGTCTTCTGGCTATAGGGAAAATCAGTTGTCACTATTTGGATCAATAAGCTAATGAGCTCAGGGTTTAGTGATCATTTTCTCTTCATAAAGCCATTCAGCATTTAGAAAGTTACTAACAGATAAAACAGGAGAACAGCAGCGCACTTCGCTTACTGTTTCTAGCCTGACTCAAACAGCAGCAAAAACAAGTAAGTAGAATTTTTTGACTTGCCTGATGGCACAGAACAATATGGACCTCACCTTGCTGTCCTACTCTCCAGCCCTTTCCTCCACTGGCTGAAGAAACAGACACCTTATCATTTACTAGAGGTAATCTTTTCTCTTTTTTAAGACCGTAACATTGGCTTTATGGCAATACAGATCAGACCTAAGCTCTTAACGTTAAGCACCAAAACATGGTCTTGATTTTCGGTTAGGACATGGAACCAAATCTCTTAGCAATTCCTTAAGACTTGAAATATGTGATTTGTCAGTGCATGTCTAAGGTAACGGTGCTACAAGATAGTAAGAGTCAAAAAAAACCTAGGCTCTGCCATTCACTCCTTTGAGTCCAATTTAGAAGGTCTTGTGGTATAACCATTTTAAAAGGATAATCCAATGCATAGAGCAAGGCTGCAATCATGCAGCATCTCTACTTTCAGTTGCCCAGTAGCTTGAAAGTCTTGTAGGGTCCAAATCATGGGAAGACTGAGAAAGCAAGTCCTGAGGACAGAAAAGCAGAGCTCCCTTTCATAGGTTATTCCCACTCCAGATGTCCTATGTGGTTTTGATGAAAATATCTTAAGTTGTATATTTTGAACAACAAAGGCCAAGGAGCTACAGGTCTGACCTCTGCCTCCTGGAAGGTAGAGCCAGTTTGACTGTGCCATGTGCAATCTACAATTTGAGAGAAACTCACAACCAAGGAATAAACTGTTTCACAATTCTCAGTTCCTGTCCAGCTGAGCTTCACAGCCTATCTCCTTCTGTGTCTTTTACTTCTTTCCAAAGTACAGAACCTCTTGATCAATATAAATCTTGTATTCCTCTCTATTCCTGATCCTCAGAGAATAATCATCCAGGATAAAATTCAGCATTTAAGGTTTCAGCAACTGATGCTTTTTGCTCCCAAAGTCCCTAGAGCTGACCAGGATAGCAGCTATCATGCTAACACAACTCAGCAGGCTATTCAGAACAAAAGCTGCCTGATTCTAGTGAACTTAAGAACTGGCTTGACTCATCACAGAGTTTGACTAATGGGTATACATCCATGATTAATACATGTAATGAACATATGACCTGTTTAAATCATGACGCCTAAAATTCACATTTGAATTGCAAGAAATCATCAGGCATCCTAGGAAATGTAGGAGGTGAGGGGTTGTTAAAAGCACATGAAAGAGCTCTCCATCTTTTCGAATTTTTTCGTCCTGAGTTGCCTGGTATGTTGCTCGGGGCTGCCCCTCCCACCCACACACTCTGTACCTACATGCCCCAGTGGACGCTGCCAAACACCTCATCAAAAAAACCCAACCAAAACAAAAAGACATGCTTGCCACTGCCAATAAAAAAATTAATTTGCTGGAAAAAGTCAGAGTCAGAGAGGGCAATACAAGCTGAAACTCTTGGGATTCCCAAAGGAGCTTACAGAATAGTCCTGTTGAGTGACCCAGGGGCGCACAGACTTTTTGTCATTCATATTAACACAGAATCTTTCGTTTCTCAACATACCCATCAATAAGCAAACAAGGCATAGCATACACATCCAACAGAGGGAGGGATGAGAATACCAAGCCAAAGCCTTGTCCCCGTAAAAAGAACAACTGAACTGTTGCTATCCACCCTCAGCATTTCCTCCTAGCATGGTTCTTACACAGGCTGTTACCAAATAGTCACTGTCACCATTCCAGGGAAGAAAAATCAACATTTAAGACAAAGTTGAACCTAAGACTTAGGCAAAGTATCTCCCCTAGCTCAGGGCTTATAGCCGCTAGTGTATCCCAAAGCAGTCAGTACCAAAGGAAATGAGTGTGCCAACCTTGCACTACAGGAGTTACTGATTAGCAAAACCTCAGCTTTGAGCTTCACCAAAAACAAAGTGGGTTAACTCCCCTCCCTTACCCTCCCACACACACTCTATCATGCAGAGAAGCTATGGGAATACTGATTTGATCTGCTGCAGCTGCTGTGGTGAGTAAAAGGGCAACAGAGCTGGGCTCTACAACTAGCGTGTATCAACTTGCATGACGGTACGATTAACACTGCCTCATTTCCATTTCACCTCAAACCCATGTGCAACTTTAAGGCCAAACATTCCCTTCCTCAATAGCCTCTCACAGACTCCAGGGAATTCACGTATCTTTTTTTTGTAATCTCTTCCAATAATTTCTCATCATGACCGTATCCATATTTTGTAAATAATATTGATACGCTTAAGTGCACGTTTGCTAGAAAGACTCTGTAAGACCTTATTATCTGCTAGTCGGGTTATCACTAAGGCTTCTGGTTCTGGTCTCTCTTCGCATGTTGTTTGGTACATACTTTGCAACAGTTTAAGATCCAAAATCCTGGTGGGGAATGAGACCCATCGTCTGCTTGAAATTTATGATATCTACCCCTTGTTGTAAAGTGATCCTCTATCTGCTGGTGTGACACATGAACCTGCAATTTATTTTAAAGGCCTGTGTCTCCTATAAATAACACACAGAGCACTAGGCCCTCTATGGAGATAAGCGTTTGCATCATCACTTCAGTAATTCAGAACATGCTGTCCTAAAAATCTGGAATTTCTGCTCCTCTCTCACAAACTCTTATAGGTTGATCTCATATTTATTTTATTTATGGGCTTTCTGAATGAACCTGTGATTAAAGCATATGCACACCTCATTAGCATAATGAGATTTTTCTTACAAGCATGTAATGAAAGAGAAATTTATACCATCATTTTACAGATGTGGAGCTGAGGGAACTGAGAGGATACACAACTGGCTTAAGGCCACCCTGCAGATCTTTATCAGAATCCTAATCTTTTACCAAGTTAAAATCAACTGCTTTAACTTAATGACTATTTTTTTCTAACAAATCTCCACTGATGTTCCTAGAACTATTCCCAAATGGAATTTATGTGAGAAGAGAATCCAACACTAAAAGACAGAAGGGTTTTGGGGTTGGTTTGTTTGTTTTGTCCGTAAAACCTCTTTGATACTCTAATGGGCAAGACAGGCTGGTTTTTGAATTGGACACTTCAGACACCTTCAGTCTGATAGAATCAGGTAATGAAAGTCCTCCACAAGATGGGTATTCACTGGTGTCTGTGAGTAAACATTGCCCCATTCTCTTTTTCAGGAAAAGATGCTTAACATTTTAGGTTCTAGACAGCTTAAATTGTCAGACTAGTTTTTATGTTTCAAGTTTCTTCAATTTTTAATTAGCTATGTCAGAAAAGAGGAGCACAAAACCAAGCAACAAGAGATGTTAAGGCAGCAGGTTCTCAACATCACAACCCCACGTCACAGCAGAAGGATGTTTCAGCAGCCTACCCTCTTCTAGCTATACAAAGCAGAAAGGCAATTGTAATGTTTCAGCAGGACTTGCATGGGTACTGCTCAAATGATCTTATACTATAGACTTCCAGTGAGTTTCACTTCTGTTTCCAGTCTTACACTTCCAATATTCCCTAAGTCTGTATGCATAGTACATATCTAGATTAGACCCATTTCACTTGTCTTATGTCTCTCTGACAAAAAAAATGGTCTCCAGAATAATTAGGGTTTAAGATTATTTTAAACAAACAATGAACTCATATTCATAAGCTTCTATACTATTCATAGGTATAGCATTTGTGTTAAAAAAAGTCATACAGTGCCTGTGAGAGGAAGGATTGCAGGGAAGGCTGGCCTTGCTTAGCTTTCCCCTTTTTATCTCCACCCTTTCAAAACCTTCTACTAGATTTCTTTTCTGCATGTAGCAGGCCTGAGAATGGTACTCTCTCTCCCTTCTTCCTACTATCCATCATGTAATCCAAAGCCCATCTTGAAGCAATGATCATGTCTGTACTGTGCATACTGCAGCATTGCCACTAGGACCCAAGATCCATCAGCTCACATGCCAGCTGGCACCTTTCCCTCCCCTCTGCTTTCTTTCCCTGAGCAGGAGAAACCATTCATTGCCTTCTGGGGCTAGCACTGGACCCACACTGTTCTTAGTAATGAATGCAACCTGTTCTAACGAATGTGAAGCTTATTTGTGAGTGTGGAGCTGCAGTCAATTGCCTGACATTTCGCATTTCTCACCATAAATCTGGGTAACACTTTATTTTAATTACTGGGACATTTTCTAACTTTTATTGTTTCTGGCAAACACAGGCAAAATGAGCTCATTCATTATATAAGGTATGTGAGCTATTTCTTCAGGGGAAATTGTGTTCTATATTATCCTTGCCATCCAACAAGATGCCATTCACCTCTCTTCTAGATGTCATTAAATATCACACAGACTGAGAATCTTCTCCTGAGTGACAGAGACCTGGGAAGATGATATATCCTGCCAGCCAGCCATTCATCGTTCTGCATTTCTAACACACCCATTAAGGTAAATAACTAAGGGGCAATACATCTCAGGCCTTTTTCACACCTCCACTCCAAAATGGGTGTAGATACCACCTTGAGATGATACACAGGAAATTCCAAACTGCAAATTTCAGACCCTGATTTGATTTGATTTCTCTAAGGTAATTTTGATCTACACGTTACAACAACCAATACAAGAAACTGATGAGCACTGCACTCAAGAAGATGCTGCGTATTGAGGACTAGGCATCAGAGACTGCACACAGGGCCCTGGAGAGAGACAAAGGATTTTACAAGTGCCTTGAAGCCTCAAGGTAAAAATCCATTTATATTCCGCCCCCATGCCCCCCAGCAAAGTTCTGTAACTTCACTAAGATGAACAGTACTATAGACCGGAGAGGTTGAACTCCTCTAGCTCTCCAAGGTCAAATCAGCAGACCTGCAGAAAATCACACTCAGCATCTCTGGGCCTTACTTGTCCCACAGCAATCAGTGCCAAATTTCAAATGGAGTCCAAACAAAGATTCAGTTTAGACGCTCTATCTCCATGATGATAATTTAGGGCCAAGATGCAGTAGGTGCTGAACATTCTGCAGGGAATATAACCTCTCACTTGTAAAACCAGGCCATAACTTGTCAGTTAGTGAATTCAGACTGGACTGGAGAAATCGTAATTCAGCCCACTTCTTTTGACAATTGTTTAAGCTTCAGAAATTGCCTCCTGCTCTTGGACTGTGGAGCAATGCCTCTCCCCTTGTCTGTGCATTACATCCCCTCCTCAGACTGTACCTTCCTTGTTCATGCTGCGGAGCCTGAGATGATGGAATTGGCCATTTGCCCAGGTGGAGGGGGAAAAAAAAAAGCAGTTACTGTAATGGAACGGCTTTCTGACTTTTCTGAATACAGTAAGTGAAAATCCCATGCAGATAGTGCATAGCATGTTTAATGACTCACGCTCTGCTTTTTCACCAGGGAAAAATTTCAGGCCTGCACTCAGTTAAAAGATGGAAATTTTTATAAAACTTCCATTGTGGTATGTTACCATCTGTTCAGGAATTAACAAAAACAAAATCTAAGTAAATTGGTTGATTTTCTTTCTTTTTCTTGGAGTAAGAGCTTTTTGTTTTATAGCTAAGATGTGAATCTCTAACAGGGGGGATGTGAGCATATACAATTCAGTACCAAAAAAAAAAAAAAAAAAATAGAGAATTCAGTCTAATTGCTTGCTGGCTTTGGGCAAATATCAGTCCTGAAAAGTAAACTATTCTATACATTACAGCCATTTTCTCATACAATGATCAGTAGTGTTTTGTATCAGGGAGTGAGAGAATTTTGTATCTGTAAACATTAGTATGTGCTTAGCCCCCAAACAAACTCTCATTTGAACGGCCTCCAAGGTCTTCTGATGAGACGACTTTACTGAAAAAGTGTTCTCTCTCTTGGGAACCAAGCCACTGAGGATTGGGATGAACTGTGTATAATAATATGAAATTTCAAGTTTTGGTTGGAGGGGAAAAAAAAAAAAAGAAATTGCAGTCAGCAAGTTTTGCCCCTTTCCTTTCTCCTTCATTTTTTCTAATGCTTCATAAAAACACATAACTTTTTCTGCCTGTTTTTAAGCGAGAACATTATTTCTTTCTTTTCAGAGAGTTGAATTCTTGGAACTCATACCATTTTCATTTAGCTATTTTTACCCGCCCTGCTCCTTCCTGTATCCATGGAGTTTCATCAAAACATTGAATTCCAGTCTCTAATGACATAACCTTCCCCTTTCCTTCCTGTTCTCATGTCACCTCTCATTTTCTCACCAGCTCCATAGCCTTCTCTGAGTTTTAGACTTTTTCTACTCTGGGCTTCTTACTTTCTTCATGTACTTTGCAACAGCACTGGCCTCTTCTCTACAGTGGGGAATATTAAGAAGTCATAAACTTCTGCATAAACGAGCAAACAAAAAAAAAGCCAAACCAAACCAACAACTGCCTCAGCTAAGGGGAACACCTTCTCTTCTTCCCTACTCTAGGGAAAAGTCTGATTTCAGAGACCCAGTTTTGTCTTACATTGGCATCAAACTAGAAGGATTTGACTATAACCACTCTATGAGAGTCTTAGCTGCAATGTTGGGTACAAATCAGCCACAGGACAGCGATAGTGAAACGAATAGAATGATTGTCATGTGAAGTTGAGACAAAGGGACTGTGACATATATCTAACAACTTCACTGAGTGTATTTAACAAATAAACGTGAGATAAAGGTGCTATTAAATGTATGTCTGAAGTTACTTAATGGATTAGCACTAGCAAAATATGCGTCAAAATCTGGCCCTACGAGATCTTTCCACATGCATATTACACTTTGCTACAGCTGTCCATTTCTGTAAGCCAGAGTTCCTGTGGTGTGTGAGTTTTAAGGGTAAAGATAGGAACAGCAATCTGGCATAAACATTCCTCGTCTTAGAAAAAAAAAATTGAACTGCAAATGGAATTCATTTGCTTATTTGCAGGAACAATGAAGTCAAGCAACAAAACTTAGCAAGCCATATTAAAAAGTATCCTCACAAGTATTTTTGCAGGAGACAGAGGTGTTTATGAACCAAAAAAAGAGGTGTAGAACTTACTATTGCTCTAGGGCAAATTTTAACTGGTATCCCTTCCTTATTAGATTTCTCAGTCATAAAAAAATTGCTAGCTGACTTAGCAGTCATTGCACCACATGGGATTTTAGGTCCTTCTAACCATCTGTATGTATTTTTTCCATTTGTCTAACTAATTTTCCATTTTCAATTAATTTGTCTTAATTTTATCTCTTTCCCTATATAATTAGAGTTATCTGGAACATCAAGACATACCTTTACCTCAGCAGGAGTACGGATAGCATATTTGCTCAGAAGCAAAGACTACAAGCTCTAGGCTATCACAAGCTCCACTGCCATTCTCAGCTGACAATACTAAAGAAGGTTCTTGATGCTGTAAGTCATGTTTGATCCTGGCACTTTTTCCTGATCTGGATCCTGAAAGTTCAGAGTCCTTCCAAAAGGTGTCACTGAAGTTTCCAGAGAGGTTTGCTCTCAGAACACAACATACTCAGAGTAACAGCACTAAGTCAATCAATTTGAGCTCTACACTGACCATCTGTCAGGAATCAAAAGCCTATATATAAAACTGAATCCTGTAATGTGTCAGGTGCCCAAATTTTTTATCAAATTCAATGGCTCAGCCAGTGAATGGGATTCAAGGATTAGAACATTAACTTGTACAGAGTTACACCTATCCATAACTTTCCTACGGGGATGCAGTGCAGGAAGATTACAAGACTAAGTCAGCAATTTCTCAGTCCTACAGTCTTAGCTCTTGGTGCCCAGCTAAGTCTTTTATCAGCAGAAAACAGTTGGAAAGCTTTATACAAAAAGTTATGATCCTGCAAGATTCACAATATTATTTGCACGATAAACTGAGAAATTAGGTTTGAAGTCTTTCCTGTGTTTAAGCCTAAAAAGAAAAGCTTAGTAAGATACAGAAATGCCAAGTTTAGTCTTCTTACACACAGAAAACTATTAGTCTGTTTGGATCAACGCAGATTAGTTTGTGCTGGCCTACAGAAGCTCGCTGGGGAACACACCCAGGTTAAAGGAAGCATGCAAAACAGAAGTATATGATATAGATTTATACTGACTTTCATTTTTTGTTCATGCCTAGAAGAGCTCAATGACTAACTACATCAATAATACTTTCTTTGAAATGTTCAGTCTTACCCACAATGGAGTTGTGTATGTTCAGGATTCACATGCAGTTTATCCATATGTAATCTTTTTCACGCCTCCCTTCCCTACTTCTTATACTCAGATCACTGATGTTTTTATCAGTTGCAAACAATTATGAAGACACATGGCATGACGGACTTAAGAAACTTCAGAATTGAATATCTGATTCTTCCCAGGTTGGCAAGGCCATTTTCAGCAAGTTAATTCTCCCTTCCTTCTTCCATAAAGTGGAAATGCATGAGAGGGTTTTCTTTGTTAGAGCTTTACATGGGGCCATATAAAGAGCAGTGTATCACAAGAAGGAAGAGTCTACTGGATGATGTTTAGCACTAAAAATAGGAGGACAGCTTTGTCGTGACCTGCTGTGCCACCTAACCTTAAGCAAGTTTTTGTGCTGTGTTTTTATTCTTTCTCAAACCCATCATCAAAAGGAGCTACACATTTAAATTGCCTCTGTGAACTGAGACTCTTCTCACTCAGCAGCAGAAACAATGAGGTCCTTAGATGGGCTGGCTAGAAAAACTCAACAAGTTCACATAGATACTTTGCTATTTTTGCCCCTTACCCAATGCTTTTCCTTATATAATTGATTAATGAAGTCCCTGAAATTCCTCTGGAGATATGCCAGGCCACAGATCTTGTTCTCATTTTATTTTAGTTCTAGGAAAAGCAAGCAAGAAAAAATTGCGTCTAAAAAGTTTCAGCAGCTATTCCTGACACTTTGTTCCCACAGACATCTATCAATAACTGAGTAACTAGAAGGTCTGATTGCCTTGTTTTCAGAGGTGGGCAATGAGTTGAGTTTGTCTGCACTGGTCTCAGCCACCTGACTGAGGAGCTGTCCAGATTTTTTTAATGGATTTTGCTGCGACACAGTTTAAGCAATTAGGAATATGCACTATTTGTGCAATTTCAAAATCTTATTTGAAAGCACTTCATGTGCACTAACAAGCACTTCCTTATACCTCCACGTTTCCTTTCTTTCCAGTGCTACGCACTGCAGTGCACTGGAATGCTGGCTTCCAAAGGCATTTGAAGTGCCTGTGGATCTGACTAAACAAATACATGGGCAGATAATCTAAAACAGAGCATTCCCATCTGTTGAATCTCTCCAAAGCTGACATTTGGTAATGACCATCACCTCCTAAAGTGCAGCCTGCACCTCCAACTGAAGACAGTGCCAAGCATATTCTAATTTTCATTTGCAATATTTAACTTGGAAAGGCTCGGTGACAACTGCAGAGTAGAAGTTAACAGCCAGTTAGAATCGCTATTAGCATGCCAGAAGAGGGGGCAGGGAGGGAAATAAGACCAAAATTAGTTGTGGTTTGTGAGCAAGGGAGGTCATCTCTGAAAAAAAATAACATGATCCCAGTGGGATAAACAGTACAAGAGAGAAATCAGTAAGCGGGGCCAATCATGAAATACAGATTCACAGAGTAATGGAAGGGGAGCTAAGGAGCAAAACTGTATTGACTGGTTAGATACAACATGCTCAGAGGGAGCGTACAGTCTCTAGAAACATGACACTGGCACAGGGTTGGTGGTCAACTAACTACAAGAGACACGAAGTTATGCTTCATATTTGCGTTGTCAGTGGCTCAGCACAAAGGCCGCTGCACCTCAGCGAGGAGGTTGTGTAGCTCATGCTCCATATTAAGTTGAAGGCTGCCTGCTTTATCTTGTAAAGTTGAATTTTATGCTCACTAAACCCATGCTAATTGTCTTTACTAACATTTGGATTTTTATGATGTTTCACAGGCATTGGATTTGGTATAACAAATCATGCTATTTGAAAAGCATGAAGATTTGCCTCAGATGGTCTCAACAATGGACTCTGTTACTGAGTGCTCCCAGGTTATCTCTCGCTAGGAGTCTAAAGCACAGAAAGAAAACCAGAAGGTCAATATAATCAGTAAGATTCTGAAAACCTTCTTCAAAAAGTAAGAGAACCTCGAAAACAACATACACTCAAGCACATAAAGGAATATTTTTTTATATACTTTTTTCATTACACTAAAAAGATTCAAAGACTCTTTCCTCCTCCTTTGTTTTCTTCATGAACAATGAGTCAGAGAAGAGATAAAACCAGCACATTTTCATCATGAAGAGCTGCTCTGACCTCTAGGTTATATTAATTGACTCAGGGAAAGAAAGTAGTAACTGTCTAGTATAAATAAGTAATCGGTTTAGTATTAAAAAAAATAATAATCTAGAAATATTTAGGACATGGGTTTCGATATTCAACTTCTCATGAATGGGATCATACAATCAACATAAGCTACCTATTTTTCCCCTGTGTTCCAGATACTGTGCATAGATCTGTATTACTAATTTAAACAAGTCTAAGCTTGTTCTGTGGGAGTGGTTCATGCCATGTGGCCACAATACATGTCTACAACATATGCACCTCTAAAACGGGATGGCTGAATGCAAAACGCCTTGTATGAATGCGCTTTGGCTCACAACAACTCTTGAACCACAGTCAGAAACTGGGAAAGTGCTACCTGGCCCAGCCAAAACCATGCAAAAGCTCTTTCAACAATATATCCACGTACAATGAAGTCCCAGAGCCCAGAAACCTTTCCCTGAACTGGTAATTTACCAGCGTATCTGTAGCCTCTGATTTCTTTCTGTACTGCTTGCAGAAGTTTAAGTTTGGAAGCCACTATGCATATTGGCCATTTCCTGTTGACACAAGTAGTCAGAAGAGGGGAAACATCTGTAGATGTTGCTGTAACTTAAAGGCTACTGCTACACAGGCTGGAAAGACAGAACTGTTTCTCACGTGCTTTAACTCAAGGGAAACCTCTGGTGCCAACCTGCTTGACGCGGCTTAGTTCAAAGTGGGGGACTAGGTCTGAACTGTCACAGACATCTTAGAACATTCCAAAAAATCTTTAAAGAAGTACTGGAAACAGGAAAAGTACCAATTTACTGAAGGAACAATTAAGTGGGTTCTAAGAATGAAAGGCAAGGTAGAATATTTCCAGTTCCAAGTACTGAGGTTATTTACCAGCTCAGTAAAGAAGCATCTGGTAGAATATAGCGTAGAACCTCCATCTAGAGATTTCAACAAGTCCTCCATCAGGGTTTCAAAGCACTTTAAAAAGTTGCGCTGTACTGACAAACTGAGGCAAAAGAAAGAAACGAAGTAATTCTCTCAAAAAAACATAGGACGTCTGGAGAGAAGCACAGATTTCCTTTTAACCAGTCATCAGTACGCTGCCTCATCAAGCCCACGCATGTGATGGAAACTCATCAGAATCAAGGATCATTATGCAAGAAAGAGGGCACAAGAATGGTAGGACACATTCATCCAGCAACTCACTTAAGCCACAACTGAGAACAGGAAGTTTCACAGTCAGACTTTCAATTCCCACACCAAGTTAAATTAATCTAAATCAAATACTTTTAAAAGAAAAAGCCTTGAATGGAAAAACAGTCTCTTTATGCCACCCACTACCAGAAAGATTATTGTTCTTGCTTCAAAACTATTTCTGATTTAAAAGGTACTTGAATTTAGAAATCCAGGGATGGGATTATTTTCTCCCTGTTTGAATTTATACACAGGAAAGCTGAGCAATTCGTACAGTTAGCTAAGCCAAAACCAAACAAAAAAAAAGGCAGGGAGGAGGATGGCCACTATGAGATTAAAATAAATTTATGCTGATAGAATAACACTGTCAAAAATCCCACAGGAACAAGCATTTTTAGAAGTCTTAAATATCAGGCCTTATATTCCATTTTTTTTTTCTTCTCTCCAAAGCTTACTTATCTGATCCACAATAATTTTGGGACCAAGCCTTTGTGTCTTGACATCAGATGTTGTTGGTGATATTTTCAGCACAGGAATTGCTGGAATGTATCACATATAGCGTCCACTATCCTTTTCCTGACATTGGCCATGACTAGCTGCTTCACAAAAAAGTCTTAAGACACTTCAAGAGGCACCAATCCGAAAAAGAAGTCGCTCCTTCACCACCAAGAGTTAAAAGGGTTCTCTTCTTTCCTCTCTGATGTTGCTGTATTTTGTTTTAAAGATCATTACTGTAACAAATCTGGGTGTTCTTGCTAGCCATACAAACATCCTAGCATTTCTGCATCCTTCCACGCTCTCAACTGTACATCCTGCCACATACAGTTAAATATATATATATACACACACACACGTATGTATTTGTGCCTCATGGTACATGTTATAAGCTCAAGTCTGTGCTTCCACATAGAAAGGGAGCTAAAGCAGGAAGGGTCCGCTTCTGCACTCTCTCTTTTTTTCTATGCATTTATTACCAATGAAGGATATCAGACATGACAGCCCTGGAGACTGAAGTCCTTTGTCTACACGAAAGGTCCAGTTCTGTCAGCGAGAGGGTGGGACTTCACTCTTACACTATTTCTATGGTATGTTTCAGTCAACAACGCCTTGAGAAACTTCCAAGAACCATCAGCAAAAGTCAAAGGAATGAGCAATATTAAGACTACCTAGTCGAGGTTCTCCCTGAGAACTCTTTCTGAGAACTACCAAGGAAACCAATTAAGACCAATTGCATTCGTCATTTAGGCTGGAACACATCTGAGACCATGTAACTGCTTATTTACGGGTCACTTAAAAATAACCCTATAGAAAACAACCATTAAGTTGCTACTAGCACATACTGGATTTGAAACAGCAATTAAAGTTTCTCATTTCATTAGCGAAGCAGTCTGCTAGCAAAGTACACCAGTCCTCACCAAGACCAAGCTTACAAAAGCTAGGGTAGGAAAAGGGTTACAAACATACATGTTAAAATGCCAGCGAAATATGCTGTGCACTCTATTCCCTAGAGTGATTTTATTATTATTTTTCCACTAGTAGCAATTCCACAAGTACACAGGAGTCAGAAAAAGAAATCTCATGGAAGCAGTTGTGAAACTGTCCCATCTACTTTACCAGCCGCATGGAAAAACACACAAAAAGAATAACAGGCGTACACTGCGGAAAAAAAAAAACAAACCTAGATTAAGTCCTTAAACTTCTTTTTTTCACAAAGTACACTCTGAATGTGTAAATTCTCCAGAAGCACTGTCTCTTTAAAGTCGGAATGTGACTTTTTTTTCACTCACAAGAAAAAGTGCTGTTTCCCAGGTTCTTACTGGAAAGTTTTCTTGGGAAAATATTCACTTCCAAAGCGTTGTTTTTACACTTTTGGTTCACTGGTTGTATGACTCTTATAATGCTTTAATGGTGTTTTTACTCCACAAATGTTTGTAATAACTTAATCCATCCTATTTCCTATAGTATCTGCTTTTAAGGATAATTGTATCAATATGCTTCTGACATTTTGTAATCCAAATAATTTCTTTTTTCTAGATTTTGTTCTCAGTCGCTTGATTCAAAACAAGACTTAATTGTACATTCCTGGCCCTCACCATTTTCTGAAAAAGCTGCTGCACAATAAAACTCAATAAATGACCCAAAAAACATTGGAAACATGGATAATTCTGCATAGCATTTCTTTAAATTCTCACAGCTTTCTTTTCTAATAAGAGAGTTCAAGATTAGCTATAACCTGCTACATTTTCCAAGACAAAAATCTCATGTATACATTTTGTGTACACCTGCTCTAAGAAAGCTATCTTTGCTTTGTTTTAGGTTTTTTTCCTTAAAAAAATGCTGCAATGGGATGTGTTCTGTGACACTAAAAATATATACCCATAATTAAATGTTATTGCATACAGCATTTAATAAAGACCCCAACTGTATCTATTTACAACAGTAAACTATCCAAGAACCTAAGCAGACTGAATTAGGCTTACAGAAGTCTTCTTCAAAAGCTACATGTGGTCTTCTGCAGAGGAGATATATTGTTCAACTCAGTTCTTGCCAAACTTCTGTGCTATTGTGCCACAGTCAAGCCTCAAAATTTTCCACAGACCTTTGGAATTGATATTACTTTAATTAATATACTTTAATGTTCACAGGCTGGTTTGGGAACTACTAGTTTATCACTTCAGAGTTTAGCTCCTCCAACACTAAGGCAAAAAATCAGGCCTCCTCTGCTGCCTTTTCTGTTGCTCCACTTATAAGCTAGCAAAATAGCTTGAACACGTCTGTTGCACTTGGTCCTTATTTAGAACATTCTGACTGTAAATTTCTGTAAATTATTAAATTTAATGACAGTGATATCTCGTAATGTCAAACAAGACCTGGTCTTTATTGTGTAAGGTACAACACTGCTCGTAAGCAGTTCTTCTGCTGATGAGTTTGCAAAGTATGGGAGTGATGTGGAAATGAAATGAGTTAGTCAAAAGGCCAGCTTCAGGACTAGTGACAAAAGGAAGTTTCTCAAACCAAAGATCACACTCCATTGTACTTGTCTGCCTCCATATCAGACTAAAAGACAACGCTGCAGACTAACTAGAAACTTCTGGCTTTAATGCAGTATTAGCTTCTATTGGTACTTAGGCTACAGACACATTCTAGGACAGCCAAAGAGAATTTTGGTAGGCCTGACATCTATTCTCCTCTCAAAGGTCCATTGCTTAATACCGAGCAAGGGAAGTGGCAAAGCTGCTTCTTAGCTGTTTATAAAGGAAGCCAGGAGATCCTTTGATAAGATGCTATCTTCCTTCCTTCCTCTCACTGTATTCACCCTGCGACAGGGGAATTTTAGCTTTGTGTTCCCTGTCCTATACAGCAATCGAAGGTTCTAAAGGGGATCCCTCTGGCACACAAGATGAGACTATTACCCATTAAGTCTCTTGTTCTTTGTAACATGAGAGATACTTCTATAACACATCCAATATGTATCTGGTGAAAATCGTTACCAGAATGTTTCAATCTCAAGCTCCCTCTCTCTGTAAATAAGTTACAGAAAGAAGCCAACTGACAGCACTTGACAACATGAAGGACGGTGCCAGAATGCAAACCAATAAAGTTTCTTCTTGAATGTGACAAAACGCTTATTTTAAGCATACTGAGACAATAAAGTGCTGATTAACAAGCAGCATGTTCTTCAATGAAACTTACGAGCATGTAGTCTTTCACTAGATAGAGAAGATGCTGAAGGTGTGCAGTCACCAGGATGAGAACAGCTCCACATAAACGTATTGAAAGTTAGCTTTAAACTCACATTAATACCAGTGACAGAGCATCTTCAGCTACGTGGAAGACTGACCCAGTGTCACGGACATATTTTTCTGAGCTCATTAAGTGTAAATACATGTGTCAGGTTTATTTCTCAACTAGCTAGCTTATCGCTGTTTCGGATATATCTATGCCACCTATAGTCAAGTCTTTGCTATCCTGATACAAATGGGTATATCGAGTCTTCAGGGATTGCTAGCGAGCGATTACTTAGCTAGAAATTATGATACTCTATTCGTAGATAGCCTAATCACACGCTAACACTCTGTTCTGCCGAAATTAATATAGACAAAGCTGAAAATAATACTCACCCACAGAGTCTAAAAATAAGCACTAAAATTTCCCCTCCTCGTTTCTTTCTGATTTTTGTTTCCCCTCAAGTGATGACACCATTCTCCTTTCCGGCTCTCCTGAAATGCATCATGTGCTCTGGGTCACAGACTGTTCTGGGGAACTTTTTTTTAATGTAGGGTTATAGTTTTGGGATGTACTGTGTGAGGCAAATCAAGGGTCTGTTTATTAGACCAGAATAAACAATAGAAGACACTGGTTTAACATGGCCTCCAAGAATCAGATACCTAGAAACGTATTTAGGTATATATAAATAAGATAGGAAGCATAGGCACAAGTGTGATATGCAGTAACCAAAGTAATTGTGGCATTTTCAGCTGCACTACTATGAAGAAATATACTCCTTCAGAGTATTTTTGGTATGACAGACTCTGTTAGTTTCGCCCTGCAGCTCAGCCCATTTCAGACTTCCAAAACGAAGCCAATTAATATACCAGAAGCTTACTGAATATTGATTGCTTTAGACCAAGCAATTTAATGCAGCCTTGTTTCATGCAAACACAGGAATCTTGAGAGTGCAAGATCCTTAAAATCGGTAAAAAGGGTAATAATTTAACAGGAATACTGCATAAAATACTTGCAGTTCCCACCAATCAGACAAGCTTTCCAACATGAGGACAAATGGAGCGGAGTCCAAATGAAACTACCTGACAATGAGGAGTAACAATCCTAGTTTTGGGGCAGTTTCATATGTACTTCTGTAGTACTGATATGTCCTCATACATATACTTTATGAACTAATAAATTCTCCAAAAACATCTTATGAGGCAAGTATAACAAGTTTCCATCTCCCAGATGAAAAAAGTGAGGTCAGTAGGTGTGAATACAGATGGAGCCAGTTCTAGAAGTGGGATGAAAAAATTGCAGTTCTGGGATTATGGTCCAGACTTGCTCCTTCTGGGGTATTTTAGAGAATTTGGTGAAGGAAGGGGAGAATAATCAGTTTTTCATTACACATTATGTATAAATGCATGCGATCCCTGACATAATGTGTCCCAAACCTGGTCTAAGACCTACCTCAGTGCACACAGTAAAACTCCTCATGCCTACAGGACTGAAGCAGAAATCCACAGTGGTGATTCTCTGCATGGAGGGCACACTGCACACCATAGGAGTAATGTCATGCTGCCACATGCATGCTCCATTACATTCTTCTAGTCCTGAAGGAAAAACACTTTAAATTCAGTAATATATAATATTCGTGTTAATGTGAGACAGGAGACTGGCAACACGCCACTAACAGAGCTAAGCAATGGAAAAAACAGAGAACTAGCGCAGTCACACAATCTGAAGCAGACAGACCTATTGTAAGCTGTCTCCATCTTTGGGGCTGGATGGTCCAGGCTGATTTATGAGCACGATATTTACAACTAACACACATGAAATACATTATGAGTAGAAATAAATCTCCTAACATGCACAGAGAACAGCTAAGATAAAAGAATGCATATGGTAAACTAGGTGAATGTTTGTCATTAAAAGTGTGGTACTAAAGCCAGAGCACGTCTCTGGGGCAACAGAGACTGTATATTTGCACTTGTGTTTATCAATACTCTGGAAGACACGAGCTATCAGGCAAAGACTTTGAGAAAGATGTCTCTTTTTTTTTTTTTCTTCTAGCAAATTCAAAGCTGATGAAAGACACTGTGTTGTAAACACACAGTAAAACACTGCTTGAAGGGAAGATCAGTCTTATGCCTACGCAAAGACCCAGTGAACAACAGGCCAGAGATTCATTTCCCAGGTCTTGCATTATCTCAGGCAATATCCTTAATTTCTGTGCACCTGTGTTCCATCTCATAAACAGGTATAAGTATGAAATAAGATAAGAAAGAGCTGCTTTAGGACCAAAAGGGACCATTGCAATTAAGTATTTTGACTTACTGCATCACACTACAGGCAGTAGAAATTCCCCAAATTAGTTCCTAAATTAAATCATCACTGAACAGATAAACTCTTCAGAAAAACAACCATCGCTTACTAAATAATATGACTAGCAAATAGGGATGTCAGTTCTATGTTCTCTGTAATTAAAAAAACCCAAACCCCACTCCCCAAAGAATTGATGACATTTTCCTTCTGATCACTCCTGTCTTTTGAACCTTGTACAGCAGACTACACCAAGCAGGCTTCTCTAAATCTCATTTGGTTTTAGAGGGAATGTGAGGCAGCTATCACTTAAATGCATCTATATTCGACACTGCTGTCTACAAAGCTGCACTGGTCACAGATCGTATCTCATCATGTCCAGCCAATCCAATTAGGCCAAAATAGCTTCTTATAAGGACCTGGATTCAGTTCTTCCTTTGACACTAAGGTTTAACAGTGACATATTTTTTTTGCAGCTCTTCATGATGTTGACTCTTGTCCAGTGGGATCTGGATAGAAGCTAACCAACTCATTTTATACGGGGCACAGAACAGCCACAGAGAGCTGTGAGGCTGCTACTTTATCTTCTGATAAAACATCTGATTCCAGTATGGTAGGACATACTAATAAAAAAATAGGCTAATAATGGAACCAGTCAGTGGTACGACACAGAATAACTACTTTAGCTAACTAAACATACTTCCTGTCCTAAACTAGCATCACAACATGTTGTTTCAGCTACTATACATCTCTTTTGGAATACTTTCCACTGATTAACAGGGAGAAATCAAATTTCTATGAGAGCAGCACAGATGAATTGAAGGAATGGCAAAGTGGATTTGGAGAACAGGAGAGGTCATCTGGGGAAAATACTCCAAAATCAGCCTAATTTTAAATTCACTCACGAAAGGAACAGTAGCATGAAGTTACCATTCGATAGCAATACTGTTCGGATGCGGCAGGAAGGCATCATCTTTTTTTCTTGAAATGGCCTAAATGGATTTGATTTAGAGATGCTGCGAGCTGCAAAGTGACAGCAAAGGAAGGCAAACGCCTACTTTAATATCTCTAGCTAGGTGTCACGGTTCTGTCATAACAAGATACGTTCCAGGCAGAAGGACCTTTCACATTGACAATGTCACAAGATAGTTTTAGTTCAGTGGGTATAAGACAATGTAAATAAACCAAACTCAGCCCGCATCTGATACAATTCAATAAATGACATGGAAAAAAAGAAACTATAGTTCTACTCTGTTTTACTGCCAGGCCTTCTAAACTAGTCCCATTTTGTATTTCTTTTATCAAGTTAAGCACTAATGAAGGACAGAGAGAGAGTGAATATGAAAAAGGAAAGAATTTAGGAAGGGTAGCAGGGACATACTGAACATTTCCAAGACATTTCCGTAATGCAACAAAATTACTGCAGCATTAGATTGCAACTAAAATACACTCTTCTCAGTGAAAAGATTTATACTTGCCTCCACAGCTTTGATTATATTTTCAGATTTACTACATTTTCTTTCTAAAACATTAGCTAGTCCTTTAAAAAAAATGTCAAAACTAACTAAACCTACTATCCACACTTGTTGAAGCAATAAATAAATACTCGTCTGTTGAATTACATTCTATTTTAAGTTGATTTTACACATCATTCTAGTTACGGATACCATCATACCACATTAACTAGAATTGGTAATTTTGCCCCACTGTTTTGTGGTTTCATGCCTATAAACAAGACATGTGATCTTCTGTAATTACTACAGCTATTATTTATGGATATTTTTTTTTTTTTTGTGGAGCCCTTGAGTATGTTGATTTCAAATGAAGGAATGCTACACGGCAAACAGGAGGAACTCAAACTGCTGTAGGCTGTAATACTGACACACACTTTAAAAAAAAAAAAAAAAACCCCACCAAAAAAACCCCAAGAAAGCAAGAAAGAAATATGAAAACCTCAAGCCATATTTGATCCTAAATTCAGAGCCCAAATCCTTTAAAGTATAAGGAGATTATACAACTCCCTCAGCAGAATTCTAGGCCGGGCCACAGAACCCACAGCTTCATGCCATCAAACCTAACTTTGTTTGAGATCTGAAACATTCTCTCCAACAGTTTTCAGTCACATTGCAAAATTGTGAGAGGAAGATGAAAGGCAGATTCTCCCCGCCTCTCTTACACTAATCCCAAGGCCTAGAAACATCAGGACTTGATTTAACCAAACACACACTGGGCCAGAAAAATGATGAGTGATACTAGGACTTGACTGACACACAGAAAGTTTCATCTGATTCACCATTTTCCAACACAATCGAATCAAGGGTTCGATCACCTCGAACCCTTGAGTAGATAGTGCCTAAATTAGATAGCCAGCCAAAAAGCATCCCCTCACATCCCCTCGCTGGCCAAAACAACAACAAAGTCAGCAGAGTCTCTGTCAGGCAAGATGCTTCCTCACTGGGGAAGAGCACATATGTTACCAAATAAACAGCAACCTCACAGCTTCAAACAGGCAACATCTTCAAGAAACGAAGCCCCTGGGGCCTTCTTCCTATAAGGCAACTCATCCTTGCAGAGCTACTACTAACAAAAAGGCCTCTAGACCTTCCTTCTTCATCAGCTGAACTCCCCTGCACTGCGTCTCTCTCCCAACAAACTTAGTCTCTCAGTCTGTACCACATAAAGGCTGGACCAAACGAAATCTGCTGGCTCCCAAACAGGCTCCTTAAGCCTCTAGCAAATCAAGAGTAGGATATTTGTTTCTAAATCTCAAAAGGAGGATTAGGCAGAGCGATTATAATCGTAACCAGTCTCACACCTGCCACTCATTCTCAGTAAAGGAGAGATACATTTTAGTATCTGGAAATTACTAGCAGATGAACCTCTTTGTCAAGGTTAGGATATCATAGATTACAGATGCTAGTTCCCTTGTTTCTTGGCTGCACAGGAAAAAACTTTTCTTGCTGTGAAACACAAGAGTGGCTATAATTGTTTGGTTTAGTTCCAGTGACACTTTTCCCTTCCTTCGTCACTCTTTTTTGCCAGTACCATCTCTCAATAATCGGGTCTGATCTGAGGAAGAACTAGAGCAGTTGGGCTATCTTCAAAATTTCTCCCTTCATCTCCCTCTACTTAAGTGCCCCAAACAAAAAATTAGGTCAGTGAGAGACTTTCTCATATTTGCTGTCCAACCTGCTTTGATCATAAACTCTGCATTTGATGTGATGTTTACATATAAGTCCTATTGTAATAACATCAGAGCCTGCAAATACAACCTTAGCACAAATTAAAGTGGTAATGTTCAGAGAACCATTTATCTTTATACAACCGTAGGAGTTTCAGCAGTGCTGCTGTTGCTTTTGAGGGGGAATTGTTCAGGCTTCTTGTCAATTTGGTTTAGGTTGCCTAAATGAAGCCAAATTACTCTTACCATCTCCAGCTGCTGGTGATTGATGACTGCATGTACCATTTTCTCTACATTTACTTTAATCCATCAGCCAAGAGCAAAACAATGTTCCTTCAGCACACCTCTTACAAATAAGGTAAGAAGGGGAAAAAAAACCACAAAAGAAAAAAAAAAAACCATCACTTGCAGCATCTTTACACGTAATAGTAACAGTCTCTTGGTGCCATCATCAGCCATGGCATTTCATTCACACAGAACACTTGTGGGCACATCACATATGCTTTTCCATTCAATGTATTTTTAAATGTTTCCCAGGCAACTGTTTCAATACAATATGCCTCCTTGGCAACCTGGTACCCACAAATGCCATGCCAGTCTCCCTAGTCCTCTTTTTAGGTCTTCCCGTCCTGGCATATAAATGTCACGAGGCTTGATTTTCTACATACCACCACACAGGTACTGATCTGTCCTTATACTTGAAAAGAGAAGGCTGATTTGAAAAGATGATATGTGCACTGGACTCTGCACATTAACAAATTTCGGCTCTGGTAAGCTACCAGAGGAAGCAGGTTTCAAAGGCAATGACTTTCCATTGAAAAGACTATGTCACCTACAACTGCTATTAGGGAGCGCCCACAAAACTGTCTCCGCTCAGCTGACTTGCTCTGGAAACAGCAATGAGCCTGCACTTCTCAAACTGAGGCTGCTTGTCATCTTTATTCTCCTGACTATGCCAAAGGAAGCCTTACACAGCTTTCAGAGTTTTGTGGCTTGACTTGTGAAACAGTAAGACCTTCCCATTTCACTACAGACAGTGATTAGCACTATACTGAGGGAGCTAATATGTTTGAGGTACTCTTTTAGTGCTACACTTGCTGCCACTAGGCTGTAGAGGAGATACGCTGTAAAGTCTATTTGCTGCAGAGAAGCTTTCACTGATTCTCTGCTATACATAATTCCATCTCCCATGGTACCTTTGGAGACATTTTCCTTTATGACAGCTAGCAGAATGGACATGCTGATCCTTGAGTGAAGTCACTGACTATTTGACAAGGACAAAAAATTACCAACACATACTCCTAAACCAAGCACTGATTGCATAAAATAATTAAAACATAGTAATGTTTCAAATTTATAGCAAGGCAAAATTTATTCTGAACATTTTTATCTGATACAGCAGCTACCACTACAGACTACAGAACCAAAGATATTTCAGAAGGACTAAAACTATCTGTGAGTATCAGTCGCCATCAAAAAAAAAGTTTTAATAAAAACTGCAGATGCTTTAGCCTCAAAGTGGTACATTAAAAAAAAAAATAGCTTGTGCATGCAATTACATCAGGCTCTGAGAGAAACCTAGCAGAAACTATGGCATCTCTTCTTCATTGATTACTCCATAACAACAGCTGAAAATTACAATTTTTCCAGGCTATAAAATGCCTAGCACTCCAAATTCTACACCGGCAGCAAAAACCTCCTCCCTGTCTGTAAGCTGTTGTATCTGTAATAGAGACCCTGCATTACCAGGCTTTCTAATTCTTCCCAAATGCAGAAGCTCTCATTCAATGTTGCAGCTGTTGGGTAGGAAATCAGAAATAGCAGAAGGCGGATTAGTTGATAATGTACCAGTTCTTCCCCAGCAAATGCTGGCACCTGCGTTTTACACTCTCCTCTTTCCCTCAGCCCAGGAAAAGATCACTTGGTTTGTTTGGCAGGCAATTTATAGGCTTTAGTGATTGTGGAATTGCGAAAGGATTAGAATTTGTTATAATAGCCCTTTCTTCCTGAGAGCAAAAGTTAAAACTGAGGCCCACTTTACAGCAAGAATCAGGCACCATGTAAGTAAAGATTAAGCGTGTGCAGCTTGATGAGACTCTACAGGGAATAGATAACTACACATGCTGGCACTCCATTTACAAGGAAATCCCTAAAGATAATCTGTAGAAGCATTCTAGCTTCCAAAAGCTCAAATCCCTTGACCACTGGCTCAAATCCAGTCAAGGCTGCTGATGATAAAGACTACTCTGTGCATTTCTATGAGAACTTTTTTCTAAGATCACAAAACATTCTAATTATTAAATTACGCAACACCCAAAGTCAAGCAAGAAGTAATGGGATTTCAACATCAGTGGAGGAAACAGTAGATATGATCTCATACAACATGGCAGAACCAAGAACAGGTTCTATTCTATACTTCACCTTCATACTGTAAGTACGTTATTAATTCTGGAAGGATGCAGATGAAAAATACTGAGCACACATAATGGACAAAGATTTCTAGAATGCTAGTTTCAAATCTACAGGTAGTTACAGCAGCAGACAGAGCGAGAATGAAAACATTCACCAACATGCCTGCCCTCATAGGTTATAATGGGTACGCATTAAACAGATAACAATTAAAAAAAAATCTTACAGCGTCGAGTTTTCAGTTAAATCCACAAAATACAAACACACCTACAATCTATAGTTGCTACAGAAGCAAGGTTTTTCCCTTTTGCTTTTTATAATCAGCAACTGCAGTAAAAATGTTCACTTTTTTTTTAATATTCTTTCATTTGTGGCCCTCATTGCACAACCATTTTTATGCTCACCCATAATAAACTTTTGCAAATGCTATAATGCATGACTCACAGTACGAACAGTACCACGCAGCAACACCTTCAGCATGAAAAACAGACTACACTTCTGATTGCTGTTTCAGGAGAAGTCACATCTAACAAAATAGATCTGTTGGTACAATGCATTATTTAGGAGCAGAGGACTGTCAAAGTAGTATCCAAGGGGTCATAACATATAAACCACTAACACAAACATCACAGGAACAAAAGAAAAAACCCTGTGGCATAAACAATCATTAACATAGCTACACCTAGAAATATGCAGAGAGGCCTGCAGACATTGGCTCAATCTGAGAGCTTTCACTGCCCCTCAGATTTTTTTAAAGCAAGTTTTTTATATTGTTTGCTGCCGCCAAGTGGCGATAATCAGTGTTGTGTCTTATAATTCATAGCAGTCACCAAGGCCAGCAGGTAAAAAACCCAAAATGAAATACTCTTTGGTTTGTCTTCTTCAGTTAGCATCAGCAGTTGTGAAATCAAATTTCTACCCCTCCTCTGCCGTTTCGTTTTCAACCACTTACATGGATGATACCCTCTTTCAATCTAGACTTCTGCTTTATTTATATACATTTCCTCTTGCTATTCTTTGTGTCTGCTGCCATCACCATGCTTCTTTCTACAGCAGGCCTAAAATCTTCAGATTCAGCCCTTGCCTCCATCATCTTACCTTGTTCCACCTGGAACTTTCGGGAGAACGCCTCTCACACCAAACAGGGAAAGGAGGACCTATTTCCTGGCATCTCATTTCATCTCACTGGGAAGCAGCTTCTAAACGGCAACAAAAATGAAAGGCAGAACAGTTTGTAACTGTCCCAGTATTTCTTGGGTGCTGCAGTAGCTGTAACAAATATTAATATGGGAAAACGTTAGTCTGCATGACAGTGATCGGCTTTTCCATGGTAATTTCTTCCTGAATTTCATTCTCATTTTAGTCTGCCTATCATGCAGAAGAAATACTAGCGCTCTAGTATGACTATTGTTTTTTATTATTTTTATTTTTCAGCTGGACTATCTATTGTAGAAGCTTACACAGTTCCCATTAGTAACCAAACACTTTACACTCCTAAGATTTTTATCCTCACTCCTACACAAAAAGGAAACCCACTAATGCTCCTTTAATGTTATAAAATTAGTTATTACATATGGTAAAAGACAATGCCTCACTACAGATATGGACTCACAGAAACACAAATTACCTGAGTTAACATAGGAAAGGTGTAAACTGGACTGAGCCTCCCAAATCTCTGGCTGCATTCTAACAACGGAATCGTCTTCAGCCTGTAACACGGTTGGAGGTGGCTGTGTGGCTGTACCTGTCACTTCTCAGGTTAAAGCCACCAGTTTATTTAAAATGTGAATCGATGAACTCTGATATGAGTGACATTGCGCTGGTTCGGATCTGTTCAAGACATGTAGAAACTCGGGTCAAATTTAATACATTTTTGGTGGTCTGTGTGCCCAACACAGTAATTCACAGGCATAACTTTTAATACAGTGCTACAGTCAATACTACAACACCTCCTTGTTAGTCTGAAGAGGGAGTCCGAGGATGAAACAGTCCACAAGACATTCAGCACTGCAGAAATGCAGTTATAGAAAACAAATGTGAACTTGGATTCATCTTTTACCAATAATAAATTGGTTTTACGAAAAAGAGCGCTCCGTACCCGCTCTCCCTCATAAACACCAGTTATCAAGCAAACAGAATTTTTTATTTCCTTGTACAATTGTTCTCATATTGACTGTGAGCAATTAAATCAGCAGAGTTACCTTCCGATCCTTTTATCTACTGCTGGAGAATTGTGAAGTCTGTCATCATTTATTATGTCTGTTTTTGAAAATGCTGCAGCCCGCTTAGTGTGTCTATCCATTTCAGAAACTACCAGCAATGGCTCCGCTCTAACAAGTGCTTTATTTCAAGTCACCCAGCAGCATTCCTGCCAAAAAAGACAAACCGCATCACTTCAACAGATTCTTTCCTGAAGGAGACATTAAAGATGCACTCCCAGTCATCTACTTTACTATTTGGATTAACACTCTTTGGCTTCAGCCTTACACAGCAGCGGACAGATCCTGGGTACCGGTACAAAAATCAGTTGAGGGAGGAGGAGGGGAGGTGAGCCCACCGCCATTTTGTGCCACTCCACCCTCACCAGGCCCAGCCTGAGGGAAACCCAGTAACCCGCGGTCACCCTGCACAAAGGGGGCACGCGGCATTGCCACGACGGCCGCTCCGCGCCCAAGCCCCGCATACACCAAACCGCAACAAATACTTAAAGTTTAAGGAGTAAAGGTAAGACAAAAAGGATGGCTTTGGAGGCAGACGAGCCCCTAGCGGCTGAGGGTACTACAGGCCCCGTCGAGCTCAGCGCGGCGCCGGCCGCGGCGGAAGGGCTGGAAAAGGGCGGGCTTCCCCTCAGGCGGCGGCTGGCGGCCGACCGCGCCGTTCAGTCAGGGCGGCTCGGAGGGCGGAGCGGGGGCTGGCAGCGGCCAAGGCTGGCCCTGCCGTGGCCCCGGGCCAGTCGGGTGGAGGAGGAGGAGGAGAGGAGGAAGTAGCCGGTGGCCCGCTCCGCGCGCCCGCCCGCGGACGCCAGCGCCGTGCGCCGGAGAGGCGAGCGGGAGCTCTGAGGAGGCACCGCCCCTCGCGAGGCTGTCGGGGAAGGCCGGGCGGGCGGGCTCGGCGCCTCAGCCATGTCTCAGGAAGGAGCCGCTAAGCTGCGCCTGAAGCCCAGGAAGGCGCCGGCAGCCTGCAGCCGGGAGCCCAGCCCTGGCCGGGAGTCCCCCCGGCGGCGCCAGTGAGTCCGGGCCGGGTGGGGGAACGGCTGCCTCGGAGGGGCCGGGAGCAGCGCGCCTCGGCCGCCCCGAGCCCTCGCCCTCCGCTGCCCCGCCGGGGCCCGGGCGGCCGCTGGAGGCCGGAGGGCCTCGCCCCAGCCGGGCCGGGGGCGGGCGGCGGGCGCTCCCGCCTGTGCCAGGCGCCTGCGGAGAATGCCCGCCCTGTCCTCTGCCGGGCCCCCGCCGTAAAGGTGCGGCTGGGTCCTCAGACACACCTGGGACCTGAAGCGTTCCGTATTCGCGCCTTGTAGCACGCTGCGGGGCGTGTTAAAGGCTACTTCATAAGACACCGCCGGTAGTACCTTTAAAAAATTCAGAAGCCAACAGCAAAATAGAGTGCACCGGGGCCCTGTGCCTTCTGCACATCCTTTGGCACAGAATAGCACCGGCCAGGACAGGGCCCATGAGAAATGTGAACGTATGAAAATTAAGTTTTCTTTCTTCAGAATAAGGCTCACAGGAGACAGAAATAATTCCTGGTTTTTCCAGCCCTCAAGCAAGGGCGGGTTGACGAAAGATGGGGTGAAGAGGCAGCGAGTGGTTCAGGTCTTGTTGCAGCCCGTTAGGATGAGCAAGCACGCCGTCAGCTGCGCCCCTTCCAAAACCAGGCTTCGAAAGGCCGATGCCGCTGCTTTTTGAGGGCTTGTAAGACTTGCATCTAGTCTCTTCTCAGTCCGGCGTCATTCCTGGACAGTGACCCAAGAAAACGCATCAGTAAGGAGTAGGAACACTGGAAATAGTATTCTGACATTAACAATCTATCCTTCTCTTGAAATTGCCTTTATACAGCATTACTAGTACAAAAACCTCTTAATACTTTATAGTTTGACCTTCCCTAATACCTTCCCGGGATAGATTAGATCAAGTTGTTCAGAAGGATAGTCGGTAATTTCAAATGGCAGTATGGGAATGGCCAAGCATATATGGGAACCGATGCAATAGCCATTTTCAGTGCAAACACTTCAGTGATTTCTGTGCTCAGCAGGTGGCAAGTTTGGTATTTGAGAAGAAAAAACAGTGGCTACGCTTAACTGTTGCACTTAGAAGTGAAGACAGTAATAAATACCTACATCTCATTTGTTAAAAGTAGAAAGCATGGCTTTTAGACATTCTTTTAATAAATTGGATAATTTTTTTGATAGCCATACAAGTTACGTAAGTCACGGTAGACTGTAAAAATTAGTTCACAGGCTAAATAGCGTCTCTGTGTTCTAGAATAATCTTGCTGTAAGCTAGATGATGGTTCCCTTTGTAAACAAATAGTGTTATAAACAGTTACATCTTTTTTCCTCCACAGGCCATCTTGCCTCCCAATCTCAAAAATCTGCATTTGCATATCTGCGCCTACTAACAATACTTTTTATGTTCCTCTCTGTGGTTTGACGTGGCAAAGTTGTCAAGTGGTGTTCTTGGTTTAGCACACACAGTACTACTCGATCAAGAGAAAATAGGTAAAAAGGGAGCTTTATGTTGTACAAATGGAAAAGTTACATGCATTTTCAATCATAAATCCCTACCTTGTGCTTAGCCGTTAACAAAAGGGGTCACCACAGTTAGCCACTGGATTCAGCTGAAAGAGGTTGATGTGCTGTCAGCTGCTGGAAGTTTTTAATTTTAAAACTTCTGCTTTAATAAATCACAGTTAATGATAGCTACATTTTTGGAATCATCAGTGTTACAAGAGGGGTAAAGCAAGTTAATTAAGAGGCAAACTAATAGCAATGCAGAGTCTTTTCTTCCCTCTCTCCCACCCTCAAACAATTGGACTGTCTCTCTTTACAGGCCGTTGGCTGACAGATGTTCCTGGTTTGAAAAAGAAGACTTAAATGAGTGTGAAAAAACATGGATTTTGTTACTGAAAGACATCAGTCAAGATTTACAATGCACAAATGGGCAAACAGTGCCCAGTTTTCCCGAGTTCTTTGGAAAGGTAGTGTACTGTATCCTTGTTTGCACTTTGTGTACTGCGTACGATAGTGGTCTGAATGATGACGTTAACAGGGGAAACAAGCTGAAATAGCTGTTAAATAGATGTAGGTTGTCAGCTCTTTAGTCTCTACCTGTAGTGGTATGGCTTAGCATGGTGTTGCAGGTAGCGTAAGGAGAACTTACTAGGGGCTTTTTTTGCAGTATGGCAAATTTTTTTAACATCTTGCTGAAAAGAGGAAACCTGTGTACATGTACTGACCGCTCCTAAGCACTAGCATCTCCCTAGCGGAATGAAACTGGACAAGGCAAACTGTAACAGGAGATTAATCACATGCTCACAACCATCACATTGCTCTGATACTGTTAGGCAGTATCATAACACAGAAACCACAGTCCTTCTAAAGTAGAATTTTTTCCCCTGAACAGCCATAGGTTGTTTTTTTTTCATCCTTAGTCTTTATGGGACATATTAAGAGTACCCTATTGTATAAATTTAGAAATGTTAAGTGAAGAGACATACTGCATAAACTCCAGGAAGTTCTTGATTGCTTTACAAGCACTGGAGAGGGATGTAAATAAAATGTTCTTTTCTTCAGTGTAGTTCAGCCTTCCCAGTATTTTTAATATGTTCAGCCTTGGTTTTATGTATTGAGTGAATGGCATTTGTTTGAACACATTATGTATGTGTGTCATAGAGTTCCGAGGAAGAGAGCCTACGAAAACAAGAAGTCTTTACAGTTGGAATGAAAGACTTTCAGTGGGTGTCATTTCCATCTTTTTGCAAAGAAAAATGTCTAAAGCCAAAGGATCTTAGCTCCCATCAGCTAGCACAGAGCCAAATTGACTGTTTACATAAAGGACGAGGCCAAGTGGATAAACTGAAAAGTTTACCTTCTACAGCTGAGAAAACATGCTGCGTAACTATTACAGATCAAGCCAGAAACATGGGTGGGGAAGACACAAAGGGTATTTCAAAACTGGATGCAAGTCCTAAACCCTGTAAACTCCCTCAGCACCAAAGTTCTACACACCACTTGGCGTTGTCGCAGAGCGCTGCAAAAGCTTTTAGCTTTCAAGAGTACTGCAGAGGGCCTGTACAGAACAGCAGGGAAGACAGAAAAGAAAATGATAGGCAAGAACTTCAGATACAAACACATCAAGGTAACGTTTCATTTGGTGAGGCCAGATACGCGCCTGCAGAAGAGAAGCCGCCTCTTGTGAGCGTACCTGGAACTGAAAGCTGCAAGAAGACTGAAGATCAGAGCGAAGGATCTTCAACTCTTGACAGTTGTCCAATGTGTCTGATTCGTTTTAGTGGAACGTAAGTCTCTTTTGTTTAGTAACTTCACAGTCTGCATTCCCTATGTACAAAATAATGAAAGTGGACGAAACTGCTGTGGAGTACTTTTTAAATGTCAGAATTGCCTCCTTCTAATTCAGTTTAAAAGTTCATGATTATTAGATAACAGTGCTTCAGAAAGCAAGCTCACTTTGAGCATGAGAATTTTTAAATACTTGCGTATGAAAAGACTTTTTTTGTGAGATTTTTATCATAATCCAAAAACCATTCCAGTGCAGCGTTCTTGATAGTTAAAAGCTAACTTTAGAGCTGGAGGGATTAATCTCGTACCTGTCACTTTCTCTTCAAGATCTAGACTTTACCGTTACAGCTATATTGGTACCTGTTCAGTAAGTACCTGGATACCTTTGGCTGAGCAACTGTGCTCTTAGTTTTAGATTTAGCTTTCAAGGTCTGAGCAAAATGGAAGGAAGAAGCTGATTTTCTTTATACAACCCCTGATTAGTACAACTTAATGAGACTTCAGTCCTCCAGTGCTGTCAGGCTACCTTTATTTAAAAAAAAAAAATCCTCCCTCCCAGCAATCGAATATCTGCTCAACAATAAGAATGATGTTCTCTCTTGAAATTACACCACTTAATAGTATTTAGGTTGCCATAGTTGCTGAAAATGTGGTTTTGAACAGGTCCTCTAACTGCAACATTTATTGGCTGCAACTTTGTTTTCTTTTGCTTGGAGGCTGAACAAGGACACAAAAAGGTGGCTTTGTTAGTATTTACAAAATCATGGTGGTTCTATCAGGAGATCTAGACAGCCTGAACGTACTTCAGGTCTTCAGTCCCGTACTGCTGGAAAATCTGTGCCGATTAGGATTAGTTTCAATTTTTAGAGGCCGCTTTACAAAACGTGGGCGGGGGGAGGGTCACATCACAGTCACAAAAATAGCCGTCCAAAAGAGGAAACTGAAAGCAGACACGAGAAAGCATCCTTCCTCTATCAGAAATATCTCATTTCCTGTAGCCTCAAGTTGGAGTTGGGTGTGGGGCAAGGTAATGGTTCTCTATCCTGTATCGATAGCCTGATGTTTCCAAGGATACCATTACTTCTCAGCATACGGAGCACAAGCGTTGTCTTCTAGTAAATGACATTATCAAACTATCTAGCAGCAGGTAATAGCAACTACAAGAGTTTGTGGCAGACTGCAATGCTTCAGAGCATAGGAATGACTTACCCATTAAGCTACTAGAACAATCCTGCCATTGCTTAGGAAATGAGAGAGTGAAGGTGAAGAATAATGTAAATAAAAGGATTTGACTTTGTTTCTCACTGAACAAATTCTCTGTATTTGCAGACTCTCACAACTGGATATCGATGGCCATCTCGCTAGGTGCTTGTCTGAAAGCGCAGATGATGTAATGTGGTAAATCCAGAAGAACGAAGCGCAGAGGAACAAGGCCAAGGATGAACCTTTCTCAAAGGAAAAGGAAAACATGTCAAGGAAGCACGTCCTTGTCTCGAAGTTGCTTAAGGATCACAAACCAGTAACTCAGTAGAAGGTCAAGTGCCACCTGCCTGGTTGGCATCTTGTTATTTTAAATCCTCTCAAATGCACATAAAGTTGTTCTAGTTCTGAAAATGGTACTACAGGATGTCCCAGAGACCCGCAGAGAAATCAGTCTTGGCACTCCTAGAATCTGGGTACTTCTGAAAATATGTACTATTGTAAATCCCTGAAGAACCTGTTTTGTGTGATGCCACACAGTTGTTCTGAATCTAAGATAACTATTATTTAATCCCAAAGTTTACTGACCTCTTTTTCATCCAGTTTATCTCTGCAAATAAGCTTAAAGTCATTCAAGTTTAGCATTTTTGATGGGTTTAATATCCAAGTAAGAACTTAGATCATTGTACAGTTGATTCTGTGAGCATTATCTATGTTAAAAGAAAACAAAACTCAGCCCAAATAAAGGGTGTGCTTGGGTTTTTTATGTTTCTGAAGAAAGACGGCTGAATTCATAACCTTACTTTGTAGGTTTCTAAGTCAGTATCCACTTGATGAACATGGCTAGTCTCAACTAACTAGGCTCCAGAAAGAACATTTCCCCTGCCAGTGTCACAAGATTTTAGAGAGTCAGCCATCCAATACTAGCTGCTGGTTTTTATCAGCTTCAAGCTTCCCCCTTAAAAACCATCAATATTTGAGAATAAAGAACACCTGAGCATTTGTGGCTGGAAGGTATTCAGAAGACCCAACTACTATTTTGGTAACTTCTTAATAGTAGCAGGTAAACATTTTATAAGCTTAAGAAAAGCAACTTTTTCCATGAATGACAAGAAAGGACATTTAGTGCTAGTTTAGTAACGACAAACAGAAGGGATGAAATAGGCTGGAGTGGGTTGTTCATTTCCCCCCCAAGTCCAGTTAATTGTTTACTGAACAGGGCAGCCTATTCATGCAGTGCAGGGTGCATCCAGTCACAGCCTTACAGTTCCAGTTCCAGCTATTTTGATCACAACTGCCTTCACATACAGTGAAGAAAAGTGCAACTTGGATTAACAAACTTCAGTATCTGAATGTTTTTCTATCCTAGCAAACCTCTGCCCTGGACCTTCAAAACATACGGTTCAGGTGCAATCCAAAGATACAGAATAAACATAGAATACAGTATCAAAACACAGGAAGAATCCTATACATTTAATTTACAATGGGGTCTCTAAAAACTGCAAGTTGGACACAGCTCAGTTTACTGATAAATAATAACAGTCTGTTAACTTTTTCATTAAAGTCTTTAATAGATGTGCAAGAATATAAATGATCTTAGCTGTTATGGATTAGTATACCATCTTCTGCACAATTAAAACTGGTCAGCAAAGATCCCAACTAATTAATTATACAAAACTACAAGAACATATTTACTGTTTTACAATCATTAAATTAGCTAGAATTTTTATTTACTATTTCAAATAAGACAACTATATATCATTACCAGATCCATTTGTAATATATTAGGATTTTTTTCCAAACCACACATTTAATTACATCCTTCATTTTCTTTTATTTATAAAACAAGTACTTTATATAAAAAATTTCCCCTTCATCATGAACAGAACATTATTCAAACACTTGCACATGAGCAACCAAACTCGTATCCAGCAAACTATTTGGCAACACAGCAACATTGTAAATGCCTGTAAATTTTTAAATAAAATCAAGTAGTCTTTACAATGTTTGTTTAGCAAATGTGTCTTTCTGTTCTTCCTTCCCTCCCTCCCTCCCAAAATGTTCTGAAACCTAGAAAAAAGGTTAAAAAAAACCCCCAACCCACATTTCTAATATTTCCATTTTAAAGTCCTATGCCCTGGCACGCCAAAGGACAGCTTAATCTGTCGTATTTCCATTCATGAGCTGCCTGCAGTCACTCTGATAACTATTGATTAGTTTTATTACCAGGGGAGTTGAAAACACTGAAAGAAAAAAATTATTCAGGGTAAATAAAGTAATTGCCAGGGAGAAGGGAAAAAAGGAGTAATTAAAAAATGTCAGGTTACATTTAAAAGGTAAATGTTTCTTAATAAAGTATCTAAAGTCCAGGCATTTGAGGCAAGTACTTCTTACTGGTTAAATTATTTAGTGCTGATTAAAACATTTTGCTTAATATGAAAAGCTACAGTCCAACAGAGAGAAACCCACAACTGAAATCTGAATGGGATTAATAGAACTAAATTACCACAGGTCTGCATAATTGTAGCTAATGAGGGGATACAAAATGTAGATTGTTAATCAACGATTAAGTGAAGATTTTAAACAATGTTTTGGCAGTCTCGTCCTAGCACCTCATGACTTGGATGTGAATCCGAAAGATGTCATGTTCAGCACCTAATGCAATGCTGTACCCTGAGAAAACCATATGTTAATGTAAAGAAAGTGAAAGCGTTGCAATTTATCCTGCGTTTTACACCAAATCAGGTGAGATGTCATGGCACAGGGTTTCTCTTTTTTTTTTTTTTACTTTTCCTCTTAATTTTTTTCCCCTATCTCTACAACCCACACAATATAGTTCAACCAAAATCTAGCAAAAAGAAACAACTGCCTCTGCGCTGTTCCTTACAGAGGCAGGTGACTCCTGAGGAGCAGCTCTGGTTTCCGAGAGCAATGCACACTTACTCATCCTCAAACATAGCGACGTGAGCTTTTCCAAGCTGGCAAATTGTTCGCCTCTGATGTGATAGATCCTTCCCCTGCCCTTCCCACCAGAAGGGAGTTGATAGTTACCTTTTGCTTTATCCCATCTCTTAGGTATTCTTTTTTCATCCATTAAAAAAATTTACTACTTTGATGCAAATCATTTTACCAAAACATCCCATTCTCTTATGTAGAATGATTAGTTATTAATATACACTGAGTAATTGTAAGCAGACAGTTTATCATAAGTAGGAGGTGTGCTTTATCAGGAAAGTGTTTTATATCACGGTTATTCTAGATTTACTATTTAAACTTTAAGGCTATGCTTTATTACGCTTTTGCTCTATTTCTGAATATTTGTATTGTTGATAAAAATACTTTTCAAAAATCTAATATATAACACAACATCACTGTAGGTGTAGGCACTGCTTAAGTATTTTCAGAAATCTTTTGTGTGCAAATTTAGTTTTCTTCAATCTATGCATTTTGGTAAATTTGGAGTTTAAAACAACATATTTTGAAATCGATATTGTAAATTCAAATTTGGAATTAATATTGCTGAGTCACTCTGCATTTAAAATTCTCTGCAAATGGACATTAGGCTGCAGCTGTGAACTGTTTCACACGTAAATGATTACTTAGTATTAACAAGCAGAACTTACCAGGTTTAAGAACGTTCCAAATATGAATAATTCTTCAATGTAGTTTATCCATTTAGGCACTTAAATCTTGTACCCAAATTTATGTTTTGATTGCTAATAAAACACAACTCCTTTTAAATATATCTGAGACGTTTAGACAGGTACCACTTGTGAAAAAAGGCATCAAAAATAAGCTTCAACACCACCATAATATATTTTATTCTTCAGGATGTTACACTGTAATATTCTTCAATTGGTAGCTCATTGCATCAAATGTTTGTAGAAAGTGTGTAGATCTCAAAGTTGTTCAGAATCTCCTTTTCCAGGGATGCAATGAACATTTCAATCCTTCATGGAACAGGCACAAAATGCAAATTCCTTCATTAATGAAGCCAGTTGTGTCAGTGCCCAGAACTTAAGAATCACTAAGTGGCAGAAGACACCCACCAAAATCATTATTCTCTTCTTTGATTTTCAGCAGCAATTTTTTTTTTTTTTAATCATTGGTCTCCATCCAAAATCTTAACAGTTCCCCAGCCTCGCATGCATATACTGTAGTTAAGGATAAATTTAAAGGTCATTCACATTGTCCACAAGGAAGATGTCGTTCCTTCATACTGTTTCTTCTGTTGACAGCAACAATGGATTAATATATTCAAATCCTTCAAATTCAGACTGATCTATTCGCTTTATTATATCTCTGAAAAAACAAATAAAAGCATTTTTAGTTTTAGCAATTGCAAATACTATTTTTGTTGCCATACTTCTTTCTCCAAATAATACCTTACAGAAACGTATGTATAAAGTTATACAGACGCAACAGTAAATGGGGGGAAAAAAAAGTCTCAGAACATACAAATACTTAACACTCTGTTTTATCCCAATATCTAAAGCAGCATGACTGGAAATTTTGAAACATCTGATAAAAAGTTTCTTCTGCCCTTCCAGTTAGGCAACACGCATACTTACAGGGCCCTAAAAGAACCATGTAATGAGGGGCCCTTGGTTTATAATACCAATTCACAAATAAGACAGACATTTTGCTGTCAGCAAGGGCTACCAATATTATTTTTAAGATAGATACTACGAAAGAGTCAAGCACAAAGCTAATACTTTTTAAAAAATACTTATTGTATGCACAGGAAATCCAAGGGAAGACTTGGGAATTGATGGGTATAAGAGACAGAATTTCTTCTAAGATATCTTTCTCATAAAACTTTCCACTATAGGTGCGCATACATTTGGTATTTGTAATTCTGTTGTCAAGCAGAACCTGTAAAGCATAAATATGCCTTGCAATTCCTTGGTCTCACAGAAACAGTAACTGAAGCACTTCACACTTGGGTTTCCATTCAGCTATTCACTTCATATACGCTGGAGTCTTGAGCAAGAGAGAACAGGTTGTGAACGATGGATCTACGATATACAGGTCACACTTCTACAAAAGTCAAAGCTTGAGCAGCCAGGCACACAAATATCCACAGTGAAATCTCCAAATACGTAATTACTTGAGGATGAGCACCTGCTACCCAGGAATGCAGCAAGAGAAAGACCCTGCAACAGTTCATTTCTTGCCACCGTTGGAGAAGACTCCAGCAGATTGCTGTTTACAGCATTCATTTTTACAATCACAAATTTAATCAATGTAACATTTATTTGTACAAATAAAAATTCCCTGGCCAACAAGCTAATCCTGGGGGTTGACCTAGGCTTAGCAGGCACCTTGTGAAAGAGGCTTTCAAACGGTGTTGTCTTTCCTTCAGAGCAGCTTAGCTTTGCTGTGTAGCAGTAAAGAAAAGGGAAAGCTGATAGAAGAACATAGGCTGAATGTGACAATCTTGTGCCTTTAGTTATGAAAGCCTTTGGATAGCATGCAACAGCCTCTGCTTGCAACATGGCATCCAACTCTATGCAGGACTTCAGACAGTATCTAAGACAGCAGAAATCATAAATCCATCATTAAAATCAGTTCCAAAAGCAATACTTTAATATCAGCTTTCCTAAACATCGGATTAGACCCAAATATTCATTCTACACCACCATCCATCAGTAGCTCCGCAGATTCCAGGTAGAATTGTAAAGAATGCAAAGCACTGGAAATTCATGAAATAAGTTTTCTTCAAACATGAAACCAGTGAACAAGACAACAGGCTGAAAACATTCGGAAAAGAATGCATCGTAGTTTTCAGCAGAGGGCATCTAGTCAGATAAGGAAAACCAAACATAAATCAATGAAATATATTGGGAAAATATAGGTGCATAACATGCAAGCAAATCTTTGCTGCTCTCACACCAAAGCTCACCTAAAAATCCTATCCTAGAATTTCAGGGTTCTTAGATTTTTAATAAACCCCAAATCTCCTTTAATTCATTTTACTTCTGTATCAAAGTGCTAAATAAGTAGCAGAAAGTTTCATTGCAGTTGTGATAGAATAGCACAAAAATTTCAAAACAGAACACATACTACTATGCTCTTTAATGAGAAACAGTATTTTAGAGTTCTTAAAAAGGTGCATTCTAAGAGCCATCTGGCATTAGTGTCACACACTCAGGCCTTGAAAGAAAAATGCACCGGGGGGTGGGGAAGAAGAGTGGACCCCCCCCAAACTGTTGCACTCCTCAGCAATTAGATACTGTGATTCCCACACTGAGGTCATTCGGCACACCCTCCCCGCTCAGCTCTGGCACTACGTTTATCATCAGACACACACTAAATGCTTCACTGACAAATGAAGTCAGTGAGACCTTTCTATTCTCCCCAACGTTTTCCCCCATTGCATAGAGCTTCCTCTTGTTTTTCCAAAGGAAGTTCAACTTCCAATTTTAGATTTTTACGCTTCAGTAAACCTTCAAAATGGTGTACAATTATCTTCTTAGAGAGTTTGGGCAAGCTAAGTCTCCCACCTAGCTACCAAGACTACAGCCTGTCTTCTTATATGCCAGCTTGTATCCCAAGGAACTTTCTTCCTTCATGTACAGCGATCGCTCCTCAGCCTTCACATTCCATTATTCAAGCACACTTTTTCTTCCTGCAAAATTTTTCCATAGCACATTTAAATAACAACTTTCTGTAAGGTTTTCCTGCTACCTCAAGCTTGTTCTGGGACCCGAGGAGTTGCACATCAGCTCTTTCTTCTGAGTACAGAAATGGGAGCTGCCTGGGTCAGGAATCAGATTTCCATCTCCTCTTCCAGCACCAGGCATGCACTCCACAGCAAATCAATACTGCACTCCGAACTTTTAAGATATTAGCAGACTGCCTCGTATTGTAAGTAATACAATAAGTGATGCAAGATACGTAGGATACAAAGATTTTCAAATTTACTTTAACTTGACTATGTTCTAATCCTAAGTAATGCTACGTACACAATCTCTTCTTGGTAATTTTCAAGTAATTGATAAATAATTTCTTAAAATGCAATTGTATTTGGGGAAAAAGAGAAACATACTCATCATCTGGGGTTAGCTGCACAGGTTCGCTGGTGAACTGCGTATCAAAGTTATCCAAACCATAATCGTCTGTGATCTGAGGCTGAAACGGAGGGGTTGCTTGCTTCTTTTCCAGCTAGGAACAAAATATAATGGGGGAGGGGAAAAATTAAAATATTGAATATTTCATAAAGTCTCCCAAGAACATCAACATACATTGGCTCTAGAGTACATGCACAGGAAAGTCACTATAGTTGAGTTTAATATTGGTGGTAGATATAAACATGTTAAATACAACCTGACATTAAGTTTTAGACTAGTAAATTTTGACACTAAATGGTACAGTTTACCCTACTGCTGTATTTGAAATACAAAAACTTCAAACATTATCAGAAATTAGTAAAATTTTAAGACTATAGAAAAAGCTGTTTCCCAAGTCTCTTGCCTATATATTAAGAAACAACATCATTACTATATACATCTGGCTCAACAGTTTTTAAACTGAGAACATACTCCAGAAGCTTTCCATTCAAGCCAGGATGCTTTCCCAGAACATACCTAATTTTTCCCTTTTATAAGCTCCTCTGAAGTTGCGTCTTGTAAAGGCAGCCTCTTAGATTACATCAAATCAACATAACCAGACTTATTTGTTAACGTTAATTCCAGCACAGAACAAAACCCAATCAATTGCTAGCCACATGGGTAAGCAATCATTAAAAGCAAGTAGCGCTAATCAACAAAACAGCTAAAGCAGCCCAGAATTTTATTCTGCAATTAAAATTTAACCATGAATACATTTACATACAATATTTCCTGCTACAAGAACTGGAAACCCATATTTATCTTCCTCACCAAGGACAGTCAATAAAAGATGGGAATATTTTTTTTTTTACTCAAATAATGCTACTGTTGTCATTAAGAACCTCTTCTCATTTGCTATACCAGTAGCATGTTCAACAGTGTCTACAGTTTTCTGATTAAGGCAAGTCCCTACCATCCTCCAGAGTTACTGGATCGCTTTTATCACAGGTTTGAGTGATACCGGAGCAGATGGCAGATCAAATATTATTTGTTCAGATCACTACCCATGGCAGTTCCAAAAAAGCTGCAAGAACTCCACCTTTTTAAGCTTGTTTTCAAGCATAGTCCCAGGCCCAGTGGAAAATCACAGATACAAGTTTTATCTTTTGGAAGCTGGCGGAAGCCTGAGCAACGGATCCAGCTAATATACTGGAAACCAGTATATTGAACCCAGTCAATAATTGTGTTTTGTGATTTTTCATGGCCAGCTAAATCACTTTTTACCACAAATGACAATACAACTATGTTTTCTACACGTTACATCTATCATATTAGTTGAAATATCATAGAATATGAAGTATCTTAAATGACAATAAACCAATGGAGCTCTTGTAAAATTGGCTATGAATTATTCAAATGGATTTATACTTCTCACATTTTTCCTTAAGTTATTGGTTATACACTACTCTTGTGAATAGAATCCTCTTCATCGTGACTTGAAATTTCACACTGCACCCTAATATAAATACTAACAAACCAGAGAAAGCTCCTCTTCTGCTTCAGAAAGAGAAAAGAGGGAAGAAAAAAAATCTCAAGTGCAACTAATAAATCAGCTGATGCTTAAACTCACTGGCTGCAAGTCAGCATTAGCAGCCACTCTCCCAGCCATACCAGCTGGGGAACGCTCCAACCAGTTCTTTTCCACGCAACAGCCAAGTGGCAGCTACTGACTGATGCCTTCGAAGAAGCAAACAAGCTACTTCAAAGCATGACATTCTGGAAAATCAGTAATGCTTAATATCAAAGACAGGAATTTAAATAGTAAAACCAGCGCTAACTAAACGCAACCAGAACAGCTGATTTTTCAAACGCTTTGCAGCCTAACTAGAAATCCACAGCATTTCAAAGACATTATGTTGCTTAACACATATGATTGCAGTTAAGTTTGTTCTACAAACGTCTATGTGCGTTACAGGAAGATGACTGACCAGATACTAACGTCCAGAGTTGTCAATGTGCAGAGGTAATGCCTTATAGCAAAAATACGTAATTCAGGGACGGAATATGGCAAAGGGAACTAGGAATGCATTAATGCTAGAGAAGAATTATGTATGAAAAGCGTAATGTTTTAGAAAGCATAAACTGTACCTTTATGCATTTCTAATGCCTTGCTAGTTAGAAATAGTAAGAAAACCAATATGTCCTGCATGCTACAGTAAGTGATGACAGAAAACCAGTAGAACTAAAAACAATTAATAGTATCTTTCATTCTAAGTACAAGATCCTCACATCTCCATATTCATGAAAGGTCAGGCAAGACTCTTTATGGGCAAACTGGCCATGAAGAAATCTTATTAGCTCAGTAAGTAAAGAATCATCGTATTCACCAAGCATTAAGTAAGAAAATGTCATACACTGAAATCTAAAATTAGCTCACAAATTGACATTAAAAATTCATGGACTCACAGAATATCTCAAGTTGGAAGGGAGCCATAAGGATCGAGTCCAAAATTACAAGCAACTGATTAAGTTTTCCTGAATGCTCTGGATTTACTCAATACTGCATTGCCATTTGCTCTGACTAAACCTACTTCCTTAAAGAAGCTGCTGCAATGACTTTGGACACTCACCTGGACTGGCCTGAAATTAGTACTTATGAAGTAAGTGCCCCCGAGTTCTGGCCTTAGCTTTCCCAAATCCCACACAGTACTGACCACAATACTTCCAGAGGTCTCTCTCAGCCAACATCCTGTATCTCCTCCGCCTCCTCTCCCATGATCACACGTCCATCTCTCTGCTTTGGGGTTTTTTCAGGCTACTCAAACACAGGTTGTTGGCTACTGACCAGTACAAGTGTCCTGATTAGACAGCTGCTTCTGAGAGACAGAATGGATAAAAGCTGAATTTCCCTGTCTTCCCCCGCTAGGGAACTAAACTGGTGTCATCTGCCAGGACGCTCATTTTCACGTAAACCAGAACATACTATCTTTGAGATCTACCTGCCTTGAAAATCAGCCAAAACTGACAGAACAGCTCAAAACTTATTAGGGTCGTAACTGGCAAATGAACAGTACAGTGCAGTTATTTCAGGGTGAAGTTGTGGCTAAGTGAATTCTTCCTGCCTTCTCTGACTTGGGGAGATTTTTTTTTATCATAGGAAGTATAATCCACTGACATTCCCCCTGTTATATTAAGGAATTTATCATCACAGAAGTTTGTACTTTACAACTGTGGTTAAAGTACAAAGTGTTAAAAAAATTTCTGACCATTATTTTTGAGCCATACATGTATACAATCTGTACCAATACTTGGGCTACAGGGCATAAAGCTGAGCACTATATGAATCAGAAGGAAGTTAGTTATCTGGATGAGAAACATTGTAGGCTAGGAGCATTTGGAACCATGTTTACCTTCCTCTGAAGCTGCTGGTATTGGCTTTGATAGAGACAGGCTATCAGACTTGATCATTATTCTGATCTGTTATGGCCTACGTGGGATATACAGTTTGGGTTAGCCTTGCTGGCCACTGGAGGTCACCGTTCCTCTAGAGAAATATCAGATAGAAAATCGACATTCAAAACCCCCTTTCGAAAAGACCTAACGACACTAATGGAAAATCAACAAAATCACAATTTATTTTCATGCAACACATCTTCAGTGATAACAGTATTAAAGGACAAAGCGACAAGCCTGTTTTAATATGTGGGTTTGTATGGAGATTGAACTTCCTTAAGAAGTTTAGTTTTCATGGTTTTCATTCAAAAATTAAAGTACATTAATCAGGCTATTAGCCAACCACTATGTGCCTTTTGTTGGGAAAGCAGCAGATAGCCTTCTCTTTCTGTGTCACGATTTTGAAATACTAAATGCTAGACTGTATTTAGTACCAGTTGTAAGTCTTAATTTTTTGAAACGTTGGTATCTGCTTATGCAAAAGCAAAGCCCAGCTTTCTGTTAAGGCCAATTGCTGTGCAGCTGCCAGTAAGGTGAGACCCATTTTAAAGAAATGGCAGCTCTGCAGTTTGCACTGTCTCTGCATTCTCTTCCACTGATTAAAGCTAAGCTGCTCATCAGTCAGGCTGCACCTAACTTTTTATTTTGAGATTTAAACAATTCACCGCACTGTTCAAGTTTCCGTTCATTTTCTACACTACTATTTTCCAGCAATCTACCAGCAATTTCCAGACTTTTTCTACTTTTGAGCAATATATGGCAAACAAACATCTTAACTATACAAAAAATCTATGGATGCACATCCTCACCCTACACTCTCCTCCCCCCCCTTTTTTTTTCCTTAATGAAGTAGTGAACACAGACTCAGCTTAAAACTTCCCATTTGGACATCTGTCTCACCAAGTGGTTTATGCTAAGTACTAATTTTTCTGCAGTGAGAAATCTAATATTTTTGCATTGACATATTTAGCCTTTTTTAGTCCCAGTAAGACAGTAACAGAACTCCCCAAATGACATGGAATAGTCTGTCCAGAGTACAGGAAATTCATTAACAAATTCGGAGATCATGAGGCTCATCTGATATCACTGAGAATTAACAAGTTCTGCAGCTAGATCATTGGACAACCTCTCTTCTGAGATGAGAAAGGAAATTTCTGTACTGTTTCAATTCAGACCTCCACACTGCTTCAGTAAAACTTTCCTTATGCTTTCTCCTTTCAAGTATGTATCTATGTTGCTGCAAGAGAGATTCATCTGTCCCAGTATGCTTTTATGTAGGATATGTGCTTTATTATTCAGGGTGCCTAGGAAGAAAGAAAAGGAAACTCTCTAAGGAATCTGGCCCTTCAATCTGTAGGGAGGTAACAGGGATTTTCCTGGATACATTTCAGAAAACGCTGAACTCTTTTACTCCCTTATTTAGGCTGGATTTTTCCTACAGATGCAAATCATAGTCCTGCTTCCTTTCAAGAAATGGCATCTGCTTCAGTGTGGCCGAACAAATTTGGAACTTGCATGAAAGCCTTTCCAGAACAGAATGAGGCAGCAGAGCAGTGGTTTTTCACTGCAGGCAGGAGAGAGCTGGTGACAGGAAGATGGAGCAATTGCATACTTTCCTGGAGAGGACAGAAAACTAGCTTGTTTTCCTATCGCTACTTAAAGGAGTACTATCACAGGCAAAAATCACCCCATTTGGACGATTTTGCAGTTGTGAAAACACATTCAGTAAAATATACACAAGATGTACAAGCTTGCATAGGTTTTAACCATAATGACATTAAAAATAGCTCCAAAACCTCTTGACAAGCCACCTCAATTAGGGATCTTTCTAGTTCTTTGTCTCGCTTCATTCCTGGCTTAAATTCCATCCTCACGGCATTGACATGCGGATGACATTCATCATATCCTATTCACAATTACAACAAGATTGAGTAAAATACATTTTTACAGTGATTGATGGTACTTAGATCATCTGCTTAACTGCAGTTCAGTGTTTTATTGTCCATTAAACCAAGAAATAGGAGATTAAAATGATGTTGTTTAACTTCAGTAAAAAGTCAAAGTTAGCATAATTAAATTTCTAAATATAACAAGGCAATAGTAGTAACATTTCAAAAACCCTCAAAGCTATAAGAACATGTAATGTTTATGATGAGTAAGTTTAAGCAATTTTGTTGCAATTGAAGGAGCCATGTATTTTTTCTCAGAACTCCTGCAGAAAGAAATGAATCACCATTTTTCTTTCCGATCCCTTACCATAGAGTCCATCACAGATCACTGTGCACGATTAAAGAGTCAGCTCTGACTTCTCTGGTTTCCCAGTTAGTGTGGTGGTAAGTTTCTGAAGACTTATCATATTAAGAGTAAAAAAGGCTGAAAATAATTAGGAAAGAGGAAAACCCATTTTGATCATAATTGGAATTGCATTTTTAAGATTCATCTGGAAAAATCTTTATGATCTTTGAATTTGATAAACTGATCAAAAAACTGCCTCCCCTTCCCTCCCCCAGAAGTGCAAGTAAAGATTTTTTTGGTCCAGCCCTCTGAGGCTGGAGGTAACAGTCTTAAGGTAATAGGTGATGGTCAATGTAATAATTGAGCAGCCCTGATGGAAAAAGCCTTGCTGCCTTTTCCAGATTTATTCTTGACCGGAAACTGTTCTTCCTGTGAATTCTCATGGTGTACTCAGTCAACTTTCTCCCTGGCTCCGAGTTCTCTGCAGGTCTGGGTGGAAGACACTGAAAAGAGGGATCTTCCACACCAAGATCTGCAACTTCTCTTAAAGGTCTTGCAGATCCTTCGTACTCTTTAGTTGTAGCTGACTAACACTGAATAATATTCAATTTCCCAAACAACCTTTTGAAGGCTTTTTCTGAAGAAGGTTCTCCAGCTACGGCGAGGGATGCATCACACCTATCATGCCTGTATGTTACGAAGTTCAACTGCATTTTGCAGAGGCCTCTGTGTTGCTGCATACCAGAAACACGAACATACTTGAGCTGTCAAGTCCGCCTGTCATTCACATGTGCTCTCCCCAGAACAGGTGAAGTATAACAGGCAAACTGTACATCTCCCAGAAAATCCTTTTTCCACCATGTGATGAAACATTTTTCTCAATCTGCCTGGTCATTCTTACGGACTATATATAAATTATTGTCACTTTCAAGATAAAATTATTCAAAATGTAAATAGTAGATTTTTCCCATTTGTATTGGCTCCCAAATTCTTAATTTGATGTGTTTTTTAGGTCAGTTTCATAGGAAAAAAGGGAAGGCTTCTGTAGGTTTCAAAACAATACTAACAACAACAGCCAAATTTACAGGAATAACAGAACTACCTACTCAAAACAGAAGTAAGTTACTATAGTAACATTTTCTGTAATAATTAAAAGAACTCTACAAATTCAACTACATTAAATGCTACTGGAGAGAAATTACAAGCCAGGCAACAGACACCAATATAATTAGTGCTCTGCATTTAAAAACAGAAGTCCATAAATAATTCAGCCATTTAAGTTCTCTCTAACTTGGTAGATTACACTCAGAACTGAAAAATCCCCACACAGATGCTTACTGCTGCAATACAAGTGTTAGCACAATATATTTACTTCCCGAGGAACAGCATTTGTGCGCAATTAGAAGAAACTTATTTCTGGTACGTCATAGGTCATAAGTAAAAACTGCAATTATCATTTAGATGTTAAGACTCAGATTTCTAGTTTAATGCTCTACAGAGTTGCAGAGGACATAAGATTGTACTAAGTCAGACTTGCAATTTAGGAATATAAGTATACAAGCATGGGAAACCTTCTGATTATATTTAGCAGGAAGGGAAGCTTATGCCAGATTAACTGCAACACATTTATACAGAGTAAATAACTTGAATTAGCCTTTAACCTGAAAGTCTTACCACCACAGCAGTGGAGACAAAAATCTATCATGTAGTCAAGTTTGTAGTAGCACACACACCAACATTCTAATTCTAAAATTTATATTCAGTTAAAAAAAAGCCAAAGCTACAATCTCCATAATCTAACAAAAAAACCCCCCAGGTAGGCATAATGTAAGTGAAAAGTAGTTGCCACTGACTTATATTACTAACACGGGCAGGAAACCCAGTTTTAGGCCAGAACATCTCATTATGCTTGGCACAAAGTTAACAACAGAAAAGGTGATCAGTCACGAAAAATTCTGCATTCCAGGTTTAAAACAAGAGCATGGTGAGCACAGATGGAGACAGGAGGAAATCACGAAACCATAACTGAATAGTGAATCTCAATACATCAACATCCCATCAGTCATCATGTCTTAGAAAGCATCATGAAATGGAAGTTGTAAGGAAGACAAAATTAGCTCCTCCCAACCAAGACTAGCAGCATGAAAGAAACAGCAAAATAAATATTTAAAAGTTGAAGTGGGGTGGTAAGATTGTCATTATGAGTCAGTCATAGCTATGCATTAACATTTCAACAGCAAGGCATTCAACTAGGTGTTAAACGTCAGACTGCCTCTTTCATGTTATACTCAGTAAAGCACAGAAGCACTCTTAAATAAACCCCACAGTGAACTTGCAGCCTTTAACTTGAGAAAATGAGCGAGAAATACATTGGTACAGCTCTAGAAAAAACCCTTACTGCTTCTGTACACAGCAACAGAAGCCATGGCTTTCTAGTTCTTTTTTCAGCAGATAATGGATAAATACCATAAAAACAGGTACTAGGATAAGAATAGACTTCATGTACCGAAATAATCAAAAAAAGTTGTCTTGGTACTTCCCTGAATGCTGTTAAGCCATCCTATGTGCAGAGTGAGTAATCTAAAGTGTTCTTAGCTGTGCCACACACAGCTCAGATGACTAACACTAGGAAAAAAGAATGTTTATGGTATATGTGTTCACTTTACCATTATTTATTTTTCCATTCAACACAAGCTTCACACAGGAAAAAGATTTAGTCAGCGTTAGACTCTTGTTTCCCTGTGCATCAACTTGAAAAGATTTGGAAAAGCTTTTAAGTCAAAATATTTTCTACTCATCACCTGCATTTCAAAGAAAATTCTAATAATTAAAAAAAGGTGTCCAAGTATTTTTTTATTTTCTCCTGAATATATTTCCCAACACTCTTACTAGAAATTTAGCTTAAAATTTAGCTGACGTTTTAGATCCTCCTGAACAGCACTGTCCTAATCATAAGACAAAACAGCACAACCACCTAAATCTTTCAATTTTTTTAAATAGGTATTTAACATCAAAGCTTTCAGCCAAAAAAAAATACGTTAAAAAAATTCAAAAGCCAAATCAGCGTGTTGACCAAGTACCACCAATTCCCATTAAGAGTTTCTTACATAAATAAACAATACAAACCCAGTCTTCTCTCTCTTTCCCTCTGCCTCAAAAAACTCCACAAGAGATCAGAAACCCTGCAGCACACGATTCTTTCGCTCTACCACAAACTCAAGCAAGTTGCATTACAGCACCACTAGGCAGCTAACATAACATAACACTCAGGCTGAAGGGAGAACACAAAACAGTGGATGTCTGATGAAATTAAAGACAGCCTTCATTGTATGAATAATTTTGTAACACCAGGTATTTTAAAAGACTGGCTCCTTACGTAGTGAATGTCTTCTCTGATGCATGTTAACAATGAAGGCCTGAACAGCAGGCTTTAAAGTAAAAATGTAATCGTGCAGTTTTCTCTCCTTCTCTGAACCTCTTTCATATTATTACAGGCACTGCTGCCTGCCTGTTTCTACGCTTCCTGCAGATTTCCTAGGACTATGAAAATACCATGTGCCTATTTTTTTTCACTGCTGAACTAGGTATTAAAAAATGTAATACTGATAAGGCAGTGTTCCTGACTTAATTGTTTTATTGCTCAGGTGTCAGAGAACATAACATCATTTCTGTGATGAAGCCAGAAGTAGGCACAATAACCAAGTAGCAGAAGCTTTTAAAAACCTACAATTTCAATAAAATTTTATGCCTGCCAAACCACTGAAATGCAAGTCATCTACTCTACCATGAACTAAAAACTTCTCTCACACTAACAGTAAAAAAGAAAACCTGAAGGTAAAAATCAGAGAATCATTTTAAATAACCACACAGCTTTCAAGCCACATCCTTAAAAAAACCCCTGAACCTACTCAGGCCTACTCATGATACTGAACCATTACCTACCTGAATAATCCTACCAATTTAAAAAGTTATATAATTTATAAATTCAGTCTTTTTTTTTTTTTTTAAATGTACTACAAGTAGACTACAAATGCTTCACGTATCTGAAGCACTTCATCTTCCATGGTTGTATCTAAACTGGTTTCATGACACTTTTCCCAGTCTGTTGGCTGTGTTAATCAACTACCAACCTTCCTGTCAAGGCAGAAAGGTTTCTAATCAACAAGAGAAATGAAGTACTGGGATAGCATTCCAATAGGCTGTCTTTGCGAGCCCACACTTCCTTTTTCAACGGAGCTTGAAATGTTTACTAATAGGCCTATAGGGAATGACCACCCAGAATAGTAAGGTACTGAATTCTGATACTGGAAAGCTATGCAGTCCTTCACACTACAATTGCAGGCATGTTGTGTAAACGCTGGGTAAATTTTATAGCAGCAGAACCCAGTGCATGAGTTTGCAGAATCTACGAATAGGAACCAAGCAATAAATGGTTCCACCAATGCTTTAAGATGTGTTTTAAATTGTTCTCTAAAATTCATCCTATTTTAAAAGTGATACCCACAATTGTAACCATTCTTAGAGTTTAGAAGCAAGCCATTTTCGCTCATGAAATAAAGCTTGTTTCCATTATGTTGTGTCACCTGGAGAAAGCAAAATATCTTTTACATTTATAGGTTTGAATTTCACTGGTTTTAATGGGGTTGTTACACACATACACACAATTAATAAACTAAAAGAATCTATTCCTTTTGAACACACATATAAAATAGAATTAAGTATTTTTACCAGATCCCAGTCTATGCTGCGGAAAAACGTATGGGACTTGATATCAGAAAATCCTGTCTGTGGCTGACAACCAAGCCTTTCTTTGGGATCCTGCGGGAAACAGAAACTCATATTACATACTCTAAGCCAGTTACAGTCCATGTTTGTCAAAAGCCCACATACATGACTCCAGCATTCCCTATTACTATGCAGGCTGCTGCTAAAATACACATATTATGGCTATCAAGGGATTTTTGTTCTTTTTTTAAATTAATTTTGCTTGAAATTTCATTTTTAAACAATATTTTACAACTTCTGAAAATGTAAAGAATCTTGATTTATTTAGTCCTGTATAATTCATATCCTTTTCCCCATTAAAAATTACAATGGTTCTACAGATTTCAATCAGCTTAATTAAATGAGTAGTAAGTATTACAGAAACGTTTATAAACAAGCCAATAGTTATTTTTTTCCACTAGGTGCAGGCTTTTAAATCAAGTCTGTCCTGTGGAATTCCCTTGGTAAATTAGCAGCTAAGAAGTGGGGTTTTTTTAACAAACAGGATACCAAGGTTTTATAGATTTTCTTAATAGTAAGCAGATTAACTTCTTAACTGTATTGCTTTCAACAGGAAGCTCTGACTTCCAGATCTTAGATGCTAAAAATAAAGAGAATGTTATTTACCTTGTTTAAAAATCCTTTTAACACATGGGAAGCCTTGACAGATAGAAACCTTGGAATCCGGATTGGCTTCTCAAGAATAACTGTTACAGGTTTAAAAACAGCAATATTGTTTTTTGTTTTATGACATTGACCATGAGTTCAATACAAGCACTATATTATTTAAATGTTACCATTTGGAAAATGGGAAGATACGGTAATTATTTAAAATAATGCAAACAAAAGCAGCTACAGTAATTTAAAGCACTGTTATACTGACATTTCAAGATTTCCTAAAAGAAATGTTAGCTTGTCTTTTCCTATTGTTTGTAATATAAACAGGAAATAAAACTTCTTCAGTGTCCTTAGTATACAGAAAAGTGAGATTTTAAACAGTAATTGATTTAATATTAGGCTCGTCAAGACAACCATGGCAGATTCTATTATGTAATTGCAGTAACTAAAGTATGGTTCTGCTTACTAGGGAGTAGGCAACTTTACAATTCCCCAAACTGTTACAGAGTTTCTGTTGTCATAAATATGGCATTACTACTTTTGTTTAGATAAATTCATGCATCACTATTCCTGAAGGGTAAAACTAAAAAGCCCCATAGTTATACTAATTTCATCAGAAGTAAAAGAAGAAAAATTAAAAGCTATCTGGAGCAAAACTACAGGTTGATATGTTTCTGTCAAGAAAGATCCTCCTATCCTCACGTAGCACTGTATTTTAAACTTCATCCTTGAGTCCTGTGGACTGACTTCTAACAAAGATACCATTCCATTCGATATCTGTCTGTTATTTCTAAACTGTGGACATTTTAAAAAAGTATTTTATAGTCTGAAGACTGCTTCCTAATTGCAGACCATTTTATCTGTGTTCAACATCATCTATTCCTGGGATGAAGAACTGGAAATATTGGGTCCTTCTATATACAGTAAATCTATAGGCAGCTATGGGATAACAATGGAAAAGGAAAACCTAACTGTCCTACTGGAACTGCTAATTTTCATTATTTCTCCCCCAAGAAAGAAAAAAATATCAAATTACCTTGAAAGAGGTAATCTTCAGTGTTCATGTCTGGATTGTCAGTAATAATATCAAACGGAGACCTTCCTGCCATCATTTCAAACATCAACACACCGAGAGCCCACCAGTCCACGCTGAACCCTGTAAATATTCAGAGCAGGTTTTCAGCCAGGACTCCTTGAATTCAGGTATTCTCTCTCATATAAATGAAGATTAATGGCCTAGTTCTACAAAGTAGTGAAATTCTCTACTTTCACTGGAGCCAGACATCATGACTTACACTATCACCAGATGAGATTTGAGAGTTTTCTGAATTGGGATTACAAAGGTAATCAGTATAGGAGTTTGTAGGTGTCTGCCACGCAGCAATGCTTCAATGAAAATTGGTATTTAAGCTGAAAATCTTCAGATTTTTTTTTTTTAAAAAGAAGTTGAACATTATAATATAACTAAATGACAGATTCAACCTATTGATCAGATCAGTTCATGAACACCACCACTGGTTAAAAAGACTATTACACTTTTGACTTCTGTGTGAGCAATAAATTTTTACTATAGCATTCTATAGCCTTGTCTGGAGGACAATAGTAGCTGGGATGTCAAGTTCTTCAGGGAGTGCACTTGGGTTTGCCACAGTATCATTTAATAGTTATTTTTCAGGGAAAGTACGATTTAAAAGCAGCTGAAATGACTGATTGCAAGAGACAAACAAAAATAACCTTGTCATTTCAGAAAAAATTGAACTGTACAACAAGCATTCAATTTTCTCAACATATAATGGCACAAAAATGTGGAAATCTAAAAATAATTGTATTTGAACCAACCTACAAGTAGAACTTTGCTTTGTGATTTATTATAACAACAAATTGTTTAGTCAAGTCACAGCTTACCATATTCTTCTCCTCTGAGGATCTCTGGTGCAATATAATTTGGTGTCCCACAGAAAGTGCTTGTAGTGTCACCAGGGCCCAAACCTTCCTACATGCATAAATCATTTCATAAATTAAAAGCTGACCTCCTTTTCTGGTAATTTCCCTTAATTAGACTTATAAAGCCAAAGTCCAAAGACCTTCCCTTTAAAAAGGCAACGCTAGAGCAAAAGAAATACTCATAGTGCTCAAAGCTGGCTTATGACTTTACAGCTTATCTTCAGCAAATTCATTAAAATTGAGTCACAACACATCTGTAACAACATTTTGCTTACTATTTACAGATACATTTACAAAAATTTCAGATCAATATGGAAGTCCTTTTCAAATAGATGTTGGGGAAAAAAACTGGGTTTAGGAATGAAGGAATCAAACATTAACGTATCTGCTGCATTCCAAGCGAAGCCCCACACCCTGTGCATTTTGATAGTGGAGAAACATTCTAGTCCAGCATTCTTAGAAATTGGTGCAATATTTATTCTATGGAGGGAATGAGACAAGCTCTCTAAATCACCTCTCAGTGCCAAAGATTGCAGCCTAACACCTGAGATACTAGAGAGCCCCTGTTGGTTAATAATCTGTGCAGTCCAGCCACAGAGAATGATGGACACAATCCATATTCACAGGAGCACAGTTACTAAGAGATCGAAAAGACCCTTTTAAAAACATACCTGTCAAAGATAAATTTTCTAACTTGGGTCACATAGGCAACTGGACTAGATAAACGAAATGACCTTGGCCAACAGGCCAAACAGCTTGAAATAGACAACACAAAAAATTAAAAATGTGGTTCTATTCTTCAACAGTCATTTTTCAGAATAAAGTCCCTATTCCACAACCAAATTCTGGGCTCAGTAACACCAGTGTTAAGATAACTTTCCTTGGTTTTCTCTATCACCAGAGGCAGTATTTGACTTAAAAGCATAACCAGAAATATGCTACGGAATGACAACGTGACAAAAAAAATTAAGAAAAATCCTACCTTGCACATGCCATAATCTGTTAATTTGATATGGCCCTCTGCATCTAAAAGAACATTGTCTAGTTTTAAATCTCTGTAGATTATGCCTCTTTCATGGAGGAAGTTTAGAGCAATACAAATTTCAGCAGCATAAAACCTGAAATTAAAAAGAAGAAAATTCATATTAGCATTAAGATTTTACAAAAGCTAGTGCAATTAAATAAATCTGTTCTTAAAACAGCACTTTACAGTCAGCTTTTCCCTACCAACAGTACACCAAAAAGAAGCTACGCTTATTCATAAGGACACTGATCTCATATTGTAAAACCATTCCTTAAATTGAATATGGGAAATTATTTTTTCATTCTACTAATTAAGAAAATATTTATTCTTTATCCTACAGATTTTTTCCAATAATTCCAAGTATGACACAGATCTGTATTTTCAGCTTATTAAGAGTTACGATGAGACTTTTTGTAGTACAAAGCCATGTGAAATAGATTTTTCTTCTACCAATAGTATATTAATTCAAACTAAGACCACAATAAGTAGAACAGTTACACCTTCTATCAACAGATCAAAGAAGCACTACCTAAATATGAAGCAATAAAAAAAAAAAAAGGAATAACTGCTACTACTTATGAAATGCTTGCTTGTTTTCTTTAAATACATATACTTCACAAAAATAAAATTAGCATTTCTTTCCAGGGCAGGACATTCTGAACTTAAGAATCAATCTTTCATTCTTTCTTTGCTCTTCATATTCTTTTATGGAATAAAGTTTGGAAAGCATGTCACACAACACGAAACCACTACAACACAAACCCCCCACTTAACTGCATTAGTGAAATACCTTGCATGTTCCTCAGGAAGTTTTCTTTGCCGTTGCATATGAAACATAAGATCTCCCCCATTTACATACTCTATGACAAGAAACAATCTGAAAGTATATAATACAATTAATGGATTCCAAGGAAATTCTCAAGACGAAAAACTATTCTTATCCTTCCAATTTGAGCCATTTTCACTTCCACTCTTGAATTACACTTAGATTTCTTACAATTACAGAAACTACTTAAGAGAAAAAAGGAGCGTACTTATTTGATCCATACTACGTAGGATCACATCCTTTATTTAAATGCCAGACTAAACATAGAGAGGCAGCTGCATACAACAGGCTACAGTTTAGTGTGAAACTTGCAGAACTATGGAAACAGTACAGAAGACAACAGCATTTCCCAATATAATGAGGTACTCACTTGGTGATAGATGTAAAAAAAAAAGCCCTAAGCATATAATGATATATAGACTTCTTTTAAAATTACTTAGAAAGAATAGCAAATTCATGGAAGTATGCTAGATGACGACAAATGGCAAAAACAAAAGTTTATCTAAAAAAGGTAAAATTATCATTAATTTGAAAGACATAACAGTAACATGACTATCTCTATTCAAAGGTGTTGATTCTTTTGACTTTCATGGGAAAAAGATCATAGTATAAAATTTGATCAGCGAGCATACTGCTTTGAGTAACATCTGATCGACCAAAAAAACCAAGCCTGCCTGAAAAAAATGCTGATTTAAAATAAAGGTTTTAAGATTAAAAAATACTTTAAAAGATGCATCAAGATTTACCCTGATATAATAATTAAATTGTTATTTTGCTTGGCTAAATATTGTTCTTTTTTAATAGCCAAGCTGCAGCATCAAACCTGAAGAGCTTTGTAGACGAAATGTAGTTTATATACACCTAAGTCAACAAGATTTCTGCCTGGGCAAAACTCTGAAAATTCTCATTTGTATTTTTGATATAGCTTTGCCACTAAAAGGTCACCATCTTTTAACAATTAGTTCATCATTAACAATAATTAATATCTGGCATTATTACAGAGATTGATATGTTTTATAGCATTTATGATATTAAATACATAACTATGAAGCTTGCTGCTTATGCTGGTTCAGTTCCTGAAAAGCTCAAACAGATCTATTGAAAGCAAGAGGACATAAGACTCACTTAGAGGAACGTAACCCAAATTAATTCACTTGTGAAAAAATGTAAGTTTTATCTAAATAGCATATGACACAATCTTTTTTCCAACTAATTATGTGATCTAGCATATTATTAATATACACATACAAGACTATTTCTATTAAACCCTATGATCATCACTGAATTCCTGATACAGTTCCTAGAAGACAAAAAACCCATTCTGTTTTATTTCTATAGATAGACTGAGACTAAAGAATTTGAGGACTGAGTCTCAATTCACATATGTCCAGTATCTATCAGAGATGAAAACTAAATTTGGTGAGCTAGCAGGACAGACAATGAAATCCCACCTTCCCTTCACTTTGTCAAGACCTTTATCTGTAGAAAAATGTGAATTAAAAGAAAGCATAACGGACCCACTTCTGTTACTCCCTACGTAGCATATTCCCTAAATAGAAGATCTGGGCACAGAAAGGCTGCAGCGTCAAGGCTTATTAGTTCCTCTGTAGAACAAGTTTTTGAAACAGTCTTCTCAAAACAAACAAGAGAAAAGTCAGTAGGGGAAAGAAATATAGGTGGAATCAGCCATATAAAAAGACTTCTATTACAGTTTGCAGGAAAGGTTTCATCCTTGGGAAAATATGATCCAGGCAATGCTGCCAAGGTCAGAGAGACCTACAGGATAGAAACATGCTGAGTGAGTTTCTTATGAAGGTTGCGGCTCTCCCAGGAGGCAGTCTTTCCTTATACACCTAGTTTTCCATGAGTTGAAAACTCCTTTCCATATATTCACACACTGGAAAACATTCCATTTGGGAAAATACAAGCTCCAGTCTCTCAGAACATTCCAACTGGTAACAATTAAAGATGATTTTTTTCAGTTGAAAAGAATTCTTCATTTGAAACACTTAAACTGTTAAAAACTTAAAGGGTAAACCAGGAAAAATTATTGGACACAACCCAGCTTGCAAGTCATTCAGTGGCCTCCCCCCAAGAATAAAACCACTAAACTAAAATTAAATAAACAATAATAAAATGGATAACAATGCCGTGAGTGTTTTATTACAGAATTCCTGGTATTTTTTTACTTCCAACTTTCCTATCCTATTTAGAAGTTTTCAATGCTTTATCACCATTCAGAACATGTAAAGTTGCTTGGGTCAAGTCACGTTCAAGCACAGAAGTGTGTGAATACTGGTAGTCCTCGCTGGTTTTGGAAGAATTTACTCAAACCCCAATGGTTTGCAGGATGGAGGATTCAGATTGTTGCCATCCTTGGAAAACACTTATCTGGCAATTCTGGGCAAGCCCAATGCACATGTTTTATTAGGATAATACAACAAGCATCACTAGTATCTGAAACAATGTAAACAGCTACATTTAGCAACCATTAGCATCTTTAAGTACACATTTCTTTTATCTTAAAAATGTATTTAAAATTAAATTTAAGAGAAAGAACATGTTCCTTTGGAACCTTCCCCCCCCATTAGTACACTTAGACACAAACTATTCTCATATTACAACTTGTATTCTTTGGGCCAGTTAACACAATCTGATGTTGATGAATTTATTCACTTGAAATCAGTTACGTGCTTCTCTTTGTTCCTGTAGTGAGGTCATAAATGTGATTATATAACATTACAGCTATAACCAAATTGTGAATTCATGACATTACAGCTATATCCATGGCAAACAGCTGAAGTTACAAACAAAAACCCTATAGTTACACTGCAAGGTGAAGCAAGGCTGGAAAAACAGCACTCCTAAAGATACAAGAGGAGTACAAAAAGCTTTGACTACATTCAGCATGGTGGGTTTTTTCCTATTTCTGCTTCTTAACTACGTGAGCATAACTACGAACGTGGCATGGCAAAGGATCTTTCTGTTGCTGACTTCAGCCTTTTTCTTGTTTCCAATATTTATAAGAAACCTCATTCTCAATACTTCACCCTGCCTGACAGCCTTAATTTTTATATTAGATGTTCAATACTACTTAGGATTTGATGAGAAGTTGTTTGTGAATGTTGGCTTAACTTAAGGGCCTTTCACAACAGTTTGTTAGTTGTCTAAAGATTCCCACCCCCACCCCACCCTGGTCTGCAAGACAAATTTCTTTTGGTCAAATCTGTCGTCAGTCACCTTTGGAGACCATTCTCTCCCCCTGCTCCAAAATACTCCCTAGCGCACATACCTTCAGAAGACTCCTCCTTTTTACTTCCTTTATCTTAGCTATGCTTTCCCTGCCCGGAAAATGCTATTTCCTATGACTATAACCATTAAGGGGCTGAAATTTTGGTGACTGAAGAAATGGTACAGTGCATGCCTTCCTATTTTAAAAATTGATACTACACATTGTAATGAACAAGTGATTATTCTTAAAGATAAATGACTAGATAATCCATGAAAACCTCTTAAAAGTGTATGCACTCTACACTACATGCCATTCAAGTAAGCCAGAGAGAATGACTTTTGTCTTCTGATTATAATACATATGGCACTAGGCATTATACAAGCGTAACAGTAAACAGGTGCCTGTGACAACAAAAAAACCCCAAACCACAAACCCCACACACATCCAAATGCCCCAGTGACATCCGTAAGCATGGGCATGCTTATGGGCATTCTCCTTGATTTTCTTCATATTCCAATTGAAAAATAAGAAGCAAATAATCCACTTCGGATTGTGCACACGAGCACAAAACCCTAGTGTTTCAAAGTAGCTAAGAGTTTATTAAGCGATTTTCAAATAAAATCACGTACTTCATCAATATGTGCTAAGGGCTCCTAAGTCTTACATAAGTAAAAAATACTTCATAGACAGGTAGGTTTTCAAGTTATTATATAAAACTACTACTACTGAGCAGCCCAACTCTTACTCTATTTTGAAGAACAGAACTACAGTTTGGCCCTCTGAGAATCAGCTCTGTTTCACCCTGCTACCATCCTCCTACTCCTGAAGCCACACGGCCTGTGCTCGGGAAGACAGCACACAGCTTCTCCTCGTCCTCATTCATCTTCTCCCTTCAGACCCAGACCTGGAAAAACTCCACCTTTTTCTCCACACCACACTGGCAAAGCTACCCCACTAGAACTGGCTTTGTGGTAGCAGTGAATCCCTGACAATATTAATGCTTCCTTCCAAAAATTACTGACTATGTGATGGCAGTGGTTACGTTTGCTTTATGAGAAGCAGTTAGTACAATGATCAAGATTTTCAAAACAAAATAATTTCAGATCTTTCTTACCGACTTGTTGTTTGAAAGCATGAATGTAAACCAACTAGGAATGGGTTACTGGATGCCTGTTCAAACACATGTTTCTCTGTCTGTACCCAATCAATATCCTGAAATAGAGTAATTGAACAATCAGAACTCCTGCTGGATAACCACCATGGGTATTCCCAGAAAAGAAATTGTGAACATCTATGCTCCCTTACATATACCGTCATTGTTACATATGTTCTTCAGAAAGACAAAACCCCCTAAAATCTGGAGGAAGTTATAAAACATTTTAATTCAATTACATATTCAGAAGTTTCTTAACCATTTAGAAAGGTCTGCACAAAATTTAAGCCATTTAAAAATATCGTACATCTGCAATATTTGATATACTGCTCATAGAAATAAATTCAGTTATCTTAGATAAATGATCCTAAGGCTGAAGCAACTCATGCCAGTAACACAAGCAATGTGCATCTCCAGTTTTTAAAAGGTTCAAATAAACTGAACTTCGTTTTCTCATCTGAAATTCAAAATTAATTCAATGAAGCTACAAAAACCTGATTCATTTGTCCATCCAAAATCATTCTTAAAAGTATCACAGACTACCTTTAATATTTCAACAGGGAGAAGTCCTGAATACCCAGTGTAATACCATAAAATAAAAACCTACCAAAATTTGAATACTAGCATAGCACTGCAAAATTCAGATCTGTAATAACAAAGTATTTAATCATTTTTCATAGAACCATACAAAATGTAAACCTTATGGACAACTGGTTTTCACAGTAGATATTCACTCTTCATGCAATACACCGATCATGTCCCACCCTGCAAACACTCAGTACCCTGCCAACAAACCTGAAATGTAATTGTTCTAAAAATTCTCCATTTCCAACAGGTACTTCCAGCTTTCCAACCAATCCGGAGACAACAAAGACAGACACTGAGAAACCAGGNTGTAGGTTTTCAAGTTATTATATAAAACTACTACTACTGAGCAGCCCAACTCTTACTCTATTTTGAAGAACAGAACTACAGTTTGGCCCTCTGAGAATCAGCTCTGTTTCACCCTGCTACCATCCTCCTACTCCTGAAGCCACACGGCCTGTGCTCGGGTAGACAGCACACAGCTCCTCCTCGTCCTCATTCATCTTCTCCCTTCAGACCCAGACCTGGAAAAACTCCACCTTTTTCTCCACACCACACTGGCAAATCTACCCCACTAGAACTGGCTTTGTGGTAGCAGTGAATCCCTGACAATATTAATGCTTCCTTCCAAAAATTACTGACTATGTGATGGCAGTGGTTACGTTTGCTTTATGAGAAGCAGTTAGTACAATGATCAAGATTTTCAAAACAAAATAATTTCAGATCTTTCTTACCGACTTGTTGTTTGAAAGCATGAATGTAAACCAACTAGGAATGGGTTACTGGATGCCTGTTCAAACACATGTTTCTCTGTCTGTACCCAATCAATATCCTGAAATAGAGTAATTGAACAATCAGAACTCCTGCTGGATAACCACCATGGGTATTCCCAGAAAAGAAATTGTGAACATCTATGCTCCCTTACATATACCGTCATTGTTACATATGTTCTTCAGAAAGACAAAACCCCCTAAAATCTGGAGGAAGTTATAAAACATTTTAATTCAATTACATATTCAGAAGTTTCTTAACCATTTAGAAAGGTCTGCACAAAATTTAAGCCATTTAAAAATATCGTACATCTGCAATATTTGATATACTGCTCATAGAAATAAATTCAGTTATCTTAGATAAATGATCCTAAGGCTGAAGCAACTCATGCCAGTAACACAAGCAATGTGCATCTCCAGTTTTTAAAAGGTTCAAATAAACTGAACTTCGTTTTCTCATCTGAAATTCAAAATTAATTCAATGAAGCTACAAAAACCTGATTCATTTGTCCATCCAAAATCATTCTTAAAAGTATCACAGACTACCTTTAATATTTCAACAGGGAGAAGTCCTGAATACCCAGTGTAATACCATAAAATAAAAACCTACCAAAATTTGAATACTAGCATAGCACTGCAAAATTCAGATCTGTAATAACAAAGTATTTAATCATTTTTCATAGAACCATACAAAATGTAAACCTTATGGACAACTGGTTTTCACAGTAGATATTCACTCTTCATGCAATACACCGATCATGTCCCACCCTGCAAACACTCAGTACCCTGCCAACAAACCTGAAATGTAATTGTTCTAAAAATTCTCCATTTCCAACAGGTACTTCCAGCTTTCCAACCAATCCGGAGACAACAAAGACAGACACTGAGAAACCAGGCCTCCCTGTCAAGGATAGTTAGTGAAACTAAAGTCTCAAAGGAAATCAAGAAACATCACCATCAAATTAAATAAATCCATAAGGTTTTGTGTTCAGACACTCCTGAAGATAGAACACCTTGGAAGGGTAAACCTGGGTCCAACCCTGAGCCAAAAATCCAGTTTGGAATAAAACAATAAACACATCCATTTCTTCTTGGTTTTACTGAACGAGCTTCTCTTTAAGAGCCTTTAAACAAACCCCTTTGTTATTGCACTTGTGTACTAGTACATTAGTATTATACTAGTGCACTCCTGTTAACAAGAATAAGCTTAGAAAAATTTAATAGCAGAAGCCCAGGTATTCCATTTACTTCAATCTCATTTAGAAAAGAACCTTTACTTCTCTCCAATATCAACCACTACCTGGAAAGCACTAGCTGATTTAAACATATTGATACTTGCTATGCAATTGATTTTCTTTCTCCATGGAACACTTACAAGGTGAAATTTCCATTACTTGCAATATCTCATGCGTTCACAGAATTCAGTGACTTTCCTATCAATTCCCAGAATTTCATTATACAGCCTATCTTATAGAAAAGAAAAACCAATTAGCTCAATCTTCTATGTAATTATCTATGAGACACACTATTCAAGGAAGACTTTCCTCATCTACCTCTGATTCTCAAGAACAACTGCCTAACTCATTCTTTAGCTTCTACCTTCTTGGAACACCATGTTAGAAAGGAAACAGTAAATTAACCACACAACAGTCTAATCTTTGGTGTTTCTTTTTATGACCAAATAGATGAACAAGCCAAAGTGTTTTAGAAGAACTTTACAACTTTACTCTCCTAACCCCAGCCTGTAGAATAATGACAAAAATGGCAGCCAGAGAAACCGATTGAAACTACCAACACAAATAGTACTTAAACCAATGTGTTTTGGTTTTCTCCCCCCCAACATCCTACTTTCAAGAAATCCAGACTTCCTAACAGCATAAAATTAATACAACATCATCAGCTTAAAAATTGCATTCCATTTGAAAAATTCACTTTGTATTGTAAGAACAGCTATATAAGAAACTCCCTTTGAGGTGAGAGCGATTGTCCATCTCTTATCTTATTAAGAGTTCGGGATTCCACCCACAAGGATGACACAGTACTACTTTACTCTTCAAATATTTAATAGTGTCATACTTTATGCACCCCATCCTACACACTGCCGCTCCTGCCTAAGCATGTCACGCCGCAGCGTTCCAACGAAGCTGGTAGCCTGACAACACTTGCTGTCGTGCTGTCGGGTCTCTCAGCTGTTTTATCAGGGCTGGGGTCTGACCACATGCATTCCAGTTACCCCATTCCCTGTTCCGTTACTTAACATGGCAGGTTCCAGTCTAATGGCATTGCAGGTGGTTCAAATCTCCCTTCCTTGCTTGCTGTGAGTCGTTCATCACATTTACAAAAAAAAATAGAATGGATATAAAATCTGCACCTTTCAAGAAATGTGAATACTATAGGAAAAAGATGGAGGGTTGGG
>JAKFQP010000349.1:553180-603959 GCA_023375905.1 Nycticorax nycticorax | reverse complement strand
AAACACGTTGTAAAAAGATATTCCAGAGTACTGTGTCACTTACACATAAGCTCTATAATCATAACTGTAAGAACACAGTTTCAGCTCCTATTTTGAAATACAGACAGTACTTTGCACCTATATTCATATGCCTTGGAAAATATCTTTGTTTTCTTTCAAAATTAAGTGCCTAAGTTCCTCCCTTTTTATATTATCACTTTCAGATTAGCACATCCAATATGGAGTATTTTTCATGTGCAGTCTAATGTAAGTTAGAACATAGGTTCTGTAATAATTGTTACTGTTATTAAAATAAGGGACATTTCTCTCAGATTTAATTTTGGTGCTTCACGCAGACAGTTGATGACAGATGAGTTCAAAAGTCAGTAAAACTTCTATTACAGAAATGTCTAAAACCTTGCTGTTTTCTTAGTTGAATGTTTTTTGTTAAAGCATACTAAGTTTTTACAATGTATAACGGAATGCAATTAACACAGACTTTTACCTCATCATCATGGACCAATTCTTTTTTCACTACTTTCATAGCATAAATTTGATCATTCTTTTTTAACCGAACTAAAAGAACTTTGGCGTAACTTCCACGTCCAATAACTCTGATTAAATCAAAGTCCTGTAGTCCAAGCCCCTGAGAAATCTTAATTCCATCCATTCCATCAATGACTGGTTTGATATCCTGTATAAAAAGAAACAGATGCTAGAAACAGAAGACATTTTCATAACAAGTAACTGATAAGCAAAGAGGTCTTCAACCACTGGACAGAATTTGCTGAGTTTGCTTGCCATCGTCACTGGCACACAGATCTGAATGGCTGAGTGTAACACGTTTGTTTAGAAATGTTTGGTTGGTATTGGTTTTGCTCTCGCTAAAAGTTATTGTGTTATACAAGGCAGTAGTTCGTTCAATGAAACATTTAATATTCCCTTCTGGAAAACAGAAGGCAATGCCTTGAGAAAGGAAATTTTATTCAAATTCTTGAACTGCAGGCCATATAGAATTATCCTTTGCACTAACTGAAGAGCATCTTTCACATTCTGACAGGTATGGTAGTACAAATTAATAATGGCTGTCTAAAAAGAGGACAGATAAGGAAACAGTGACTTGCTAATGAATATACCTGTCTTGGTTTCAGTTTAGGCACCAGCTGTCTGTATCAAGTTCATTACAGTTTTAATGAAAATGAAGACTTTTAACGTGTGCCTGGGAACATAGAGGAGCAACATGCCAGCTTCTCAAACGTGAGAATTTGCAGGAAATACTCCACTACAAAGATTTTTATTTTAAAATTCATTATTTAAACAGATAAATTTTATTTTGACTGTTTGCTGGAATTAGATGTAAACATGTGAGACTGAAGATCAAGCACCTGAACTAGACAAGTGCAGCATGTACTTTGACATTTCATGTTTTACCAATATATACAATGCTTTGACATACTTTGTAGCCTATTTTTATCTGACCTCATACTACTGTACTTGTAGACAGATCAGCATTCTGCTGAACTATGGACAGTATTTATATAAAGAATCTTGATCTAGGATTGACTGCTATTAGAAGAGATTGCTCAGCTTAAAGATTGTAGTTAAAGCTCACAGAAAGCCACTTCCTCTCTGTAGGATACCTTAAATTAAATTTTAGTCCAGCTCAAAAGCAAGGTGGGAAAATCAGAGTAGCATAATTCAGGACAGTTGAGCAAACAGCACCTACCAAAATTTAAACACAAACAGTATCTACCTGAACACTAACCACAGCAGAAGTCAGCAATTCTAGATAGCAATTAAAATTCTCTGACCTGTTTTAAATGTATACCCTTCCATCTCTGAATTTGAGATAAAATCTAAAGACATGTGACCGAAAATAAGACAGTCACTTACCCAAGAGCAGGAACTACTCAAGTGTGAAATAACGGTAGTGACAAGTATTGTAGTGGAGGTAGAGGAAAAAAAAAGGTGCACGCTTGTTAGAAGTGGGTTAACAAACTAACTGCTAGCGTTCTGCAGAGTGCATCCTATTCATTAAATATGCCAGAAGCATTTGTAAAAGAAAAGTCTTGAAGCGCTTTAGAATTAAAGCATATTAGAATTTTTCAAACTGCTTTAAGGGAATAACATTCTTGGGATGCAGAGATTGTGTCAGACAATCTACAAAAGAGCTGAAAAACAGAGTTTAAGTGTATGTTATTCTACTTGTATTTCCACAGGAGCTGTCTATAAATTATAGGTGGTACTTATATGAAACATCTGAGGGCTTGATAGTTAATGTATTATCGGACTGAACCAACTTTCATAATGATAGCCTGTAGAAGTAGCCTGAGGGTGATAAAGGGTGTACATCCATTAGAGAGAGCAGACAAGACAATGTCAAAGCCACCATTTGTTGCAAGGACCGATAAAGTCAAACCCTCTGTTAAATCACTGTTGTTCCAACATGAATGGAAGAGAGAAAAAAAAAGTCTCTCTCACATCAAGACTGGGATAACAAGGGCTGTATACAGAAGAAATCTGAAAAATCCAACAAAAATGCTTTAAAAAAAATCTATTTTCAGAAAGAAAACAGACTTTTAAAAAGTGGCAGAAAAAAGTAGGACAAATAATTAGCTATTTTATGACAAGTTGTTATGATTAAAAGTCTGTAAGTGTGAATTACAAAAGTATTTTTAAAGCATACCTCAGAGTCATCTTTAATGTCATGTTTCCTGTTCGAAGAAATGTAGGGAACTGGAAAAGAAATCAAACAAGTAGTGTGGTTATTAAGGCCCTCATTAGAAATAATTTTAAAAATTGATCAATGGAAAGTTGATTTAGTAGCTGAGGGTCAGCAGTTTGCTTTAATTACTACGGGACAGTTGATCAAGTTTTTCCACTTTATTCTTGTAATCCTGACAGCAGATCCTAAGGGCACTGCAGAAACAACCAACTCTGAGACATAAGAAATTGATCAATGAACCTTTGAGCTCATAATAGTTTCTGACAAAAGCCAGAGTAATTTTGGAGAATGGGTATGATAAATGGGCCCTTAAAACAAGACAGGCTAAAACACCAAAAAATATTAACCTAGAAGGAGTACTCCAAATGGCACAAAATTAAGAAATACTTAAAGTCTGAGGGTGCAGTTAGATTAGCATTATAGCCTGGATCTGAAGTGCAGGGGTTTTTTTTTTTGTTTTAAAAAGTAAATCTACTGTTGCCAATCACTCCGTGCTTAAGTTCACATTCTGGAATGGTTTCAGAGCATATGAATTTAGGATGAAACCTGACGAAACTATATGCTTCAGAAGTACGTTTACTGTAACTGAGTCCCTAATGAGCATTTACTCCACGGGACTGAACCAGAACTAATCCAAAGTAAGTTTTAAAAAAAAAAAAGCCAAACAGGTAGCAGTGGAAACTGGGCCTCCAAGTGGGGCAACACATTAATTCCAACTTAACAAGAAAGTACTCACTTCCATCAGTTTCTTCTGAAGGGAGGTCAACTTCATCATTTTTATCATCTAACTGAGGTTCCTGGGAAGGCATGACCGAATCCTTGCAAAATACATAAGTTATATAGGAAAACAACATTGGTTTATGCAGTCCCTTTTTAAGTGAGTATGCCTTGCCATACAACTACAATACACAATTTGTATCTTCCTGAATGAAAACTGGATTTTGTAGAAAGTATTTCCAAATATTAATATTTTGTAATGCATTGTAAAAGCAGCCTATGAAAAGTCTAAACACTGTATCAACTGTTCTCTGCAACTACAACAGATGTTTAGATGTCTTCTAGAAATAAGATTAGTACATTTTATTGCAAAGTTCAAACTTTAATTCTATTTAAGACTTCTGAGTCTGTTTCACACAGAACTGCAAAGTAAACACTTCAGCATGTTACACTCTCAATTTAGAGCACTGGCATATTCCTTTCCTATTTAAAAAAGCATGAATTGTTACTCATTATGCAAGGGTATCGCATAAATCAGGAAAGATCACAATACCAAATAGTTTTATAGTACATTTAGACCCTGGTCTCATTTACAACTCATAGTGAGACATGTAGGATTATTCTAGTAGGTATAGCAACATGCACAAATAAATTGGCAAAAAATCTAGTAATGTCAAGGCAAGTCATATGCAATATCGATAAAGAAAACTACTGGTTTAAGTTTTGAGTTAGAGACAACACGATGCAACAACCAGTGAGATACTGATTATAGTCTGCGATGAGTATGGGGAAAGGCTAAAATTCAGGGATACAGATTAACGTTTAAAGTCTAGGAAAGACATTGGAGATGCACTGGAATATATGAGGGGAATGGATAAGACAGGAACAGGCAGAAACTGGGATGGCCAGAACATGAAAGCAACAAGCCTTTTTGCAAGCAGTAGTGCGAAAACCACACTAGCACCTTAGTCCTTAAAACACTCCCATAGGCTAAGAGGAACAAACGCCAAGATTGTCAATGGTAACTCGTTATCCATCTGTGAAATACAACAGGTCTGCTGGAGAAGTCAAACTCAAGCTTGCTCACACTTAAGTCATACCACAAGTTTCCTCACTTTGTGTCTACTGCTCACAATCCAAAGGCTTGTCCTCCATAACTATTTCAGAAACTGAAAACCAAATACCACCAAGTATTATAAATCTACAACCATGCACAGCATTTAATTACTTTGAAATCGTATCTAGAAACAGCATAGGACACAATGAAACATCTTAGCTTTATAAGGAATGCAAACTTACCATATGCCTTTTGCAGGTCAGTGGAACAAGTATATGACAACGTTTATGGACCAACAACTTGCAGTTGATACACTTGTAGCCTTGCCTTCCGAGACCCCATATCCTTTCACTGCACTGGCCACAATACGCTCTCTAAAAATCAGAATGCATATTATCAATTGGTGATTAGTTCTCTAGCAGCAAGAATCCACGCTACAAGACGCCATCCTAACCACCTCCTGATAGATGTTCAATAATAATTCTTTTAGAATATTCAGGATTTCCCTAATAACTGAAGGTTACACTTCATACTTAGAATTCAGCTAAATGCAGTCCTTTTTTAATGAACGTTAAGAAAACAAATATCTCAAGCATATGGAATACATTACAGCCTAACATGAGCAAATCATTCTTCAAGAATAAGTATATTTTGAATTTCAGATTCTGACAGAGGTTACCCAAACAAAACTGACAGGAATTTGTACTACACAATTATGCATAAATAGCACCCAAACCGACTGCTTTGGAAAGCACTGGCACAAAATGTTACGAAAGACAAGAGAAAGCATGAAGAATGTTCTATATCTGCACCTATATACTTTAACAGTGGTAGAACATCAGTAGAAACTTTGCATAATTTAAAACTCGTCTACCGAGTCTGATGTAAAACCTGTGTATTTTGCACCATTTAATATCAAAAATATATGGCCTTTTTTATACATGCAACAAAATGGCATCTGAATAAATTAAATCAAAATGAGGACAAATTAAGCCAGACATTCTACTGCTGACTTCAACAGGGCAGGTCTTTAAATAATTTTTCCAGTGTATGTGTGCTGCGGTCATTTTATCCGCTTTACCCAAAGTGCCAAATAGCAATCTGAGATTCCTGCAGGCCAAGAAGTCACCGAGTCTCAGTTATCCCTCTACACAGAGCACAGGTTACCAACGGGAAGACTTAGTTACTATTCCCTATCTCCAAATCTTCTCCAGTAATTACTGTAACAGGCTAACATTGCCTGTCATTCTGCAAGCTGCACATGAAGTCCTGTGCCCATTTCAGGCGTAGACGGAACTCTGCAACTGTCCCAAAGCCACAAAACAGTGAAAGTCTGTTCCTCCCAGCAAACTGCAAGTTAGAGTGCGGTTATTCAGATCCTCAGACTAATGAATCACACATGGTGTCCTGCCCAAAAGCGTTAAGCTACTATAAATCCTTACCAGTAGTAATAGAAAAAAAAATTTAAAAAGAAATAATGATCAAAGAATGGATCATTTTAAAAAAAAATCTTCTGTATTGCCCTTCTTATATTTTGATAGTTGTAGAAAACAAACTTAACTACATCCCATTCATCTGTACAGCCAGTCCTCCTTGATCAGGAGAAACCTAAACTGCATTGCCCAGGAAAAAAAACCAAAAAACATACTGCCTAATAAGAGAGGAAGCCTTGGACATCTATAGCCACTTCTTTCAAAATTCCTGGTCCATCAGACTTCCTTCAGTATTCTTGTATAGGTTTGGCAGCAGTAATATTAAGACTAAAGAAAATGTCTTAGGCCCTAGAAATGACATACAAGAAAATAATCTCATTTACTTCAGTCAGATGCAGGGAAGCAAGAAATAAAAAAAAAAGGATGTAGAGGCAGCTATCACATTCCTTCAGTAACACAGGTATCCCTCTCACACCTCTCCAAAACACATGCAAACACAGCAATAACAAAGAGTTAACCTTTACATTATGTTCAACAAGATTAAAGTTTAGATTCTTGCATGTGTTCGTTTACCTGAATTATCTGAGAAAGTTTTAAGAGGTTGTTTTGAAAAATGAATGAATTCATAAGGTAATACGCCAGTCTTAAAAATTCAGTCAACACTAAAATTTGGTGTCTAATCCAGTAATACATATATGGCCATAATTTATTATAATACATACATTTTAATGTCGCATTTTATAGTTCGTATCAGTTTTATTACTAACTTCAGTTGTGTTCTGGCTTTATACAATTTCATTTGTATACAGGCAGTTACAGCAAAGTAGTCTTGTTTAGGACTGTTGACAAATGGGCATGCTAATGAGGTTTCAAAATCTTTATGTGTATATTCACTATCTGCCTATTTTTAATTAAAACATCATTATCTAATAACCCATAATGTTTTAATGGGGCAGGTATGCATTCACAACGTTTCAAAGAAATGTTTTTACTATGTAGCAAATAAGCACAAACAAGTACACATTTCGTACTATAAATTAAAAAAATTGAGTTTGTATACCACATTATATAAATACGTATTAGAATTCAGATATCTGAAATATTTTTCACATATCTAGTGATAAGATACTAAGTTTTGAGGGGCTCTTCCTTCTTTCAATGAAATTTTGGGGTGGGGAGCATTAGGGGAAAAATGCTAATTTCATTTAAAAAAAGTTACTGCTCAATCAAAAAGTTAACTCACCTCACTTTACTCATTTTTGTATGGAATTCCCAGAAGCGTATACTACGCTTTTATATATTCTGCAATACTTAGGCATAATGGGATAAGTGAAGGAGGTGTCTCAGCCTTAAAGCTACATTCACTTGCTTATGTGGATTAAGTCAGATTCTCAACGCAGTTGTATTTTAGCTCAATGAACCAGATTTTTTTTTCGTAATTAGATTATGTAATACCTCAGCCTCAAAAGAGTTAAAGCTAATATCAAGAGCTCTAATCTTTAAGAATGACAAACAGTACTGAAGGTAAAAGATTATGCTAACAAGCAATCAAAATCATGTAAGGAAGGGAGAGGAGAAAAGCTGCTCTAAGTATGCATCAGTTTAAACAGTCACAAAACTGTGTGGTTTTTAGACACTTTAAAAATAAATAATTTCCACCAATCATATATTATTAACTCCATCCCAGATTCAAAGACTTCCAAGTTTTTCTAATCGTTATGACCTGAATAACACTGCATAGACTGAGAAGTCACATGAATAAGCATCTTGCTTTTCCTTTCTTTTCAACACTCAAATACAGAAAAAGCACAGACCGAGAAAACAATTACCACAGAACATTACCAAACCCCAACATTTTATGCAACAGTACTCACTCTGTTAAAACGTTTGGCTTGAAACAAATGCCCATTCACTCGGTACAGCTTCCTCCATCTTCTGGCTCCACGTCGGTAGATTGATTCTAAGAAAGAAATTAAAAAGGTGTAAAGAAGCAGCATGGTAGCCCAGCAATACCAGACACACTACGTTAAGCAAGTTGTGACTTAAAACAAGCTTGCTTTTCTAAATATCAACGCACAGCTAAAATCCCTGCTGATTTTTTTTTTTTTTTTAAGGGCAGCCGTAAATGACAGCTTCTGCAGGATGTGCTTTCACCGCTGCCTCTCCCTTTTCTCTGTCCCTGTCTTTTCCTCACATGATCATAATCTTGTTACCGATTCTTGGCTGCTTGCTGTTCAAGCTCAGGTGAGAGGGACAGATAACTGTTAAAGAAACAGCTTCCTCTGGTAGAATTACAATGCTGATCTCACCACGTCACCTTCGTATGGAAACACATAAGGAAGTCTGGAGCTAATAATGCTTTAGATATGCAATAGTAAAGACATTACAAGTCAAGAGTTACATTATTTGACCTCATTTTTATCTTGCCATTAAACATTACCAAAACATTTCTTCCAGGAAGAACCGGGAAATGGTTCAAGTGCAGGTCTGCAATTATTTCTTATATATTCTAAAGAGAACAACAAGAAATTTAAGCCAGACTTTCCAAGAGGCCATACATGACGGTACGTACTCCAAATTACTTTTGTTGTTACTTGTCACATACATGTGTGCAATTTTTGTGGGACTGGTTCATTAGAAAATTTGATATTTAAGTGTTGAAAAATGTGTTGTGCAGCACTGGCCCTATTTAGAGCTGCCCACAGCTGGAACGGTGACACAGCCAACCCCTGCCACATAACCAGGATCACAAGCTTTCCACAGCGGGCAATACGAGCGGGTACTGGGTGGAGTGGTGAGTACAGGGGGAAAAGAGGGGGGCAAGTTAAGCAAAAAATTCAGTAGTGATGTTAAAACTGACAACATACTCCTGCTATCAAGAGGCTAAAAAGTAATTTTTAAAAAAGTCAGATTTGGCAAGATTTTCACTGCTGAAAAATTAGTTCTAATTATACCTATTAAGAAATTCAAATTTAGGAGTTCTCAAAGTTTACTGTAATATTTAAAGTTAACAAGCTTATTTTAGACAGTGAGACAAGTCTGGCACATCCCCTTAAACATTTCCAGGAAAAGTATTTTACAGTGTTTTTATGGGTATTATAATATCCTTTTACTTGAGAAATAAATGTGAGACTAGAGTAATTCTTATTGCAGTATCGTTATTTTAAAGCTATCTTCATATCACAATGCGTAAGATTTTCCAATCCAAAGTTTTAACTACATGCCTTTTTAAAAACAAATTATTTATACAAGTTATAATGCAACTTAACACAGTTGGCAGCTCGTACAAAATACATTTCATCTACTTCAAACAGAAAAATTAGTAAGCACTTTCATAGGGAATGGAGCACTAAACAGCAGAGGAGAACAGTAAAATACATGCTTACAATCTCTTGTGGATGGCTCCACACGTACTGTATTTGGTACCCAGGTACACTGCTGCCAACCAAAACTACTCAGTCCCCTAACAAGCGATTGTATTTGGTCAAGATAAAGTGATCCTTGCCTTGTCCCTGCCACCTTACCAGGGTCTGGGTCTGGTCTCATATTGCTTTATTTTCCTCTTTTAGCAAAGTTGCAACTTCTCTGTAAGCATATCAGTCAGGAAGCTGAAGGGAGAGGGGGGTGTTGGGGTTTTTTGTTTGCTTTTTAAATTGAGAGCCCAGTATTATGTGAGCTCCTAAAGCTGTCCTTTAATCAGTCCAATGTAAGCAAAACAACCAAGATTATGTGTAGAAAGATGTTAACTAAAATGCCCCAGACAATGCAGCAAAGAACATTTAAAATAGAAAATAGACTTGATTGATAAACATTGCTACATTCTGACAAGGTATTAAACTGTAAATTTGTAATCCTCAGAAGTTAATACAAAAACATCTTAAATTTTAATCTTCAATGTTTCTATCTTTCAAGTTTTAAACAGGTAAGTTTTAAATATCCACACCTTCATGATGAAGTTTTTTTTTTTTAAACAAAAACCCAAACATTTTCACAGTCAAAAAATAAAGCAAGTAGTAAATAGTTTCTTTGTTGAAAAATTGTTTTAACTTAATATTGAGCAAGCCAAAGTCACAGGCAACTGACAACACGTGAACACCGACTGCAATACTGGCTCCGACTTCAGATACTTTCTCTTTGTCCTGCAAAAACAAGGCCCATACAAGTATTGAAGTTTCTGGGACTCCACAAATCTACAGTGCCAAATCCACAAACGTTCATATGTTCCTCTATTTGCATGTACAAATGTTTACTTTGCAAGCATTTGAAACAGACATCGCACTATTAAATGAATTGTTAATTTGGAAAAAAACCCCACAACTTCTCAAAGAAGCTAAAAGACTGCATGCCATAGAAGCGGCAAAGATAAAGGTGCTAGAACAGAGGTGTATCGTTTTGTGTGTCTGACTCAAATAGCCCTTCAAAAATCTGCCAAATATAAACTTTAAAGCAAACAAAAAAGCCCTACTTTTCCTAAACGCAAAGAGAATTTAAATGAAAACCTAGTAAAACTATTGCAAAGTTTTCTGCCTAAAAATATGCTTAAACACAAACTTCAATGAAAAACTGTTCCACATTTGTAGGGTAACTTTTCACCAAGAAGAAAAAAACTTCACAAGGATTTTTTCCAAAATAACTAATTGATTCATTAGACAAAGCACCATATGGAGGCAACCTAATGCATCTGTCTTCTGAATATTAGCTTATCACTGACATGAGGAATATGAAGTGAATGGCAAGTTAGCGAGCAGCTTGTGCTGATGAAGTCTGCAAATAAAGGAGCAAGTCACTTCCCTAATTAATGATAAATATTAAATCAAAGTCGGGGTTTAGATCATAAACTTGCAATGCAACAGTCTAACAAAAACTGAACTTAATATTTAGATTTAAAAAGTAGGAACCCCTACAATTTACGGCTATGACTGCCACTGACCCAGCATAGGGTCTAAGGGAAATCAAATCCTATTCCCTGTCTCTAAAAAGGGCCAAGATAAAAAAAATAAATGAGAAAACAGCCATCATTAAAGTATATACCTTTATATCACAAGTTCTATTATAATACAGTAAGATTAGATTTATATGATAGAACAATATGTTCTTAGTTTTATCAATAATAGTATTTGTATTTCTAGTCCACATTCAGTCAGCAGCATAAAGCCTATTTGGAGTCCAGTGACTACCAGTGTACCCAGGGGACGACACTGGCTCCAACCCTGTTCATTCCTGGTGATCCAGATGGGGCAGAGCATCCCCTCAGCAAGAATGCTGACAAGCAGCTGATATACCACATGCTTGTGCTGCTGGAGAGACCTCAACTCCTGAAGAACTGAGCCAGCAGGACCCTCATGAAGTTCAAAGGGAAGTGCAACATCCTGCACCCAGGGAGGAATAACCTCAAGCACCAGTATATGCTAGGGGCCAACCAGCTGGAAAACAGCTTTGAAGAAAAGAACCTGGTTGGTGGTCCTGGTGGGAACGAAGTTGAACACGAGCCAGAAATGCATCCTTGTGGCAAAGGTGGCTAAAAGGGTCCTGGGCTGCATTAGGAAGAACATTGCCAGCAGGTCAGCGGAAATGATCCTCCCCCTCTACTCAGCACTGGCGAGGCCACATCTGGAGTACTGAGTCCAGCTCAGGGCTCCCCAGTACAAGAAAGATACGGAGCTACTGGAGAGTCTCCAGAGAAGGGCCACAAAGGTGATTTTAAGGGCCTGGAGCATCTCTCATATGATGAGAGGCTGAGAGAGCTGGAACTGTTGACTCTAGAGAAGACAAGGCTCAGAGACATCTCATCAATGCCTACAAATACCTGACAGAAGGTATAATTTGGACCAAGTCAGACTGTTTTCAGTGGTGCCCAGTGACAGGACCAGAGGCAACGGGCACAAACTGAAACAGGAGATTTCATCTGAACATCAGGAAGCTTCTTCCCAGCAAGGGTGACTGAGCACTGAACAGGCTGCCCAGAGAGGGTGTAGAGATGGTCAAAAGCTATCTGGACATGATCTGGGGCAACCTGTTTAGAATAACCCACAGAACTGGACTAAAATGTATATTCCATGTATCTAGTAGTACACTCATGAAAGACAACAGCCTCCCTAAAAATTCACTTAATATAGTGGCAGACTATAAAAAGGAGTTTGTGTTTCTACAATCATTATTCTGAAGCATTATCAGCTTCAAAAATCCTAACTAAAGCTATACTAAATCAAAGACACAGTCTTGAACAACTAAACAGATTCTTGAAAGAGCAGTAAGTATCTAACTTGAAATAAGAAACAATGGATTGTCAGTGTTTGTGAGATGTGTGAACAAAGCTCTAATCTTAGTATGCATTTCACCCCTACACTTCATATGGGAAAAGGATACTTTTGAAACTTAAAAATGTTTTGTTATGTGTTTCTAGGACACTTTAGAATAAAACAAGTAAGGGATTCCGTGGTTCTTGATAACCAAGAACTAAACCAAGTTTACAGACATGACTGACCCCAGCCACCTAGAGAAAGGAATGCCATGATAAAAGCATGAGTAATTACTGTGTTTAATGAAAAGGCCATTTTTTCCATTTATTTTACAGTACACATCAGTTAACTCATTAAGGACTCCAAGTTAGCTGCTTGAAGGCTGAAGGAGATATCATACCTTTAATTAAACAAAGTAATCTTTCCTCAAGTTAAGATTACAAGGGAAATATAAATACTCAAACTGAATGCCTGAAACAAAATTAACCAGCTGTCCCTATGTAAAAAGCAGTATGAAACAACTGGCTGTTGCTGTTGTGCAATTCTTCCCCGTCGTCAAGCTGTGCCACTACATCACCAACAGTAATGCACAGCAAACCTTGTAAATATATTTAATACTGTTTTTTCAAAGACATTCCCTAGTGGTGTTGTTTTTTCATCTTCTAAAAAAATATTGTAGAAAAAACTTAAGGAAAAAATGAAATATACAAAAAAGTTAATTGTGGACATAAATGGATGAGCAATTTGTCAATTCAGTGTTCATTCCAAATTAACTCACCCACCCCAAGTCAATAATGACCTCCTCAGAACTCAGCAGAAAGGATGTGAACCTTGCCTTTGAGAAGGTAACTTGGTATAGCTGGGAAAAACAGAAGGCACAATTATTTTTCAGATTACAAGGTTCTTTCCCAGCACCGGTAAAGAGAAACAATTTAAGAGACAGGCCCAACCTGCCCCAAAGGCCAAAATATTATTTTTCCACCTGAAAGTTTAGAAATGCTTGTATTTTCCAGAACATGTAAGAGAATTCATCAGTTGTCTGAAAAGTGTGGTTCACACCAATGAATGGCAGTAGGATGGCCACAAAAAAATTATTTCCTCTGCATTTGGGTTTACAAATGCAGTTCTGAAGTCTGCTTTTATGTGATCAAACTATAATGAAAGTTTTTTACTACCCTAAGCACAGAGATAATTTGTTATTGCTGCAAATCACTTCTCAAGAGATTAATGCAACTTGTTTACAGGCCAATTACATTGCCTGCCAGCTGGACAGTATGAGAATGCCCAGTTTTTGTTTTGTTCTTTTACTGTTTTGCTGAGCAGACAAGTGAGCATTCTTTCAAAACCAACTCGTGAATTACAAGTAGGAAATTGATATATTTCAGATAGACACAGAATTAGATTAAAAAAAAAAACATAAAAATAAATTTCACATAAAGATAGAACAAATTTTGGGAAAGTAAATTCCGAAGAACTTTGATAGCATGTTGTTTCACATATCTGTTAGTTACTATGTCCCAAGTAGTTAAGTTGCAACAATAAAACCGCTTTCTGAAGCTTGTAACAGACATACATTGTATGGAATGTTAATTGGCCCTTCTTTTTATTACATATAAGCTGCTACGTACAATGGCCATTCCCTTTCAGAGTCAGAAAAGGGAGAGAGTATCCTTAACAATATATAGGTATTAAGTGCTTTCACCTCTTGCAGTTATTAAAATGGTCAGAAGATAACATGCTATTTTTTATTTAATTTAAAACTGATTAGCAGTTGGGAAACCATATCCCAATCCTTCTTTTCTTTTTCAACAGACACTAAAATTAAAGTCAGATCAACCTCTATGGGGAAAAAAAAAAATTCAAGCACAATTAAGATAGCAATAATGAGAGGGGGGAAAAAAAAAAATTCAAGCACAATTAAGATAGCAATAATGACAAAGTAAGTGTACTACATACAGCATCAGCAGAAAACCAACAAGGAAATAAAACTATCTCATAGAACAGTAATATTTATTCAGCATTATTGTGATGCAGCTGGAATACTGCTCAAATATCCTATTCCCCACTGACTTAGCAGTCCTGAAGTGGGAGTCAGTTGACCCCCTTCTAGGTGGAAAACCTGTCCTGCAAACACACAGTTTTCTCAAGCATGATCTCTTGGTTGCTCATATTCGTATCCTTCTGTTAAAATGGCTCCATGCCATTGCAAGGTGATAAGACATTTATGAAGAAAATGTTATTGATAAAAACAGAGCTAACATCTCATTTTGAAAGAGTCTCTGCTGCACTGGTGCTAGATGCTCCTTTAGATCAATCACACCTCTTAAGGCCTTATGCTCTTCCTTGGTCTCCAAGTTAAAAAGTTCATTATGAATAGCAATTAGAATATCTGGATTGCCTGGTCATTACAGATACTGATTACATTTAAAATACATGAGGAAATTAAGAAAAAGGGATCTAAAAACTATATTTACAAATACAGGCTTTCACTTTCGATCAAAAAATACCTCTTTATACTCACAGAAATACAAGAAATAAAATGTTTAGACAATACATAAGTTGTCCTTAAAAGTTCCGTTTACTTGTGATCAACAGAGGGACCAAACAATCAGAAAACTATTGTGGATGAGGCCTCAAGAGACACGCAGTGTGGAAGACAGTGATGCATCTTACCAGAGTAACACGCAAGATAGTTACTTTAGCTATCAGACAGGAGACATCCAAGGATTTGACTCAATATCTTGTGCTCATTTTGGCTGGGACAGTTAATTTTCTTCATCGTAGCTAGTTAGAGGCTGTGTTTTGGGTTTGTGCTGGAGACAGCACTGATAACTGATATTGGTTCCTGCTCCTCACAGCGCCAAGGCCATTTCTGGTCCTCACCCCACCCCAGCAGCAAGGGGCTGGGGGGCACAAGGAGCTGGGGGAGGGGGGACAGGACATGGCTGGGATAGCTGACCCCGACTGACCCCAGGGATATCCCACACCATATGGCATCACACTCAGCATACAGAGCTGGGGGAAGAGGAAGGAAGGAGGGGGGGGACATTGGGAGCGATGGCATTTGTCTGCCCAACTCACTGTTACATCTGATGGAGCCCAGCTGTCCTGGGGATGGCTGAGCACCTGCCTGCCCATGGGAAGCAGCGAAGGAATTCCTTGGTTTGCTTTGCTTGCACACACAGCTTTTGCTTTTCCCGTTAAACTGTCATTATCTCAACACAGATTTCTCACTTTTACTCTTCCGATTCTCTTCCCCATCCCACCAGGGGGCAGTGAGAGAGCAGCTGGGGGGGCTCGGTTGCCAGCTGGGCTTAAACCATGACATCTCTTGAGCAGAAGAAAATAATCAACTGATACTTTAAGAGATATATCTAAATATTTAGTAGCAAACAGTTTACAGAATTATTTATTGAAAATTGTAATGGAAATGTAACCCTCCCAGCAATCATAGCAAACAAATGCATGAGATAGCTTGGCATGTTCCTGACAAACAAAAAAGTAAGCTAAAGACTTAAAAAAAAAATCTCATAATAAGATAGCAAAAAGCACATTTTTAATTAATCCAGATTGCCTTAACATCAAGTATAAGAACTGTAATTGTTTTGGTTAGGCTGCCAAGTGCATTAAGTCCCATGACTAAAGTGGCCACCTGCCTGGCTTGCATACAAGCTGGGCAATGCACAGGAACAGTTGTAACTTGAACTGACCACCACCTTCAGCAAAGAAAGATTGCACAATTTAACATACCTACATCACACTCAATTTGTTTCTTTTCATTAAAGACTGCTGTGCATGCAAGGGTTGAACTGCTGAATACACTTGTAGTGTCACCAAGATGGATAAATCTGATATTAAACTAGGGTAAGAGCAGGGTTTTCCCAGTCACCTGGTGGAGAAGTTGTAGCAGGTTTGGATGATCCACTGTTTCCATAGTGAATTCTAGAACACCAACTGTTAAGTCAACCACAGAATTTTAATTCTCTTTTTGCTTGTGAGACTAACCATTTATTAACTAATCACTAAGAACTGTTTAGGATACGGTGACTAACAGCCCAGGGTTTACCCATATGTTATCTAGTCAAAGCAAAAATGTTTGTCAATTAAGTGAAAACAAATTTGGTATTCATGCATCAAGGCAGTTTACTGAAAAGTGCTGATTTGCTTTAAATATACAATGATACATCAACCTGTATACAGGGTCTATAGAAGTTTTTTTGTAATCTTTCGAGCATATACTAGTGAACTTTCTTTCTTTGGAATGAGTGTAATTATTTTGGAACTAATTGCCAAAATCTGATAGCAGTACAGGACAAAATAAGAGAGCATTATTTTACTAGCATTATTTAAAAATCCTTCTTAACCAACCCCCCCAAGAATTGAAGATGGCCGATATATAGGAAAAACAGTATAATTTAAAATATTTTAAAAGTCACTGAAGGTATTTATGCTTTCAATGTCCAATAGACACTTCATTACTTCACAAGGCTTGAAGAAAACTCTGAACTCCAACACATTTTTCTACGCAAGGGTCATGGCTTTTCTGTAAAGAACCTAATTGTGCAATCTGAGATCAGAATTTTATGTTTTATGTGAAATTTACCAGACATACTTGAAAATAACATATCAAAATACACAAAAAGTGCTACTCAAGAAATCCTCACTAAGTTCAATTACTGGAAGCTACTCCAGAAGTGAAACTGTGCTGACTGTGAGGATCTCTGTGCATGTCAGTGATCACAACCTGCTGTACGTCCTCAGCATCTCTTGCTGACATGTATGCATGTAGCAAGGCTGTCCCAAACACAGGGTAAAGTGATGCTGTATCTGTTGCTCTAATACGAAAGAACATGACATGAAAAGGGACAGAAGACAATTGGTGGTGGATCCCTACTTCTGAAGATGATAAACATTTTTGTTTAGGAAAGCAAGAAGTTCAAGTTTTCCCTTTTTGTAACTTGGCCACCTATGCAATTTTAAACTTTACACCCTTTCATGACATGTACCTGGCTCCTCTGTTGACAAAGCCACAGTGGTTACGTGCACCACAAAGCCAAGCTTGCATTGAGTTGTTAGAGTCCAAAAGGCTTCTTGTGATGACTGCATTGGTCTCCCAAAATAAACATCACTTTTGTTAAAAAAGACTTACTATACTGAAAAGAGAATTTAATGTTTTATTAACATGAATTAAACTCTGCATTAAAATGTTTTTAATCAAGCTGAAAGAATACCAAACCAGTACTTAGATTATTTAATTCTTTAATTTACCTTAGTACTGAAGTAGATCAAAATGAAGTTCTGAATATTTAAGCAATCTGTAGCAAAATGACTTCAGCAGGAAGTGAAATATTTCTTTAGTATCAAACGCCATTTATGCAACAGAAACCCCTGAGCAGTATTCTATTCGCCTGAACTAAAAAACTGGCACCTTTATTTAGGTACATTTATATCCACACATTGCTCATTTTTCACATTTACAAATTTTATAGCTTCAACTAAGCCTCTATAATTTGTATTTAGCAAGCACTTAATGCAACAAAGCCCAGATTACTGAAGCAGAAGACGTCTTTTCTAGTCTACATCTGCATCCACTTTGCAGGCCACTTTTTTAAAATAAACTTCTTAGTACATGCATGAAGTACTACTTTCTGTTATAAATAAAAGCCTGGTGACAGAAAGCCTGTCTTCTATACAAACCAGAATTACTGAAGGTGGCAAACAAAGAAGTAAGGAGCAACCCAATGAAGCTTCCTGTGGGAATTTGGTTCTACGTTATGTCCTCAGTAGCCTGCATCTTAATCTAGACTTGACACCACACATTTTCTAGAAAAAGTTAATCCTTTGAGTACATGTGATTCACATCCATAGGTAGTTGAAAGGGGTGAAAATTCCAGGGTTTTGTGACTGAGACAGCAATCAGAAGGAAGTGATTACAGTTTGTTGAAGTATGATCAGTTAAAACTTGCTCAGATCAAATTTTCAAGTCAGTTATTTTAAATGGCTATTTATAATATGTCTATCAAAAAGGTCAGAGAAAAAAAAACCTAGCTGCTGACAAATCCTCTAGAAAACATTTTAGAAGACTTCATTTTAAGAGCCCCACTCCATATCCTGTAGGAAACAGTTAACTGATTGCACTTAATCCATGCCATACATGATTTTAAAATTAATTGTACCATATTTCATCACTTGTCTTTTTTCCAAATTGAAGTCTTAGTCTTGTCCTTGCATTGAAACATTTCCATAGATGTGGCTGTGGCCTGTCTTGTACACCTGATTTTCCCCTTATTTCAGTTACCTATAGAATTCTATTTGCATTTTGAACTGCTATGAACACAAAGCTGATGATCACAGAACTACCAAAAGTTTCCAGAACCTGTGCTTAGAATGCAACTGGAATTAAAATTAGCTAACCCCTGCCCCCTCCAAGTTAAGCAATGCATTTACCACGGGCTGTTCATGACTACTCTCATGGAAAGCATGGAGTTCCTATTTTTTAGATTGTTACCATTTGCATTGAATTGATATTATTTCTTAAGTTCTTTTCCAGTGCATATCAAGTTACTCAATCTGTCATCAAGTGACAGGCATAAACACCTATTTATTTGATTACATCACTAAAAATGCAAAATTGTTCAAAAAGCCCACCAGCTATTCAAAATGGATTTAATGTTTATAAAAGGTTTATGAATTTGAAGTAAGGTGGCCTTCACAATGACCTTGAAACCATTATTTGGTTCCTACAGCCTCAGTGTTAGGACACATTTTCTGAGTCAAGCTGTTTTCCTTCACAGCGTGGTTCCATTACTTCAGCTTATGATCCACTCTGAAACAGTTCCATTTCCCTTCCCAATGTTTACATTATTCCAGTATTAGTAGGATGACAAACTATGTTTATCTATTACTTCATAAAGGTATACTTCATCTTTCCTAAGAAATCAGACTCTTGAGCGTATTTCTCCGAAATCTTTCCAATTTAATCAGTAGTCTGCTAGTATTACATCCAGAAAAGCATGCAACACCTCAGTATGACAGAGGACACAACCTGCAGCAGGACTAACTCTCCAGATCTACTGCTCCTCAGTCTGACAGTTTTGACACATCTATACCTCGCAGTAGCTTATTCTGCTTCATATCAGGAAGATAACAAGCTGAAATTAAGTGCACACAATGTCCATTCTTATTATGTCACATTTTGAGTTCTATGAATTGTGCTCAGTTTTTATCATTCAATAAATAAAAGTAATCCGAGACATTCTCCCATTTGTACTTCTACTCCTTCTAGACTTCCTCACTTACTATATGGGTATAGCATTTATACATTTCACAAGTATAACATAAGGAGTTTGCAGCAATATAAAGTATCACTAAACTTAGCATTTAGTGACAGTAGCTAAATAAAAAAAATCTGAGTAGTTTCAGGAGTTACTCATCACAGTGTATAATCATTTAATCCAGAATATAACAGGGTAATTCTAATAGCCAACTGAGTAAGTCTTCCAGCTTAGTTAATTGTTTTATGACGCAGAGAATTATTGTTTCCCAAGAAAGTGACCTTCCATCCTAGAGCTTCTCATCCTTATGGGGAAAAAAATTGCATGGTACAGTCTTATGTACCTGCCCTTTCATCTGCTCTGTTAATGGAAAACCATAGAGTTTAGTATGTTAAAAAAGCATGTTTAAATCTTTCAAATTAATGATGGTATTTGTCTTACAGCTTTTGGAAGGGGGCTTTCAACTCACCCCACAGAGGAAAGGAAGATAATTATAACCAACCTGCAAAGGTACATACTGCTTCCCACCTAAAACCCTTTTGATTTCTGTGCTCTCCATTATCTGTGTATAATATGAGATATGTGTAAAGTGATTTTGATCGCCATTCCTTCTAACAATTTAAAGTAATATTGAGAGAGCTTGTAGTGCTACTGTTAAAAACAATGATTGCACCTTAAAATTAATGGATCAGTTCCAATCCCAGACCTATTGTTTCAGGCTCTACAATATCAATTTTATCACTGCCTGCCTGCAGTTTTCCTTCCTTTGCAATCCCTATGGGTAAGAACAGTTTTTATCGGAGTTGACAGTCTAAAGAACAGGCAGTCCTGTGGCAGTCACAGGCCATCTGTACCTGCTTTACTGAAGAATGCAGTAAATAACCTAAATTATTGGAAGAAGCATATAATATCATTATTAGAATGAACATGTTATTGTAAAAGTAAAGAGGACCATACTAAAAATCTTGAAGTTTTGCCTTCAAATAGTTTCAGGTTTCATTTTAAGTATTTCCCCAGCTAGTAATTCAAGGACAAGCACTTACAGAAAAATTAGTAATGGAACTTCAGAATTACAAATGAGGTGCTTTCTAGTCAATATTGAGAGCCTTGTGGGTTTTTTTTTTTATTTTTCTACTACCCAAGTCACTACCTTCCCCCTGTGGTTTAAGGGCAGAACTGCACGGTCTGTTCAACAGAACTCTTGCACTGACAGCAATGATTAGGACTCTCACATGCCTCTTCTGAAAACCACCCTTTCAGCATGCCTGAAGTTACCTGCTTTTTGCTTTTTTACTTGGGGAGATTTATTTACCATCCAGATTTATACTGACAGCAGGTCTTCAGTGGCTAGCCAACTGCTATCACTACTTAGTCTTACAAGGCTTCACTTCCCAAGTGCTCTCCATTTCGAATTAGCAGCACCTGAAATCTCTCACAAAATCTGGTTTCTCACACAGCAACTCAAAAATCCAAGAGGGAAATGTTGAAGACCCCATTTATCTGCCCTGCAGGCCACTGTTGCTATTTCTATGGCTCAGTTAAACATTAAAAACTGTAACTTGCATAAAGCAACTAATTTTTAAAAGTATTACACAGAATCTCAAGTATAATAATATATAATTAACCTCGACCATATCATTTAAGAGGTTACACATTAAATAGTGCTTTCAAGCTACTGAAACACACATGCCTAAGATGTCCACTAATTCCAACAAGTAACACAAAAAGCTTCATCACCTTCTTGCCAGTTTAGCTACCCCAAGCACCTGTATATTAAAAGTAGATTTACCAGCTTATGAGAAGTGTACAGACTGGAATTATGAGAGGTAACAGGGGGATGGAGCTAGATGTTACATCCAAGAGAAGTTTTTCTAAAACCAGGTGACATCTTCCCTGCATGATTATAGTACATTCTGAGCAATGGCTAAGGGGGTTGTCTGGAATAAATTAAAAAAGAGAACACAGACTATTTGTTAGGACACCTTAAAAGCCAGCCCAAGCGTTCCTTATTCCACTGTATTTTTAGTTTGTAGTTTACGAATTGGTATACAAACATCTGCTAAGACATCCGGTATCTTAAAGAAAGGCAAGATATCAAACCCCACAATCAAACACATGCTTTTATAATTTCACACCTCAATTATCAAAAAGGGAGGCCTAGCTCTTTATTCTTCATTGGATGTTTCATAGCCAAGAAAAACATGGAAATTATTTTAGAATTGAAAACATAAAATAAGCAAAATAGACCTTTAACTACAATTCTGTTTTCAGTAACTTACACTGTCTCATAATCTGTATGTATATTTTACAAATATGCCACATATGAAATAAGTGTGGTACACCACTAAGAGGAAGAGATTTCAGGTATTCTTGAGAAACTATGACACAGCTATTTTCAATTCCTAAGCAACACTATATGTTGCATTAAAAATAGTACAGTTTCCCCCTCTGCCAGTTCAATTACTAAAAACCAGGAGACGGTTACTAGCAGTTTCAAAATTGCCTAATTATCCAGTGCAAGCCAATCTATGTCTTCAGAATAGTCTCTATGGTCGCAATAGTTCCTTTCTTCATTGGGGGATGAAATTGGTTCACGTGCTCTGAATAACCTAATCACTGCTGCCAATACAGTAACAAATGAAGGGAAAAACCTGCCTTATGAGCTAGAAAAATATTTACAGGCCACACTACTGTAGCAAGCCGCCTTTTAGAGCTATTTTGTAGTATCAGTCAGAACATAAAGCAAAAACAAATATCTGTATCTAAAATAAACAGCTCACCGCAATAATTAGGTTAGTAAGATACCTTTACTCAACCCTATGATGAAATTTTCAAGAAAGATGGCTTGGGGAAAAATGAAGTGCGAACACCTAATGCTAAAATACTAAGCAGATAAACAAAGAGCATAAGAGACATCCACAACAGAGTGTAATCATTACCAAAAAAAGGCAGCAAAATCAGCCAGAAATATTAGATAATAAAAACATTAGTCTACTGTCATACTAATGCCATAAGTACTTATACATGAAAAACACATTCATTCTCTTTTGTGAAATTATTTAAGGGTTTCCTAGTCAGCATTCTTCTATTTAATCAAGCCAACAGCAAAACGACCCTAAAATTTTTTAGCACTAGCTACCCAAATCCACGATGAATTTTAACATTATATACACATATCTATTTGTTCCGACGTAAAAATGCAGAAGTGTACTAGCACAGTTTATTCTGACAGTATTGGAAGCCAAGTAAACCTTAATTCAAAACAAGTATTTCACAATTAAAAAGCCAGCCATCTAATACAATCCACTAAACACAATTCAACAAAAAGGCCTTAGAAAATGATGCTTCTAAATCGTTAATCTTTAAATCAGCAATCTTACAATAAACAGGCCCTGAACACATACCGTCAGGGTTTTTTGGATACATTTCTTTCATTAATCTCCAGTATTAGCAGCAGCATCACTCACTCTTCTGTTCTTTTCCTCCTAAAACACATTCCCCAAGAGTCCTTTCAATGCAATTTTATCAGCATTTCCGAGAGGGGTCTCAGCCACATCCCTACGCACAAGAGGCAGCAGGAATCTCTGCATTTGTAACAATCTATGGCTGCAAAGGAGGGTGGCAGGCAAAGCAACTGTATCATAACCAAAATGCTGAGTTCCATTATCTACTGCACCACACGTACACACATACCGCATCAATGGCCTCAATTCCTAACAGCAATCACAATGATGATACATAGAATCCGTAGAAAAAGCATGCATTACTCACTGGGTTTTATTCTTTAGCTTCTTCAGCATGTAATTCTTTACGCTTTATAACGTAGTAGGTATGAAATGAAACATTTTCCCTTTATTCCACTGATGCCGCTGTTTGAATACCATTAGATACCAAGGACAATAGGCAGGATCAGCTCGAACATTAAGAGCAAATATTTAATGGAAGACTGGTTACCCCCGTCTCTCCCTTTCACATCTCTGCCTCATGTATCCAGGCACGGGTGGTACTGGCTCCCTTGAGAGGCTGTAGCTAGCAGCTGAGGCACAAACTAAAACATGGCATGGATGTCAAGGAGCTGATGTCACAAAAACAAGTATTTCTCTGATAAAACCGGCAATTCCATTAGGGAAGTCCTACCAATCGATAGAAATTGTTCAGCTGAACATGCTTTGTTATACAATGCGCTGCAGCACCAAGAATGATAAATCAGATCAAGATCTGTCAGTATAAATAAGCTGAGACTACAATAACTAAGTTATAAAACTGCCAATCAGATACCACGCTTTGCATCAGGGTATCGGGAAGGCTATCACTTACGAGCACAGAAGAGAAATACACCCCCTAAACGTTTCAGAAACAACCTTGCTTAATATCAATTGTAAAAGAATAGCTCATCTACTAAAGAAGTAAAAATATTTTTAAATACAAAAGACCAGCCTAAAAGTCTGCCATCTTTATCAGGAAACATTGTGATAAAGTATCCAAGGCTCCAGGCCAGCAGACACTAGAAACGCCTGTGAGAGGTCACATTCAGGATCTGGGAAGAGATGCAAGAGGTTTGTAAAAACCCTGGCACCTCATCCCCACAGCAGCACTGCCACTCCAGTCTGTGGGGATGGGTTCACCCTCTCGCTGAAGGTAAAAGGTTCTGTTTCCACAACAGCATCCTTACATTTATAGTGGGAGCTAGGTCTGGCACAAGCAGGAAAAGTGCAAAAATTCAGGAGCAAAAGGGATACAGAGACTACAAGTTCAGATGATGGAGGCTGTGCAAATTCTACCTTGCAGACAGCACGGCATCAATATAAGGTAGGTTCTTCAAGCACAAAGTTTTCTGAAGGGATGCAAAAATCATTGAAATATTAGTCACATGGTTTATTCCATTAATGGATTATGTACATTTATTTCAAGCTTTGCTGGCTGGTACCATCTCAAAACCATATCAATTTCACAAAGGTCCAGGACAGCTAGCAATTATACTGTTAGATTTCAACATAAACGCAAAGCATTCAGTATGTATTTCTGCACTCTTCTTCCAAAGCATTATTGTTTTGAATAAATTGGATAGAAAAGCCTCCAATTCTACAGAAATTCATTGCAAAATATTTGAAATTCAGATGATCACATACTATAACAAATAGTCACTCCATGACCTAATATGAACAATCTGAGCAATATATTGCAAATGAAATTATTTAGCAATAGTTTGGTTTAAGAATTTCCTTTCAAGCTGTCTGCAGTTCTGTAATAAACCAGAAGTCCACACTTAGAGACTGCTACTTTAAGTAGAGGCCCACCTTGGACAGAGCAACTAGTTAACTGTTTACTTGTCTCTGGAAACAACTTGAGGCAAACTTGTAAGCTCCTTTATAGTATAAGCATGATACTCCAGGAAAGTGCATGTGTGATAAAGCCACATGAAGTAAAACAAGAGTCTGAAAGATACTGAAGATTTTCTGAACACAGGTCAATATTTTAGTCCTGTCAAAATAAACTATTTCACCACTATCAATAACATTTCCATACAGTCTAAGTGCAATGCAGATGTTTGTTGTATGCCTTTAGCTAACCAGCAATAACACTGAATGCATTAGTTTATGCTAAATTAGCACCAATACAATTTAATAGGTCTGTTGTAAAACAATTTGAAAATAGTTACAACTAGGCCACAATAACAGATTTCCATGCAGGCACCATGGATGCAAAGACACAATATGCACTAAATTAATTAACTTACAAAAAACCTGACCCCAAATCACTTGCCAAGCACATCCTACTAAACAGGTTTTTAAACAATCAAAGTGTGACTCAACATCACCTGTAAAGCCATGTAGGGAGAAATACCCTACAGACAGAATAACCAGGTCATCTGAGCCACATGTGCTTCCATAGCTCACCTCATGGCTTGAGATAATTAAAAGAGCTAACAAATTCACACAAAAAAACTTTTGTACTGAAGTATCTACACTTTTAATGAGATGATTAAATTGCAGTGAACTTTATTATGCCCATTATTTGCACAGGTACCCCTTTAAGCAACAGCCTTTTCTCTCCTCCAGTTAGCTTACTCTTCTTGACAGTATTTCACATTAGTTTGCTTTGTATTTTCACAAACAAGGACAAATAATTCTATTTGAGACTAGCACCAGTCTAGCTTGGTTGGTACAACACAAGTATTTCCTCTTTCCCTCTTTAAACAGCTACAGCAATGGAAGCAGAGCTGGAGTCAGCTGGTTCTTTCAGTTCTTACATTGGGAAAGCATTGGCATGGATGCCCATTGAGTTTACTCCCTACAGCTTGCATCCAACAAGTTAGAAGCAAGATAGAAAAAGAAAAAATAGATTTCAGCACATTGTGAAATAGCCCTGAACACTGTGGTGACGACAAACTTGGTTGTTCCATTCTTAGTTGGTGAATTAAGGGACAGAGGCACCCCCAAGTTAGAAGTGTAAATAAAATCAACCGTTCTGTCTTCACTGAAAGCCAGCCATTTCACAGAACACAGTCTAAAGACTTATGATGGAGTATTAACACTTATACTTCCTTTTAGCAAAATCTACCCTGGTAGAACATTACAAGCATTCTAAGGCTAGCTAATCCCCAAATCCATCACTTTCTCTTTTACTGCAATTCTCACAAAAGGCAAAGGCACAAAATACCTTGAATTACCCAAATATCCTAAAGCATCATTACCAAAATAAGATTTGGGAAAATAAGAAAACACAGGGGCATCCAAAACTTTTCCCGTTGCTAAGAATATTTTCTGTAGATAGAGAGGTCCAATTTCTGCCTGCTGATGCAAACCTGACACCTTTCCAGGGAAGAGATTCAGTTTAGGGCATAACACCTTCTGTAACTCAGGTCCCAGAATAATGCAGTGCTCCTTTCGTATGCAACTCACATCAAGAACATATTTAAACCCACAAAACTAAGACCACTCTTTCCAGAATGATCATGAAAATTGAGCCTGAAAATATTTTCCCAAAGTTATTTTCAACCCATTAAGCTAAACTGGAAAGTGACAGTGCAGTAAAACCTACACATTTTCAACATAGAGTAAAATATAACTACAGTCTTCACTTGAATTTTAACTCATGGACAAACAAGTATTGAAATTCAGCCTTATTTTGCTTGCATATTCAGTAGAATATTCACTATACATCACGTGATATAACAAAATGGACTGGTTGCCCATTTCTGTGTTGAAACTTCAGCAAAATCAGTAAGAAACCCACTGAGCTGCTACTTTGATAGATACAAGGAAGTACACAAACAAGAACATTAAACAAGGCATGAAAAAACTCAGATGTATGGAAAATAGTATATTGGAAACAACTACATAAATGCATGCTTGGCTCATCCTAAAAATAACCAGGTAGACCATGTAGGTATCTTTTTTCCTTAAACAAAAATGAAGTGTCTCAAGGAAAATTATTTCTTTAACACTTCTAATCAGCATAGAAAAGTCTATTTTCTCTAATTGCTTGAACAAAGACAGCAGATACATGTTACACATTTACTTTCTTCTTTCTATAAGGCATCTTTAATAACCTAGTCACAACATGAAAACCTGCCTGCCTTTTAAACTTTTCTACTGTAGTTTAAATGTAAAATATTTGAACTGTAATATTTTGGTATTTATTCCATCTCACTCCATCTTCTAAGTGTCAGTAAAAGTTCTCAGTAGAGCAATTACTAGTACTTTAGTATTATTTGTCCAATTAAAAAATATTCTTTGCAACTATTGACCACTGCACTACACATTTTTAGCCAGTCTGTCAGGGTAGATCCTGATCAACTAAGTATTCTCCTAGAATGCGTTATTTGCTTCTTTCAGCAATTAATTTTATCTGCTCTTGTATTTTCCAAAGAGGATAGCAAAGGTCCTTCAATTCTTCAGTTATCTTTTACTCATACTACTGTGACTAGCCAAGCATCAGCTGGTAACTGTCACCCAATTATCCACATTCCTTTCCTTAACATTTACAAAAATATGAAATAATATACTGATGACATCCCCCTCCATAATGAGAAGTGACTATACAGCTATTTAATCCTTTTATCCCTGTGCAATTTAAGTTACTGAAATATAGGTAAACCATATAAATCATGTATGCTTCCTCTAGAGGTTTATCTACCTTGCACAGGATTTTTACAGATTAATAACCTTTTCTTTAAAAAAGGCTGTATCTCCCTCTTCTTCAGTACATCACTTTTTACCCAAGTTCAGAAACCACAAGAACCACAAAAGCAAAAGACCACATTCAAATATGCATCTAAAATCCTGATCTGTTTTCCTCCCAATATATCAGCTACTGAAAACCAGTATTAACTCTCAGAAACATAAAAACAGTATGACAAGGTTGATTTATACAATTTCTCTGTTGATAAAATATCAAACATTTTACATTCTATTAAGAAACCACAACACAGATATACATGTACATAACACTAGCTTATGTAAATCTTTCCATGTATCTGAAAAAAATTAAGCTAAAATTTGATAACATTTTAGTACTCACTATCTTCTCCTGGACAAGGCATGCCGGGTTTCTCTGGAATACTTGGGAAAACTAAAACAAAAACATTAGATTTTTAATTGAAAAGATCTTCAGTAGTACTTTTTCCTTGATTCTTGAATATATGTACACAAAGACAGTTTCTGGAAGCCTTTAAATAAATTCCACATGAGAAATAACATCACCAGAATTTGGGCCCATACTGGCAAGATCTTATACTTGGCTGCAGCATTACAAGTCTGTGCTGTTTAGAACTTGAAGCCCCCTCAAAGCCTATGTAGAGTTTCATCTTTAGGCCACACCCACAAAAGAACCCTTCCTTCCTTACAACCTCCAACTGGAGGGCACCAGTTACATAAAAAGGAGTATTATTTCACAGGCAAAGGAGTTGTTCCAATCTCACATTTAAGCAGCTGTTAGGATACTCGACAAATACATACAGGTTCTTGAACCGTGTAATACTTGCCATGAATAATCAGCCCCTCGTCTCTGTTTTGACAATACAAGCGGAAGGCTTCTTCCAGTTCCATCTGAGATGAGATGGTACATGGGTCACCTAACAAAAAAGCAATACATAGGCAAATTTATGACTGAAGAATTAAGCAGAGAATTTCAATCAATCAGTAAGAAACGTACCAGCCTCCAGGACTGCTCTTCTTTCAATCATTTGATATAAAGCTGGCATTTTGATCAAAGCCAAAATATATCAACACAATTTTTTCCTTCTAATTTTATCAAAACTGGATAGAAACATACTACGCTGATTTGCAAGGGGACAACAAAATACAAAAGTGAATAGATATGCTTAAATATCTTTAACACACAGCAGAAAACAGCAAGATCACTTCCTAATAACCTGAAAAATTAAGTTTAATTCAAAGTTAATTTACCTTTTGTTAAAAGGCCCATTATCCTACTACCTTAACTTCACTGACTGCAGAACTGTGATCTGATAATTTATGAAGGCACACAGACTCTACTCGAGTCTCTCTTGCTAGATTGACAGAAAAGCAATCTATGATTAAAAAGTACAAAAGATACAGGTGAAAGTCACGGATGGGATATGAATATGCCAACTTTGATGTAGAGATATAATTAATATAAAATTAATCTCTCTCTAAAAGTATCTAAAATTTTCAGGGTTGGCTTGTATGTTTTGAGAAAAATAGGTTCAGTTTTTTCTTTCAACTTAGATTTAGAAGAAAAGCAAACAGAAGAAAAAAAACCATGAAACCCGCCTAGCCACAGACAAACCTCTCTTTCAGAAAAAGATAGATCAAGCCTTAGTTTCTATGGCTTTGTCTTTATCTTTAGTGAGAGCTGTGCGATTGACCATGCTTCATGACTTCTGAAAATCTTGGTTTAACATTTTGTGATATAGTGATTCAAAGGTCTGGTTCTAAGCTCAGTTTATTTAAAGACTAGGTTTTAATGGCGTCATAGCTAAAAAAAGATACCTCACAGATACATAGATCCAAATGAAAGAAGTGCATCACTGCCTGCACTTACTAAATCATAATAGTAATTCTTCAATCCTATCCACCATTTATGCACAGGTTTTGTTGGCATTCAGTAACTTTTCATCCTGGCTGATGCCAATCAGCGATTCTCGCAAACTAAGCGTACTAAGTGTATGGATGAAACAACAGAAATATCTCCAAATAGCCATTTTCAAAGTGTTCTCTCCCTATAGCATGAGTTCCTTTTGAAAAGCAGTTACTTTGTCAGTCATTGGGATTAAGTGTTTGGTTTTTTTGAAAGTAACTGCTAGATAGCTTACTACTGACAGCCACTTGTCATCACAGATAATGTCCACATATTTGGAACATTTACCTTTTCATAAAAGAAAAATGCATAACTCACCTTTAAGTTTAATAACTCTTTCACACACTTTTCTGCAAGATAACCAGCTAACCTCTGCAAGGTACAAGTTTCGTGGTCACGCCCCAACTTATTACCAAGCCTTGTAAACCTGGTACTATCTGAAGCTCTGTTTTATAAAATTAATCATACTGATGACATCCTGTAGCGCTCCACACACTGCTGGCTCCAAATCCTTTGCTGCAATAGTTTGTCTATGAATGATGCAGTGGATTAATTTCATGTGTGGTGCTCCTTCTAATCTTATCCCAGAATCCTATTTTTATTCCAGTCAAATCAGCCTCTCCATCAGTGGAGACTTAAACAGTTTTTCTGCAACACATTGTTTTTATTAAAGTCGCTCACTGTTCAGATAATATCTTTCCTACTACATCTTTCTTTCCTTCAGTGACTCACAAAAGACTACATCTTCACACATCTCATTACTGAAACAGAATCTAGCAAATACCATAAGCTGTTACAAATATCTGTACTGTCATCCAACCATATAGCAACTTCCCACATTACACAGTTCAATACTTGTTGCTGCAAACCTTCAGCAGTATCCTCCAACAGTTTTTTTCTGACAAAGGAATGCATTTCAGTTTGCTCCCATCTTGTTTTCTGTGTATTATTCTGGGATTATTTACCATGACAGGAAGAACAAGTGTTTCCCCAATAGTATGTGGCTTTTTGTCTTCTGCTATTCAGAAGCCTCAAAACTGGCTTCTGAAAATTTAACATGAAGTTTAGTGAAGTTCTGTAAACTATCAGATTAAGTATCACAAGACTTAAAACACCCGTGAAAAAAAAAAAAAGAGGTAGATGTTAATCTTGTTCTAGATACTTAAATTGTTGTCTTGCTAATCATGATGACTTCATACTATCATTATCTATTATCTCAAAACACAACACACACTTAAGAGTGAGGCTTGTCCTTAAAAATAGCGGATGTAAACACATATTTCAAATACTGTTCTTGATAATTTTGAATCTTTTTGACTGACTGCTGTCAGATCTGATTAGATAGTCATTGTTTTTACCCTGTAGCATGGCTGACAGTTCATACTTAGGAGTAGGAGAAATGGTGGGTCCACCATTTTCTTGTTGTCTGCCTCTGCTCACATCATTAGCATTACCTTGTGAGGGTTATTTTAGTTAAAACTACATAATTAATCCATAAATCCACTTAACCAAGCACACGTAAATGGCAGTATGCCATAATACACTGAAAGCAAGCAAATGAGTGAGGGCATCACTCTCAGCCCCTGCATGCAACTTTGTAGAACAACTGCTCTTCCCTTGCACACCTTGCCCACCATACATGACACATGACCACATGATACATGGGCCAAGCGATGACACCAGTGTCAATCCACATATTAAATTAAGTACAGCTTAATTTTTTATTTTTAAAAAATATTCTTATTTCTTAAAAAGATGCACCCCAGAGTGCATCTACCCTTCTTTGATGACCACTGCTCTTGACAATCTAAAAATACTGCAATAATGCAACATGAAAGGCAAAATAATTATTCGTCCTGCATATCAACAATCCATATTCCTTATGTTTATGGAATTTTATTACAAGTTATTCATAGTTCAAATGTTTTGGATCTTGTCAAAACCAGAGAGATACTAAAAAAGCCCAACAGAAAATGAGTTTTCTGGCTCTTTGGTAGGTTTTCTTTATCCATTAAGCCATTAGCAATTGTTTGCTTTAAGTTAGTTCAGAGAGAACATCTGTTTGTGCGATCAAATGAATTTAAATTACCTGTTGCAATAAGTGGAAACACTCACTCATACACAGAAATAGGACTCGTAAGACCTGTGAGGATTGAGGGCAGCCAAAACAGCAGATTGGTTGAAACTAAAATTAAGTAAACCTCAAAAAGCCAATGCAACAGATATATCCAAACCAAGAAACAGGTAACAGGAATCATGTCTTAAAATCCTCCAACTCAAAACTCATAATGTTTTCTTTTTCCCTACAATAATCCTTTTATTAGCAGTCATGCAGTTCAAATAGTAAAGCACATACAATGTGATTATTCTCCATGCACTTCTGGTCAGGTTACTTTAGACTGACACAAAACTGAGGGTTAGTAAAATGAAGTCAGTAAAGTTGCTTCTGTCTTTCTTGGTAATCAGAAGATGAAGAGTAAAATTTATAAACAACTGATAGTAGTCCTTGGTATCTTAAAAGGACTGGATCATCTTTGTCTAGCCTCTTCCTCACTCATTACTTTGAAATTCCATTCACCCACCAAACCACACTACTTGGCTAAGGGAGTAGTACAGGCTATACTCAAAAACAACAAAACAGAGTTACCAATGTTAGCCATACCAATTTAGTATTTTCTTCATCTTTCTACATTCAGTTCTAGAAGTTATGCTGCAGATCATGGCTTTGGCAAGGTGCAACAGGAAAATAACAGAGCACCCGCGCAGCGGTACAATTGCATGGTAGTTTTTCCTCAACCTACTAGGTCAAGAGTTCTGCCCATCATGAGTTACAGATTTACTACGCTCCTGTTAAATCACAAGCAGACACATACATTCCAAAAGAAAGCAAAAAAAAAAGTAGCAAAGACACTCAGTGTCAAGTATCCCCATTTCACTACTACTCACAACCACCAGAAGGCTGTAGCTTAAGGCTGCAGAGAACTGACACATTTTACAGCAGAAAGAAATATCAAAGCCATCTCACATCATGATGGCATTTCAGAGCCTATAGGAAGGGTAAAGAAACAGTAAGTTTCTCTCACATGCCACTATTTGTGGAAGAAAAACAAAGCAATAAACTGCTTTCCATCTGAAGATAACTTAGAACAATGAGATCTGGCAACACCAAACTTTCCTGCAGGAACAGCTAAGAAACAGACTTACACAACAAATCATTTTTATTTGATCTTATCAATGCCACCTTCCACAAAAGTTTACAGTATTTTTCCCCACATACTAAACATACTCACCCCTTTTTCTTTTTCTGGGCATTACTGACTTGAGATACAGTATGCATTTTTCCCTACTGCAATGGGGAAACAACTTTTTTCTGATATGTTTTTATTTAATGCCTATTATCTTTGAAAAAAGGTGCTCTGAAGTATCAACCAAGTGGAAAAAACACAAAACCAAATCCAAGTCCACTTTATTTCATATGTGGTCATTGTATTTTACATCAACAGGACATTAACAACCATTTAGTAGAATGCCCCTTCAAATATAGACAACATCTACCCCCTAATTCTTGAATAGGGTATGTTAGACCATTAATATAATCAACACTACAATCAGTGACAATCATGCAGTTGCCAGGGACAACCACCATAACAGAAAATCAATTATCATTACTGGAATTCTTAGCACTTACCTTGCATAAAATACAAAAAACCTAGAAGGGTTAAAAACAGTCTTCTGATATTACAATTGCATTGCTTAGAAACACACTCATTCAAAAGGTAAATCACAATTTGGAAGACACAAATGCCTATGCCGTTCTGGAAGCTGACAGGGTTAAAAACATCAAAAGGTAATTGAATTGAGAATTTTCAGGGGTACAGCATTAAGCCTATGAAAGTCTGAAATTAAAACAAACTTTGTATTCAGCATAGAAGCATGGAATAGTAAAATTAAGAGTTCTACAAAGCCTTCACTTCTACAGAAGTGGATTCGAGTGCTACTGCAATCAACCTTGATGTTTTCAGGCTCATTTGTCCAAGCTCCCTGCTTTATAAGACAGGGTTAGATACCCTGGTATTTAGAAATGAAAAGTCACTCCACAATATGAAACTCCTTTATACAAGTTTCCTCCATGCCCCTTCTGTGTACCACAACGAACAATAAACCCAAGAATGCTTTAGTATTTCAGCACAATACCTTCATCATCAATCCACTTGAGGGTAATTGGCTGTTCCTGTTGTAAATTACACATCTCATGCACTTCATCACAAAGTTCATCATAGCTCATTGACACATCCAAGTTTGTTATCAGGATGTCTCTGCAGGAGATGAAAACATGAGCTGTTATCAGAAAATATCTGCATTAGCCTGTATATTCCAACAATCCCATCTATTGACTCTAAGCTCCAAAGTCATACTTACAGAATCAGCATCCCTCATAAAATGCTCCCATTAATGTAAATTAGTTGCCAGAAGTCAACAGTATTAAATCTCAGTGTTTAACTTTTAAAAATACTTTAGTATGGAGGAATTAACTGTGTTAATGATCTATCTTTAATGCATGTTTACTTGGGTGAGTCAAGTCCCTTATTATAACTATCAGCATTTGAAGTGTTGTAAAATACAGAAGGTTTAAGAATTAAATTTTATCCAGGTACATCTTCCATCAGAAGATAAGTAAAATCTCAATTATTGAAAAATCCTTTTAAAATGTAGAGCTTTCCTCACATCTACTATATTGTTAGAGAGAAAGCTTTGATTAGGTGAATTCTCAAAAGACATCATTACAAGTAAATTCAGATAAAATCTTACTCAAATTCTGCAGCTTGTGCTCTACCTTTATAGCGTTCTGCAAACATGTACTCAATACTAAACTCTACTGATGTAAACTACTACGCCCAAGCAGTTGTGAGAATAACTCTTGATATAATTAAAGCCCACACAGTACCGCCAAAGCAGGACAAAGGGTTTTTTTAAAAAAGAAAGTATTACACAAAACAAGATCTGAGGATACAAACTAGACTTTCTCCTGTTTTCTAAATATTTTTCAAGTGACAGACACAAGGAAACCAATTGATTAAGTAAGTCCAGGAAAGAAGAGATGTACTTAAGTAATCCGAGTGCTTTCAAAGCCTTTTAGGTGATAAGTAGGAAACAGTTTTGTAGTTAATGGCTACTGGCATATGTAATTCTTTCCCCTCTTAGTTTAATACAGTAAATATATCAGAATTTTTCCAACATGACTGAGATAGTTTTCCTATTTTCACGCTGTGTGACAAGTCATTTTAGAAATTATGTCATACTATGTATTTTCCCTACTTATGTCCTTCAACCAGAAGCCAAAAGGTACTACACTGAACTAAAAACCTTACATTCTATGGCTTACATTTTAAATTATGTTGTACCAACTTTGCATTTTGCCCTTGCTGAGAAAAATTACAGTGAGCAAAGCTCTAAGACAATAATTTTAAAGAACTGTACTAAGTTTCAAATTCAGATTAAAAACGCTGCTACCCTTTCAAGCGTACCTTTAATCTACAATTTGTAAAGTTCTCAAAGAACAGCAACTTAGTAATTCTTCATAATAAAATGGAAAAATACATACACTAACTGCCAACTTATAAATCCATATTATTGTACAACACTGACAGTTGTCAGGTGAGGTTGCATTTAAGAGTATCTCCCTGTCAAGAAAGTTGGTTTTTATGCATTACAAGAATAAGAGACCAAACCAGTTCTCAAAGTAGCATTTGAGGTCTGGTGCAATGCCTTGGTCAGTAACAAATGCAGCTCATTACTTAATGCACCGCCACCGCAAGCCACTCATGAAATCAAGTGGCTATAGATCTGTGGTAACTCTGGACAATCCCACTTTCACAAATATCTAAATGATATTCAAAAACTTAAACTATGCGCTAAGACGATACTCTACGATGCACACGACAAACTCCAACTAAACCTGACATACTAATCAGCCTTAAATTGTTAAAATAATTATAATAGATGGCACTGCCATTCTATAGGTAAATTAATGAACTTCATATTGGACAAAACACAGCTGAAGTACACCTACTGAAGATGAACAGCACCTATTGCAGACCCAAATATCTACGATATTTATTCAAGTTATCTCGATGATGTCCATTTTCCTTTGAGATTTACTGTGTTTAATCTTAATGTCTGTATAACCGCATTAGGCAATCAGGGCACAGATAAATGAAAATCATTCTTTAACACTAAAGAATCCCACAGGACAGTTTTGTCAGGTATCTAAAACTGGACACAACAAAGTAATATGAAGAACTATGATGAGTAAGTTATGTATAAGGAGTTATAGCAAGAGAATCATTCACTTTGCTAGATTCAATGTGTCACCATTTAGAACCAAGGTAACATACAACAAATGATAGTGCATCACTACTCTATTTAAATTAAGTGATTTCAAGTAACCAGGTATAAACCAGATAAACAAAGTAACTGAAATAATGAAATGAGAATTACACAAGTTTACTTTCTTTTGCAATCTACTTATGCAGTTATTTATACTATGCTATGTTAGGAACTCTGTCACACCCAGAAACATGAATACCTAAGATACTCAGGCTCCAGAGATAGACTCAACACTCACATGTTTTCGAACTTCCTCATGCTTAGATTTCTTAATTGGCATTTCAAAGTGATATATTGGACTATTATTTTAATTTTTTAGCAGCTACCTGAATAAGCTTAATGCTGAATAACTTCAGAATTAACAACAATTTCCTGCAGTTTGTCAAATTTGTTCAAAAGATGTGTAATACTTCAATGGAAACATGAGATAATCAATCCTCCGGTCTATAATGCCAAAACCAGTCATCTCTTACAGAATTTCAGTAGAACAAAACCAAAATTCAACAAGATTTTGGAACTCTTGTTTTTTAAACTGACATATTATAGACTTCACAGCTAATGGAATTTATTGTAAATATAGTGTTGCAGGAGAAACCGCAGTAGTAGTTTAATGTAAAAAATTGTAATTACACATGAGTTCTAATGGTGACACAAGTATTATCACCTCCTCCATTTCTGTGCAGACAAATTCTACAGACACATTCCCTTCACTTATACCAACACTATCCACTATCCCAAATCGTCTATACTAAATCCTATTTGTTTATAGTGCCTTCCCTTACAGAGCTAAGGCAGCTCTCTTATTGCTGTCTCAGAGAAACATGCATATCCATGCATCTCAGAAGTGCATCACACAGATGTTTGAAGTTCAGATGTTCTTTTCAACTTAAGCCTGTGTATGACATGATTCAGAGGTGTAGGATAAAACTATGGAGCAGAAAATTATTAGTAATGGCAAATACATAGTACAAATCTTTCACCCAGAGTTCCTAAAGCAGTTTACATTAAATAACCATAACAAACCCATGGTGCAGATTAATGATAACAAAACCCAGCTGATCTGCATTAACTGTTATGAACACATTACAGAAATTACTGAGCAGCCATAACAATGAACCACAGCATGCAGTCCCATTTAGTTTCATACATGGATTTCAGTGTTAGTCAAATTACTGAAGGGGAGCAGGGGAACCAGCTATCAAAAATTAAAGGGCAAATTATACAAGAGTTTACTTTTAGTGTTTATTCACAACAGAAAGCAAGATTGTGGGTTTGATTTATTTTTTAATTACTTCAAACTGAGTCTTCAAGCAGCTTGCATGGGTTCATCTAAGTTTACCGATAACTTGCAATCTAAGCAAAATTGCCTTGTTTCTCATATTTACCCAAATAATCCCAATAATAATTCCTTCTAAAATTTCTGCAAGTCAAGCAAAAAAGGACAAAACCAATAGCACCCGCTTATTATTTCAAGACTTATGCATCTACCCACGAAGAAACATCTCCTCTAATTTTCCAAGACAGAAAGTACTGGCAGTTAAAATAGTATCTAAAAATCCCCACTAGAAAAGGATTCTCATTAAACATTCCTTGTTTTGCCCCACGGAGCACACAGTCAAACAGACATCTGTAAGTGGAAACCTGTTCTTCATAGTCTCCTGCTAATTTCAGCAGTAACTTGGGGAGTTCATTATTTAAGATTTATCATACCATTATTATAAAGTAGATACAACAAAATTTAAGAACTGCATGTGGATGAAAAAGACTGATCTACACTTATCTGTGACCACAAACACTTGTAACAAAGTGTTGTTGTAACAAAACAGAAATCAGAAACTTGTAACAAAACAGAAATGGGTTATTACCCATCAACCCAGAACAACTGTATGCCGGTTTTGCACATTTTCCCCCCTTTCGAGAGAAGAATAAACTATCAACTCTTCTCCACAATCAGCAGGCTGCAGGAGTCTGGATAGGATTTTAATAGGCCAGAAGTTTACCTGCCTGATCTGACATTAATTACAAATCCACCAGTGCCCTGGTTACTCCATCACTAGGTCAGACTATGAACACCTGCTCAATATGCTTCAAAATTAGACAGGACACAACGCAGAGAAGAGAACATGCTGACTTACCCACTATAGTGTGTTTTTACTCTGATGAAGTCTTTGTTCAAATCAATTTTTGAGCCCATTCTGCTAGGCATGGTCTGTATTAAGCAGTCTAAATGAAGTGATAAATATATAGAAATAAGTTCATTCAAGACAGATAACTCGTTTCATTCTGAAGTAAACAGCTTCACATGCGAAATATATGTTTCTCCTCCAGATGATTTTCAATCCAGCTGCACAGAAAGAAAACCGGAATACAGATGAATATACACACTCTACAAAATACGAGTTGTGTCAGATTTTATATACACAAATAGCTTTACACAGAAGTCAAAGAGAAATCAAAAGGAAAATATACAAGACCATTGACCTGCACAGAAATTAAGTGAGATCAGTTAAAAATACCCTGTACAATTTAATTTTACAGAAATATCCCAAGCATTTTTTAATAAAACATCCAACAGTTCCCTCTTGGCCAAAAATACTCCAAAGAAATCTTTACTTATTCATCAACACAGCTTCTGGCTCTTTTCTTCCAAAGAGTAGATGATCTTAATTCAAAACAGTTTTTATGTACATGGAAGACAGCTCTCAATTAACGTTCGTTACAAATTTACTCAAGAAAAGCAGTAGAAATCCAAGGGGTGATTTAAGTTACCTTTACGACTGGTGACTGACAAACATCCTGTTTATTCAAAGTTACCACCACCTTCCCTTATACATACGTATCTATTCAGGCAGCTCCCTTACCCCCCTGTCCGGGGAAGTCGGGCCATAGGTACCAGGGAGAGACTCCAGAACTCGGCCTCCCGCCCCCTCCTCTCCTGAGGGGCTCAGAGGAGCGCGCAGCCCCCTCCCCTCCGGCCCCTGGGACCCCCTTCAGCGCCCGCCGGCTCCACGGAGACACGGGCTGGGCACAACGCGGCGGGGGGGGGGGGAAGCGACCGGGAGGCGACGCTGCCGCTCGGGACGAGGTCGCGTCGGGCACATCCCTGGCTACTGCCGCGCTCCGTGCCCGGACGGTGGGGGCTCTCCCGGGCCTCCCCACCCACCGCCTTCGGGACTGCTCCTTCCTCCTACCTGCTCCAACCGGGGGAGGTCCCACTCCACAGACCGGGTCCCGCTTCCCTCCTGCTCCACGAACCCGCCGAGAGCAGGTGACGCTCCCCGCCCAGGGCCCGCGCCTCCGGCTGCGTCCCAGCGGTGCTGGGCTACACCTCCACGGCCTGAAGTTGCTCAAAGTCCCGCGAGGAAGTCTAGGACCGGACACCGGCTCCCCGCCGCCCTCCCTGCCGGCGGGTCCCCGGAGAAGAACGGCTGCAGCGCAGGCAGCGCGCGGCGCAAGAACCCGCCAGCTGCCCCCTCAGGAGCCGGGCCGCCTCACAGCCCCCCTCCCGCCAGCTCCACTAGCAACGGCGCCACCGCGCCGAACATGGCGGACTAAAAAGGTTAGCGCCCACAGCCAATAGAACACCTCCTACACTACCTGTCAGCCAATAGCAAGCTCCGACTCACCTGGAGCCAATCCCCAAAAGGATCCCGCCCACCCACGACCAATCATAGGCCGGGAACCGTTACCTGGGGAGTAGGAGCGTCTCAGGCAATCAAAAGCGAGGGAGGAAGCGGTGAGAGAACACCTGCAGCCAATCAGGAGCGCAAGCGGCAAGCGCGCCGCTCCCGTGAGGGCGACGGCTGAGGTGACAGGTGCGGAGTGCGCCCGAGCGGGCCGCCCTTCTTCTCCTCGCCCTCACGGGCCGCCCTTCTTCTCCTCGCCCTCACGGGCCGCCCTCCTTCTCCTCGCCCTCACGGGCCGCCCTCCTTCTCCTCGCCCTCACGGGCCGCTGCCGGCCGCGCTCCGGGGTCGCGCCGCTGCTGCGATTTGCCTCGGCTGCGATTTGCCTCGGCTGCGATTTGCCTCGGCTGCGATTTGCCTCGGCTGCGATTTGCCTCGGCTGCGATTTGCCTCGGCCCTGCCGGAGAGTTTCGGTGCCTTGCCGTGCCCCTGCCGCGCTCCGAGACGCGGTAGCGCCGTGGCAGAAGGAGGCCCCAGGCCTGAGAGGAGAGGAGGGTTGCGACCGTTACCGCGCTGTGGGGGCAGCGAGCTGCCGCCTCCACCCTTCCCGGAGCCCTCTGGACAGGCAGTGAGTTGTCCCGACTGCCGCAGGCCTGTGGCTTCCCGATGTGGCCTCGGCGGGAGGAGCAGGGTAGCTCGGGTGGCAGCGGCTGGCTCCCCTGCGAGCGGTGCTCGGCGCCGGGCGGGCGACAGGGGGCGCGGGGCCGCCTCAGGGCTGGGCCGGGGCGGTGCTGAGGGGCGGAGCGGAGCCCGGGAGCGGCGGCGGCTGGCGCCCGGGGTCCCGCAAGGTGGCCTGGAGGAGCAGGGGGTCTTCCCGTGGTCGTCCCCAGGCGCCGCTCTCTCTCCAAAAAAACCCCACTCTCAAACAAAAAAGAAGCCCACCCCCCAAAACTAATACCCTGCCAGAGCACGCACCCCCCGACCCAGCGGCTGGGCTGCCTCACCCGAAGCTGTCAGAATTGCTTCCTGGGAAAACTCACTTCCCCAGGAGTGTCATCTCCCGTGAGTGTAAATATAGCATCCGACCTTAAGAAGTTTCATGCAAAACTGTTACAGCAGGGGAAACCGCCGCCAAGACAATAAAGAGGAAATAAACTAGCAAAGATGAACAATATTAGACTTCTGTGTGGCCGGGCCAGAGGGGAGAGAGAAAAACAACTGAATACGTTGTATTAGGGTGGTGGAATGAACCACAATTTCACAAGAGCAAGTCCATGAAATGCCCTTCGTTTTATAAAGTTGGTTTTGTTGTTTGTGTTGGGTTTTTTCCTAATGATACTTTGATCTTTTATTTTCAAACTGTGAATCGGCTGTGATTGAAGCAAAGCCATCTCCTGTGTAAAGGAGATCCGGGCTTTGCCTGTTCTTCAGATGAAGGCGTGGGATAGTTAACTCGGAGAGTCCCCTAGTGGATATGCTGCTTGTACTGGCCAAACAGCTATTTTCCTTGTCTATCTTAGCTTATTTGCTTGGAAAATCATTTTATCTGAGCAAAAGGTTTGCTTGGGGGTTTTTGTTGACCTATTTATATCTGCCATTGGGTAACAGTAACCCACCCAATTTGAAAAATAAACTGTTGGATTTTTTTGACTACCTGGGGTTGAGCAGTCATAATATTTATTTTGGAAATGAAAAAAAAAAAAAATCGATCCTCAGACTCCTGCTATTACCTTGTGTACACCTACTACATCAAGTTCTTTTTAGACACCATTTAGCACTTTGGCAATATCTTTATGGGGGTTTGTGGGTGTCTATGTGTTGGTGAGTTTGCATCAGTGTAGACCTGAGCCGCCTTTTGGTGTTTCTACAATCTTCAAAAATACAAATGAATATTAGTTAATGCTAGTTTAAGTAGCAGTAAAGTGGCAAAACTTATTCCCATCCATCTAGATGTTTTCTCTGACACCAAGGAAATGCACCAAACAGTTTCAGTTACCAGTCTTTAATCTGAATTATTCATGTATCCGCTGTTAATTTTATTTTAGTGGGAACTGTCAATACGGCTTCAAAATGGGCCCTTAAATCTTCATGTGTTCCAAATTTCCTCTGCTTAAAATGGAGAACATTACGTAAGATACATCTACAAACATAATTCTTTCAGGGCAAGCTAGACTTTGATCTCCCTGTCACATCAGTTAGATGACTTCAGTTCCTTGAGTTGTTGGATTGGGATAAGATAAAAGGTAGCGCAGTTCTTCAGAACTGATTTGAGGGTTTGTGTGGTTTATTGTTGTTATTTTTTTCCTAGCACAACTTACTGAGGACAAAAGGTTAGGTACATTTTCAGTGCTTGAGGAAAATCTTAATAATATTTTTACATCTTGCAGAGATATTTTGTAGTTGATCACTTACTAGTAATGCTGTTATTGTAGAAGTCTTTTTTTTAGTTGGTTTGTATTTTCTTATTTGCAAGACTGTTTAAATGCTTGAATTTCTTAATAGATGCTTCCCACTTCTGGGCAGATGGCATTTTTTGGAGAGGATGTCAGCTTTGCTTTGCTCTGTGCATTAGCTAACAAGGTTGTAACTGGTTTGAAAATGCAACATATTGTATGATCATTGTTTCTGGCACATTGTTTTTGAAACACAATCAATGTCTGTTGTCCTAGAGCTGTAAATTCTGAGTGTATTCCTGAGCTTTTTTTTTGCTTTTTTCCCCCCCAGATGGCAGGGCATTGCACTTTGTGAGTTTTTAGTGAAATGTGTCATGTCGGGATCTCAGGTTCTGTGTTAGCCTGTGTTATTATCCCATTACCTCATCTACAATGGGGCTACTCCTGTTTTATACAGCTATGGCTGTGGTGATCATCTGGCTTCACACATGTAATACTACATTCAACCTCAGCGTCCAGTTGTGCCACAGATTTATAGTGGCAGCGGAGAACACTGATTTGCTAAGGAGGCTAATGTTGGTATTTCAACTGCTGCAGCCTAGTAGTCTGATGTTACCTTGTTATGGAATTGTCTTTTTGACTAAGTTATGAACATCCAGAGTGTTGGTTTCTGAACTTAAAGACTCCTTCGCTATTTCATTGTACTATTGTCTCTGACCGTAACTTTGAAGCCTGTATTTAAGCATGTATATCTGCCCATTTCCAGCAGATGGCAAGATATTCCTAGGCAACTGTCTGGGAAACACAGTTGTATATACAATGCTTATAAGTGCTAGTTCTTTATTTTAATGCTACAGCCTGCTGAAAACTGTTCAAAAATATGCTTAAAGGGAAAAAAATTATTTGGGGTTGACGATAGATCGAAAGTACTGCTTCAGGCGTCAGATATTTCTATTAATGTCTATTAATCTTACTGCAGTGCAAGGTTTTTCTAGTTGTATTTTCCTTTTTAAAAGTCTAAAAAACATTTGCTACTTAATGAGTTTGGAAACTCTTAGACTAAGCAGTACAACTGGTTTAGTGCCTCTAGCAAGAATGTAGTAAGCTTCCTTATCTCCCTTTTTACTTGGTGTCTTGAAAGAAACAGGCTGTGGTTGCATAGGAAAACTGTTGTAGGGTTGTACATTCCTTGCTGTCTCGAGCCATTATTCAGAGAATAATTTGTCCCGTGTGCATAAAAAAAATGAAGCACCTAAATACCTCACTGAATCTACAGAATGAAACCAAAATAATTTATTCCAGGCTTCACATGAAGAAAGTAGTGTCTCTTAACCCTTTTAGTGAAAGGAGTAATATTCAAAAATCTCTCAGAGCATTTTCTCTACATGTACCACTCAAGAGAAACAACTAATTGTCAAATATAATTTTATACAGTACAGTCAGCAGGAAGTGAGAATATTTCTGGATTGAAAAATTATCTAGCTTGGTGAATACTGTAAAAATAATTTGATATCACAGGTGTAGTACTTGTAACTAGTATTTTGGCACAAATATCTACAAAACCAGGAGAAATAACTAAAAATGTACAATTTTTTCTGATTGTTTTTAGGTCACAGGGAACCATTTTCTCTTCAAGCTGGACTTCAGCATAACCAAGAGACAGAAAAAAATTTTATCTTGTCATCTTTACTCATCCTGCTTAAAATCTGTAAGTAATGTGTATTTTTGGAAAGTACCTACTGCATCTGAGACTGATTGTGTGCATTGAATTTTATTATATTTTAACTCTTGTGCCTATTGTTTCCACTGCGCATTTGCCTCTTTCTGATCTACTGATAGATGCATTTGTCTAATGGAAAAGCATTTTAACTTTTCCAAATAGCTCCAACCTCCCTTTGCGCATAATCTCAGCAGTTCTTTTTTCACATTTTGATGTACAGATCTGTTTGAGTGCTTATGCTTTATATTAACCTATTGTTATTCTGCCAGCAACAGCTGCTGTGGAAAGAAAAAAAGGAGTATCCTAATGCTTGCCCATTCATACTATATGCTTCCACTTGTACAAGTTGGTATTGTAAAGACAAGTACAGATCCAAAAAAAGTGAGTCTGAATTCAGGCTGCAATGGGAGAGAGATTTAAAGACGGTGCTGGGTGTTTTGGTTGCATAAAAGAAAGCTTAGCCAATTTATAGTCATTAAAAAGAATGGTTTTGCTTAGTAGAATGCAGTAAGCCATGTTTTGTATTTTAACGTGAAGTTCATGCAGTTGGGTTAGAAAACAAATATGGTGGCTTATTCTTGTGAAGAGTACTTCTGGTGAAAACAAGTTAAGTCACAAGTGGGGCAAGTCTTTAAATATTTATGAAGCGCTTATGCAACATTGACATTGGGATATTTACCATATTAAAATATTCATTTATTAGAGAAAGGGTTCTAAAATCAGGTAAGAGAATGGTCTGAAACAAGATATGACATAAAAAATAATTGAGAATCATCACAGAAAAAAAGACTTGCTGACTAGCAAGGTTTATTTTTTCTGTAGCTCAGATCACAAAATTGTTTTTGACTGATACTCTTGAATCCCAAGGTTTGAGGAACCAAAGAATCTTGACTGAAAGAGGTACTCACACTCACTAAGGAACCGTTATGGCAATAAAAGAGAATTTTTCAAGAAAACTTAATGATACATGTAAAAATCTGCTAGAATGTCTCAAGTTAGTTCAAAGTGTTTTAGTCAAATCCCTGTTTGACTAAAACAGGCATGCTGACACATTGCTCATTGTTTTGAGATTTTTCATATTGAAGTGCTTTGTCTTTACCTTTAAGGCTTAATTATACATTAGTTTAGAAAGTCTGTCCAATAACCATTATCATCATGTATCTCAGGTCCTAAAGGGAAAAAGCTCTGTGATTTAACCCAGTGAGGACTAGACATTTATATTTAAGGTACTGTTGCTTCGTGCTCATTCCAGGAGTAGGAGAATTGCAGGCTACTGAGAGCGACACTCGAGGTCTGCTGGTTAAGATGTGAGTGGGAGGCAAAGGCGCTCTTGGACTGAAAGCATAACATGAATTATCAGTCGTAGTTCGGAGGCTCTTAGTTCGCTATCACTGCCAGTTGATCCGTCTCATCTCCAGAGCACACTCTGGCTTACAAAAGGCAGAAAAAATATCTCTTTAGAAAGAGAGATCAAAGGATATATATTTGTTATGGTTCATTTTATTTCACAGGTGAGGAATTCAGCAGAGATGAAGACTCTGTCAGTGTAGTTTGGGAACTATCGTTGCTATATTGATGTTTACATCTCCTTTTCCACTGGTGTAAGAAACGGGGAGGAAAAGCTCTCTGTTTTAATTTTGGTAGTTCAATGAACACATAAAGTTGTGTAATTCATTAGCAAGTGGCTCAGCTAGGACCTTCATTGCTTAAATGACTAAAGCTATTGGGAATGTTCCTACTACGGAAGGTTGTTGAAGAATCATTGCACTATATGGACCCCTCACAGAACAGATTATGTACAAAGTTATTCTTACAAATTTAGACAGAAAGATACAGAGGTGTAAGTTTTTTAACCTGATGACTAGATGGAGGACTTGCAGATTTTTCTACCTTTGCTGAAATTACTTTTAATTTTTTTTAACTGCTCTATCCACAAAGTACTTGTACGTTTCTGACAAGGTTGACCAAAAAAACCTCCTCCTTCTTTTCTCCCTCCTGCATGCTTCATTTAAGACATCATTATGACAACTAGTTCTTAAAGACAATTAGTGAAAAAAAAAAAAGGGCAACCGGTACTAGTTTACTTCAGTAGAAGGAGAAGACAGGTATCCTGTTATTCCTTGAATTAGTGACTTAAGATCTTCAGCTATATTAGGACCTGTCAACTTTCCAAGGTTTCAAAGATTTAGTAGGGATTAGAGTGATGATTTGAGACTATGCACGAAACAACAGACAAATGGAGAGAGGCGGCTGCTATCTTCAAATATATGTGAAATGTGAGTAACCAGTTCTGTGTTGCTCTAGAATGAAAATGCATCCCCATAGAATGTCTTCTTTAGCAGATCAAACCAGCAACATGTGCAGACATGCAGGCTGCTCTTCAGCCTGCTTACTCCTTTTTTGCCAAGCAAGAGACAAGCTATTGTTTCTGTTGAAATCAATGGCAGTGAAATAATTGAATCCAGTGGAAACGAATTTGGGCCAAATGCCACTAAGTTTGGATAAAAATTATAAGGCAAAGCATTAATGTATTTGAACATAAACTGGAGTAAAGCATATATCCTACATAACATCAGAAGTCACCATGGTAATTCTCTGCAGATTTTCTCGCTGGATTGAATATTAGCGTTTTTCTAGCCCATGTTAAAATAGACAAAATGAATAATGTTTCAAGACTATTTTAAGTCAACACCTCCCTTACTTGTCTCTCTTATATAAGACAGAAGCACCCAGAAGCTAACTCACTTTTGTTGATACCACATTAGCCAGGAGGATAAAGAATTCTATGGGTAGCCCAATCTACATATGTTTAAAAGCAAATAGCACCAAACCTCTATGCTTCTATATTTATTTTTTTCAGGATATTTAAACAACCTGCCTCCGTAGAAACACAATTTTTGCCTGCTTTCCTTTGTATGTGTTCACCAGCACACAATTCACTGTAAATCATAGGGGCCCCTTTCTTCTTGCTACATAATCTGGTCCTAATCCTTTAGAAAGCAACAGTCCCTCTTCTGAAAGGTAACAGTGAAAGAAACTACGGAAGGAAGAAAATGGATGCTTCTACCATTGAAGACATGCCATTGTCATTTCAGAGGATGGAAGAAAATGGTGAAAATTTTAAACAAAAAAGGCTTAACCTTGAGTATCAAGTTTTTACCTTGGTTCCTCAAAAATCCTCCTTTTATTGCTTTTCCTGAACCAGACTTAATTGTGCTGTCTTAAATTCTCATTATTGGTCCAGCCAGCATTCAGTCTGATTGAAAGACAGGCATTCTTAGTTCAAAATATTCCACATCCAAGAAGTGCCTGACGGATCCTTCAATAAGCATGCACAGAAACACTATTGTAGACAACCTGAAAGTAATCATAGCTGACATATTGAATGTTTCTTCTTTATAAAGTACAGGTTCAATTTTAAAATATTATAGGCACTGTAGTTTATAAGCAATATCTAGAATCCTCCTATCTTTTATATGTAAACCCATATGAGCTTATGTATATAAAAATTGCACACGCAACCTGGAAATATGAGGGTAGGATAATATTAAATATATCTATAAAAATGTGGTAAGTTTAAGATGTACAGAAACAGATCTTTTGTGTTTGTCTAACTCTGAAAGAAACATAGCAATAAAGTAAGAACAGTCTGGATGGACTCTTACACCAGATGTTTTACAGATTACTCTGTATTTCATCACTCAATTTTTATTTAATCTTAAGACCGTAGTAACTGTAATACTGGAATAGCTCAATGGCCTGTATGTTATTTTCCTACTTCCAGCTATGCCTATTCCACATACCTACCCCTTAAAGCTGGCCAATTATTTATTGCTATTTAAAGAATAATGTCCTCCTTACCCTATCTGGTTACCCAATGCATGAAAATTGAGAGTTTTGTGATATTTCTGCTAGCAAAGGTAATTCTCAGTGCTCTTCATGTTCAGACTGCTTACCCAAATAAGCAACTCATGCAAACCCGTGTTTGTTAGTAACTTATGTTACCCAGTGACTTTGTTAAAGGTGTTTGGGCCAAAATTATGATCTTCAGAAGAGTCTGTTTAAGAGCGTGGAGAATTTGAGGAATGCCTTAAACTATCTTTTTCTCTCTGTTGCATATATGGGGTTACCAGCATGCGGTGCAAGACGATGAAATGGGGGAGAAAGAGTGTGGGAGTGTGCTGGTTAATCATTTAATAGAAATGATCACAGGGTTGAGTTTCTTGCCTTTTATGGAAAGTACAAAGGTTTGTAAACCAATACTTTTAGTCTCTCTGTTTTTCATACCTGTGTGATGAAATTATATTAGTTTAGCCAAAGATGTTCTAGTGCCAAAGAGAAAGAAAATTTCCTCTTTTTTCCAAAGAGTGAAATACTTTTCAAGTGGAAAAAAAGGGAAAGATTAGTATCAAGTGAAATAGAAGGATTGCAAGGGTTAAAGAAAGGGATACATTTCCAGAGGTTGGATTCCTTCCGAAGCATTTAAATTTCCAAAGCTACCCTAAATTCTATCTGACCAACTTGCTACAGTGTCTCCTCCATACTCACGCAACAGGGACGTGCAATTTCTGCTACTCCTTTGCCAGCTGAGATTTTTAAAGTTGTTGGGATAAGTATTATCTCTCAAACATATCTTTAAAATTTCTGTAAGCTAGGAACTGTAATGTTAGTTTGGGAACTTTTTATGTATTATTAGTTACATGGTAGGAACCTGGTCCCACTGGCTCTTTAAGTGCCAGGCTTTCTGCTGAAGTTGTTATGGATCCTGTGAACATGAACATTTGAGCCTGTGACTCTCAGGTCTTGAAAGACCTTTTTCCTTACCTTTGTTTCTTCTTACATGAAGTAAGTAAAAAAAACCTAAAAGTAAAAAAAAAAAAAAAACCACCCCCCAAAAAAACCCAACAGTAAAACAAAACCAAAAAACCCAACCCCCATCTATTTGCAATAAAGTAAACCGAGCCAACAAATTAAGGGATGTAACTGTAGAGTTAACTTCCTATTCAAAAAAATACTGCATCCTAATGCAAAGGAGGCATAGAACACAATATTTTGTTTATGAAAGTTCCCAAGGAACACAAACTGTATGAGGAATCTTCTTACTTCAATCACAAGATAATCATTCTCTATTGGTTAATGTTTTATGTTTACTACAGGAATATAAAAACTGTTTAAAAGCAATCAGGAAATAAGGCACAGTCACTTTTATAATTTAAATATTTGTTTACGTTCCCTGTCCCTTAATGCATCTGTAGGACTCTGTCAGATATCCTCTTCTTGTCAGGTGAAATCTGGACTAGTTGCAGGGCTAATTATTGCTGAACAACTTAGTTTCAGGGCCTGAAAAATACTTGTTACCTATTTCAAACATTCCCTTTCTGAATAAGCACTTTTCTCCTTACTATCTTAAAGTATTCCAATGAAGCATTTAAACAGTTCTGAAAATATAAGTTAAAACATTTTTGGTAAATCCCCTCACTGAAGTTTCACAGGCTTTGTCTACACAAGGAAGTTCTACCATTAGTTTGGGTGCTCTTTTCTGTGAGAGCTGAAATGATCATCCTGACAAAAGCAGCTTGTGAAACTAATTTGGTTAAATCTTTGTGTAGACGAGACCTACAAGTATAAAAGCACTTTTCTTTGGTTTGTAATATTGTCTGGTTTTGCCCCACTTGAGAACACAAAAACCAATGCTTGTGAGTGCTGAGCATTACTGATCTCAGTGAAAGATGCATACACTCAGCACCGCCATGGCAGACTTTGTACCAAAAGGTGGAGATTGGACACTGGGCTAGAGGTATCTTTTGTTCGGTGGAATTAGTCCTGTGTATTGGTTGGTCCTAGATCTAGAGTGAATCCAGAGGTTTCAGATACCTCAGAAATGAGGGCTATTTGGGTTTCTTTTTTTGGACCCATCTCTTTGCGGAACAGTGAACTCCCAATAACATCTGATTAGTTCTGCTGGTGCTATATTTTCTGACAGCCTGGGCTTGACTGTCTTCTCGGATTTGCTTTTACTGTGCAGGACTTTGTAAAAGGAATAGCCATGACATAAAGCTGGTATAGGGAGAGAACAGATCCCTAATGCATTATGTAACGATGGGCTTAGATCCTCAAATTCATTTCGTTTAAGACCCAAGCTATAAGGGCAGAAAGAGACAGTGCCTTTCTCATCCCCAGCTACCAAATCCATCCAAATAGACATGTTTCTTGCCAAATTTTTATTCCGAATTAGCTATATATGTTTGTAACCTATATTGCACAAAGTATTATCATAGCGTCAAACAAGCTTTCAACCACTGCTAGTGTTCTGCTATAATAAAGAAGGCATGAGGGAGTTGCTTCAGATTTTTTTAAACTAAAATATTCTCAGTAACTTTCAATAAGCTTTTTGTTATCTATTCTGCTTCATTGACAAATATGCAGGGGGTGCTGTTTTCCTCCTAATGTGAAGTGCTTTCTTAGGTTAATGACTGAGTATTTAAAATCAGAGCAATCGTTTTAAGTGTTTTGTGTACCAACAGTAGAAGCCTCATTGAGTTAAATTGGTTTCGCTACATTATCTGTTGGATTAGCAAACTGGCTAAGAACTGGTGTGAGAGCTTTTACTTTAACTTGGATAAATGCTTTCATTTTTACCCAGAAACAGGACAGACGTTTCTGTATATTAACTTAATAGTGCTGTCACTGCCGGCATTACTTTCAAAAAACTCATGCAGTATCTTACCCTTCATCTTGTGCTTTCTGACTCTTTTCAACCTCTTGAGATAGCAACAGCTATTTTTTAACATTAATACAGTAGCCTGCGTAAGTGCCCCACAGAAAGCACTTGTGAATACAGAATGGTGCTTTCTCTTCTGTTGTCAAGGCCAAAGTAGAGTTTTACAAGCCCTTGGGCACTGTGAAGAGGCAGGATTTCATTATCGGGTGAAATCTCTGAGTTTATTTTGATTTTCCTTCTAATGAATTTTATCTTCCAGTTCAGTAGTTGGAATGTCTATTTTGTCTGTTTATAGAAGCTCCAATTTCTGTAGATCTACATTTTATTAACACTTCACATTTAGAATGATTACATTAACACATATCCCACTCTTTTTATCACAGACACGCCAGTCCATAGCACAGTACCCTGAATTGCTGAAAGGAATACAAATGCTTTCAGGTAC